>JAWWLZ010000139.1:62239475-62254255 GCA_035041345.1 Poliocrania exsul
TCATGTAGGCAGCCTTTCCATCTAGAAAAACTTCCAATTTCTTTACTTTGTGACAGTTTAAGTGCACTTCATTTCATTGAGAACCTTTCATCCAAGTTTTGTGTGATAAGCAGGAATTCAATTGCTTGTGATTGTTTCTCCACCTCCTAAAGGATGGCTCATGGCACAAAAGGTACTCTGGTAACAAGTACTTAAGTAATCCTGTAGATGCATGAAAAAGGGAAGAAGTCATTCTTAAGGCCTAAGCCTGGTGCATATTGCCCCATGGTGTCCCCCCAAGAAACTGGCTGCATATTTGAAAGAATGAGAAATGTAAATAGTGGGCATTTGAAAGTGTCTGACTTCTCTGTTTTGGTATTTATGGGGCAGATCTCAGCTTATTTCAAGTATTTTACCACTTATTCACAGATGAATATGCTCAAAGACTGGTCAGCATGGTCAATTTTCATCCTGAACTGACCATTTTTAACCCCAAAATGGGTTATTCCACACCTGTGTTCTTATCAAGTTGCTGTACAGGGCAGGAAGGAACATCAGATTGGGAGGGTGATAAAATAATTAAGCTTAGAGATACTTGTATGGAACAGATTATACAATGCCTGAAATGCTTCTCTTTGGATGAAGTACTTCAAAATGTCCAAGGAGGATCCCAAAATCGAGGGTGCATCTGTGTGATGGTGCCACACACAGTTGCTGTTAGTCTTGCTTTGATTTGTTGCAGTGTTTCGCTAGTTACTGGATGTCCTGTCTGCTTATGAACAAAGTACTTTCTGCTCCCTTTGGGATGTAGGCATCCACTTGTCTTGATGCAATGCCAACCTTGGATGGGTTTTTGTTAGGGAGCATTATTAAATCACTCTGAAATGAAGATGTGGAGCTCAGAGAGAACTGTCCTCAGAGAAGTGAGTGGAACCAGGCCTAATTCAGTCTTAATTTTTTTTTTCCATTTCCATCTACTTTTATGAAAAGTTAATGAAAATACAAGTAATTTCTTAGAGCTTTGCACAGTTAAAACTAGGTATGTCTCCTCCTTATGATATATTATATGATCTGTTCAGCTCCCCTCAATACTCAAACCAAGGATTCCAAAGGAACCAGAGGTCCCACAGCTACAGGGTGGTCCTCAGGCACAGGTCTGAGAGAAGCTCTCATGAAGCCATTGGAAATACTCCATAGGTGGTGTTCTTGTGCCTGTATCAAAGCCAGAGCACTTCCCTGTCTGAGCTTGTCAATGTGTCACTTAAAATAGACATCAATATTTGCAGAGACATAACAACTTCATAAGGTTAATAACAGCTTCATAACATTAAAGAGAAATATGTAACCTAATTGGGGAATGAATGTAGACTTTTTTGGCTGCTCTTCAGGCAGGAGATTTATTAGAAGCACTGTAGTAACTCTAATTCTTAACCTCTCTCCTCTCCCTCAGTTTACAGTAAGTTTCTCCATTTGCCTCTCCCTGTTAGGAATTCTCTTGAAATGGAATCTTTTTATGTACCAGTTCTTAGAGAACTTAGTGGAGGAGAAGCAAAAAGAAACTAATCCAAACCAGAATATGGGTGATTCACAGTAAGAACTATTTTGGTTGTAAAAGCCCTAGTAGGGATTCTGATGAGTTGGCATATCTCCTTCCACATCGATAAATTTGTCACTGGTGAAATTGTTTATTCCTTCACACTTGTATGATTTGTGCTAGACCTTTTGTACTGTGTGTGTGGACCTATAGCTCATCCTCCAACAGCAGAAGATGAACTCTGACTAATACATCTCAGTGACCATCCTGCAATTTATGCAGGATTAGTGTTTTAAAAGGGTAGTGTGCATGATTTAAGTAGGCTTTGAGTATATAGCCATGGTTTGTCCTTTGCTGTCAGCAAAGCCATCCTAAGTTCATTTCTTTAAAGAAGCTCCAGGCCAAATGTCAGAAAAAATTAAATCAAGCAGTGATGTAGTCCCATAGGGAAAATGTATTTCAATTGTGAGGTATTCATGGGTATAATATGTCATCCCATAGTCTGTGACTGTTGGGTGCACTTACAGGCAACGTGGCTTGGTAATTGCTACTTGTTAAGAAATTTGGCTATGATAAAAAATGACCTGCCAGGGAGAGAGACAGTTTTGTTAATTTTATTTATGAGACTTTCATCAAAATTGGACTGATGTGTGTATGTAGTGGAAAATCCTCTGTGGTACGGCATCTTTTATTAAAGAACATTGTTTTTTGTCTTCCAGCAAGGAGATACCATAATCTTTTACAGCTTTGGTTTCTGCAGTCTGAGAAGCAAGTTGGACACAAGCTCCTTATTTTGCTCAGCCACTGACATTTTGCTACATAACTTGCCCTTCCTGAGGGCAAGTGTAAGCAAATTTTCTGTCTTCCCAACAGATGTAGGACAAAGCTAGGCTTGTCGGATCAGCCTGGATCCAAACCTGGAAAGAATTAACTCTACCCTCTGTAGTTTTGTTTTCATAGAGAATTTCTTTTTTCCTGCCATATTCTAAATAAAACAAACCAGCCCCTTGCAGTCCAGATTATTCTTTAGTATGGATACCCGACCCAGGAGTGAGATTGAGCAGGTTGTTTTTGGAGGCCTGGCAAGCTGAGATGGAGCCACAGTTTGCTTCTCCATGAGACACTGCTCTGCCCATGCTGTTGTAACAGTTTGTTCTCTCAGCGTTTCTGGTTTGCAGTGGTTTTGTTTATCATCTTTAATTGCAGACAGGTTGACTTTGTGGTATCAGTAGCCATGAAGACTCACGTATAGTGTTCAAGCATCCATGTTATTCTTAGCCCTGTTATTTGATTGCTGTGAAGCACTGCATGTGGAGCACACATATAATTTGGGAAGAGTGTCTTTTCAGATGCAAATGGGTGTTAAAATCAGAAGAGGCTGATGCACATTTGATAACAGCATCCTTACAGAAAGGAATTTTATCACCTATTGGATCCTTGCGGAATAATAGACCTGCTCCCTCATCTGGACAAAATCATTGTATTGCTTTGGGCTTTTGCAAGTCTCTGACATTAATGATCTGAGTGTTGTTCCTATATGTGAGGAAGAGGGTAATGAAGCCACATTGCATGGATTCATTTTAAGCATGTGAGAAAGAGAATGGGCCAGATTCTGCTTCAGCTTGTGTCACCCTAAGCCCAGAAGAGGTGATTTAAAAACTCAAAGTAACTTTAAGCAGAGCACCCACATTATTCTACAGTAACACTTTCCCTGCCAGCAGCAGCAAAACCAATGACAGAAAAAGAATGAATCATAAGAACTTCTGAATAGTTTCATTGTGCACTAACACAATGCACGAGATGTTCTGGGTAAGGAAATAGGTTGACAGAGTTTTGAATAGGAAAAAACCCTTATGTAGTTAACCCTTTAGAGGCTGCTTAGGCAGGAAAATAAAGGAGGGGTTGTCATCAGGCAGGTTTGTCTGGCACTTGTGTGTCTGGCAAGCCAGTCCTTTTGGGGAACATTTGATTATTCATGGCCTATTTGCAAAATAGGTATTTTTCACATCAGATTCAGCTTTATCAATTTTTTTTGTGTGGATTTGTTGAATTAAAACACTAATCTAAAGGAAGACAAAGTTTTTGTTGTATTCTTTAGTATTCATTCTTCTTCTGTGTCTTAGAAGAATCATGAATGACTCAAGTTCTGTTGGAACTAAAGCACTTCAGGATACAGTTAACCAGTGTCTCTTCACTGGAAAGGAACTTGGTTCACAGATCAAAGTGCATCTTTCCCATAATAGTGAGCAAAAGATTTTAATCAAGCTGCCTGCATACCATGAAGAGACAGTCTCCTTTCCTGGGGAGTCAAGGCTGATTGTGAATTCATTGAATCTTTCCAAAGTGCATTTAATTACAGTGCTTTTCTTTGTTGCATTGCTGGAATTTGTTGTATTGCTTGGATTTACTACTTTTTTCCCCAGGTTCTTTCAGCATCCAGCCTCAGTGATGCTGTGCCACCTACAGACATCTGTTTTAACTAATTACATTTCTAATAAAGATATTACATGAACCAGAAGCTACTAAGACCATGGAAGCATGTTTGTGGATTAATTTCTTACATAAATTCTTTGTAAATTTATTATATAAATGCTTTTCCAAACATTGGTACTGTCTATTTAGACCAATACCTGTGTTCACTGCTCTGGGGTTGCGTAAGCGTTCATTCCTTTCCTTTTTTTCCCAGGTTCTCCTTTACTTTGTTTCCTAACAGATTTCCTGTCTTTGATATTGCTGCTTGCAGTATTTTTCTCCTTTGGTTTGTCTCCTTCCCGGTTATTTAACCTTTCCTTCACTGGAACCAATAATACTCAGTTTTTTTCTAGCTAGTTGATTTCCTCAACATTTTTCTTCATTTTCTGTTTTAATTTTTTAAAAATGTTCTCAGTTTTTGTTTATTGAGAAGACTTGGAGTAGCTGTTACCTCTTGTACTGTCTTTCCACTCTGCACTGGGGTGGCATCACCTGGAATATTGTGGTGCAGCTTTGAGCACCACAATGTAAGAATGACTTGAAGCCCTTAGAGAGTGTCCAAAGAAGGGCAATGAAGATGGTGAAGGGCCTTGAGGGGAAGCCACGTGAGGAGCAGCTGAGGGCACTTGGCCTGTTCAGCTGGAGAAGAAGAGACTGAGGGGAGACCTCACTGCAGTTACAGCTTCCTTGTGAGGGGAAGAGGGGCAGGCACTGATCTCTTCTCTGTGTTGAGCAGTGACAGGACCCGAAGGAATGGCCTGAAGTTGTATCAGGGGAGGTTTAGGCTGGATATCAGAAAGGGGTTCTTCACCCAGAGGGTGGTTGGTCACTGGGACAGGCTCTCCAGGGCAGTGGTCACAGCACCAAGGCTGACAGAGTTCATGAAGTGTTTGAATGATACTCTCAGGCACTTGGTGTGACTCTTGGGGATGGTCAGTGCAGGGCTAAGGGCTGGACTTGATGATTCTTTTGGGTCGCTTCCCACTCAGCATATTCTGTTTCTGTGATACAGTTCATCAGCAACACCTGCAAGTGTTTCCTTCATTTTTAGACTCATCCATTGCCTGTTGACCCTGGCTGAGGCTCTTGAGAGATGGGAGCTCTCACTGAGCTATTAGAAGAGGGTCATTAAGAGGGAAGGAAAGAGTAATCTGTAATGGGTAAATGAAGCAATCTTTGCTGAAGAAGATTCAAGACAGTACATTTATTGGGAGTTGTGATTCCTAAGTGTTCTCCTTTGACAAAGCAATTTATGCAGAGGTTATCAAATGACGTTCTAGTGAAGAGAGCAAAGCCCAGAGCCAGCTGTGCTGCAGATGGCTGTGGGAGTTGAACCAGCTCCTCTCAGATCAGGGGGACAGAGCTGTCCAGGCCTGCAGCTTTCTATTTCTTTACATTTAGCCTTTGAAAAGTGTGGTTAAAATTTTCAGACTCATTTATGTGGTTTGGTGCATAATGATAGATGTGCTTTTTTTACAGAAGCTGTTTGTAGCACAATGGGTATGTTACACTTTTATTTCTAAGGACTTCAGGGACTCTTTTCAGGCCATGTGATTCACAACTTCGAAGTCACTGAGCAAAGGGTCAAGCCCTTCTTTACTCAATAGATACTTTCAGCTCCAAGTGCTACTGGTACATTCAGGGCTAAAACTCTTGTTATTGAAACAGCTGTAGCTTCGAAATGTCATGAAGCTGCACTAACGCTTCATTTCCTGCAGTGAATCATTTTGTTTATGAAAGTATAAGAGCTAGGGACATTTACGAAAAAAAAAAGAGAAAGAAATAAACCTTCTGTGCTCTGAAATGGATTTTTTTTTTTCCCCTTTGGATAACTTTATCCTATCACAGCAGTAAAATGCAATGATATGGAATAATTATGCGCTCCTAGCTTTTCCAATTGATCTACTGTTGTGAAAATATATTCAGTAAATTCACCTGAGTGACTTTGGACAGCAAAACACAAGGACATTATGAATAAAAGAAACGCTAATTTGCCTGATACAATGGTGTGTTGTGACTACAGGAAGATCATTGTCAACCTCTATTCTAGATTAGAGTAGGTTTGTTGTCAGAAAAATTGGTGTTTGGTTCAGAAGGTGACCTCAATGATTACTTATGGGCTTTCATATTTATTCCCTGCCCTTTACTTTCTGATCTTCAGGTTTAATTTTGGATTGGAAAACTGAGCTCTCTTCTTTCTGTTACTGATAGCAGAAAAGTGATTTTTTTTAAATTTTTTTATTCTGAGAGAAACCAAATGACAGTTTTTCTAGGTGAGCAAACAGGGAAAGTAAAGCCTAGAATTCTTCTCTTGTTTGGCTTTCTGATGCTGCTCATATTTAAAATATAATGCAGTTATAAAAATACTCAGATTTAAGGGAGGTGGTACTTGGAAAAAGAATGTGCCATTATTAGTGGTTTGCATCTATCAGTAACTGCATTTTGAAGCAGCACTGTCTTCCCCAGGCTATGTGAGCCTTGTGAACAGTGAAAACAGAAAAATGCAATGTCATAGAAAAAAAGTATGCTCATTAGTATTCCTCTGTTTTCCTCTAAGAATTCATCTTCTGCATTTGTCAGCCATACTTTAAAATATGAGGTAAAAATTGTTTAAATGTTTGTCAAATGGGGATGTAGGAGTTAGGAAATGCTGTAATGAGAAGTTATTTCAATACATGAGATATATATGCTTTGTAATACATACGACATTACTGCAGAATTAACAGATTTCAAAAGACACTATGTAACAGCCAAATGAATATGATCTATTGCAAATAAGGTCATCTTCTTATACAGCTAGAAGTAATAAATTTATAGTGCTCATGATTGTTTTTCTGTAAACATTTATCCTTCAGTGGCATTTGAATGTTTTTCTTTGTGCCTTAAAACAACAGAAGAACTTACTGTCAAAGCTCAGAAACAATCAAAATAAAAGGACAGTTAAGATAAGAAAGGAGGCAAAATGTGTTTCAGAGGATGGGTAGCAGAGGAGAATGTGCCTTCAAAAATATATATTTACATATTTTAATTTCAAGAATATAATAAGAGTGTTAAAGCAGCTCTGTATCCGGGCAGGTTACAAAGAGAAGAGCAAACCTTTTGTGCTTTCAGTTTTTGTGCTATCATAAGGTTGAGAATTTCAACAGAAAGTTTTACATTTTGTGAGTTTATAATTAAGTGTTTGAATCTTAAATGCCATTTCCATTTAGCTGCCTCCTGCTCTTTGATTTCACTACGAGGAATGAGAGGGTGTGGGAACAGAACAAAAAGCCTTCCATCTATGGCGAAAAAGAAGACATAAAGTTTTTTCAAAGTAATTGAACAAAATCTTTACATCTCTCTTTAAGAATGTTGTGGGTTTTCCACCCTATTTTTAATTAGGAAAAAATCAATTTTTTTATACAAACACATGCTTGGAAAAAAAATCACTTGTTCTGTTCATTAAATTATTATAGTAGAAGTGAGAGCATCAAGCCTGTTTCTGAATGGTGTGACAATGATAATTACCCACACAGGGAATAATTTTTGAGAGTAGAAGAATCTTCAGTCCTGGTGACAAAAACATGGTGAGATCAAGTGGCTGGAAAGTGAAGACAGAAAAATTCAAGTAGGAGGTAAAACCACAGGCTTTTAACTTCTGTGTGTTACCAGAGGAACTTCTCATCAGGAGGTGCTGCTCTATCTCCATTATTTGAAGTTTCACATTGGTAGAAAGGCTTTCTAAAAGATGTTCTGGAAGGAACAGAGATTTTTGGAATTTATCCACTTGGTTCTATCAGGGACAGAGCCACATGAGCTATCACAGCAGACCTTCTGGTCTTAAGATCAGAATCTATAACACATATTTTTGGGCAGCTTTGTGAGTCTCTCCTCTATGGCTGTGGGGTTTATCCTACATGCTGAGGCAGAGGAACCAGAAGTGTTGCAGGAAAAGGCTGATCTGACCATTTTGCAGGGTTGGTTCAGAGCACCTGTGTAATCCAGTCCAGCATGTGGCACCATCAAGGCTGCCATGTCATCTGTGAACCAGTTGACAGCTGTGTGTGTTGGCTAGTAAATGCATCCAGCTGGGCCACCTTCATCTTTTCTCTGCATGTGCTTCTCTCTGCTTTATTCTAATTCCCAGCTCATCCCCAGCCAGCTGGTAAACACACAGCAGTGTCCTGGTGGCCCCTCTGTGGTGTGAAGGCTATACTGCTCATGGTGCTGCAAACTCGCTTCTTGAAGAAACTTTCATTTGGGAAAATGAATTTTTGAGCCAAACTATCTGCTGTCTTCTGTAGCTTTTACCAAGGATGGTGATTGCAAAGCCAGGGAGAGGAAGAGCTGCTCGTTTTCTGAGCTGAGGTCAGTGGTGGAGGTGCACTTTGCATCTGGTTGTAGTCCTGCATGGAGTTAGATGTGGTGCCACTGGGACTTGTGTTCCTACAAAAATGTACTGTGCAGGTCACCTCCTGTAATTTCAGACAAAGAACAGGTGGAAGAGTCAGACTTAGCTGCCATCATTAGTTACTGAGTTGTTAACAGCATGAAAATAAAGGTATTGAGCAGAGGGTGAATGTCCCCTGAGGAAAAGGGGCTGTTGCATGTGAACAGGAGGGTTTTACTTTAGTCACATGAAGATGACTGAAGAGTTGAGGTTATTTAAGGGCTAATGTTCATAGTAGCTGAAGAAGTGGGGAGATAAGAGAATAATTTTTCTCATTTTCTTTTGATTCTCTATCTCTTTGAATGCAGTGACAAGAACCAGGATAGTATTACAGATTCTAGCCTAGGATGTGTAGTTCCTATTCACTAACTCATGTGGCTTCAGAGTTGTCCAGAGGATGAAGAGAAGTAATTTTAGGTTCACAATGCAAAGTTGGGAGATTGAGGCAGTATTTGACCTGTCATGCTTCAGCTCCGGGTCCTGATTTGTACAGATTGTTCCTGGGTGATGGAGCAGCTGGGGTCACCCACTGTCTGCCGGGGTCCAAGTCTTTCCAAGGACAGGGGAAGGAAGGGCTATTGTGCAGAGCTGAGACCATGACTTTGTGCCTCAAGACTCTTGGGAGGGGACAGGAGACTGTTTAGTCAATTTTTGCAATCCCAATGGATGAGTAGAAAGTAGCATCATGTTAAATTGTGTGTTCCTAGAGAATTCATTAGTTGAACCTCGGTAGATGCGATAGTTTGTGCAGGATTAGTCAGCATTAGTACTGGGCCATTAGGAGTTAAACTGTATTCCCAGAGTCTCAGAAAGGAGTGGAATCAGAGCCAGCATTTGAAGCCAGGTCCTGCGGATGGATGGGCAATGAGGCTCAGCTCTCTTCTCATGGGGTGCAGAGCAGCTGGGTAGAAACATTTGTAATACATGTATTGAGAATATCTGCACAACTAAATTGTAGCATTGATCCTTCAGCAGTTGCATTTTAGACTTCTGTGGACTAGAGGATTCAGACCTTAGTAGATTTTGTTTTCTAAATTGATACTGTTACCATGTTTTCACTATTTAAAATTTTTCCCCTGAAATACCAGCATTTGATACACTTTCTCCATCTGTCTCTGTCTGGATTCAAATGGTTTGTGAGGTAAATTTAATCTCCCTGTTGCATTGTAAGATTCAACAGCTTGTCAGCATTTCCATTCTGAGCCGTGTTTTGGAGGTCTGTGTAACTCATCTGTGTACTAGTGAAATTTGGACTTAAATGACTAAGACGTGAGTGGTTTCCCCCCCTATTGCTTATGGGTAATTAAAATAAATTGTTATGGAATGCATTTTTAAGTTTGAGGAAGACCTAATGTTTAGACAGGGAATTGCTTTGGAGGTTGTTTTTCGCTGCTCACACTTAGGTAAAGCCTGCCTCATTAGTGCAGTTTGCAGTTGTTGTTAATTAGTCCATGCAAAACAAAGCAAGGAGATTGCCTAATTCTTTTTTAAATCTCATCTTTTTAAAACTATTGCTATTCCACTTTCTATCATAGAATTACTGTAGATTTGCACTTAATGAGTACCATGACATACTGAATAATACTCTGCAAGTATTCCTGGCTTGGTAAAACCTGAACTCTCTGATCTTCAGTTGCTCTGAGTGGTATCTCAGGTCAAACAAGGGTATAGCTCATTACCCACATGTACTTTGGGCACCTCTGTTTTACTCCAGGCGTTTACTGCTGTAAGCACTCTCTGCCCAGAGGGTGCAGATTTACACAGCTGTGTGCCCTCTTAGATGCAATTCATTTAAGCTCTTTGCTGCACTGCCACATAGTGAGGCACAAGTGGTGACCCAGGGCCTGTGACAATGTGATGTCTGAACTTTGGCAGGCATCTAACTCAAGGTATCCTCATTTGTAATAATTTCCAACTTGTGCTATGATTGACCTTATTTGTTCCATCTCATTAGTTTTTGAAATCTAGATATGCACAGTGTGTACCTTAAGGGCATTAAATCAGCTTTTGAAGTCACAACTTAGCAATCCTGTGTTGTGTGTTCCATGTGTGCCCAAAGAACTAGGAATGTGGTTACTCAGTTGTGAGACTAATCCACCAGGCATGAGCAGCACAGAGGTAAAGGATATGAAGACTAATAAACAATTGAAAATGTTTTGAAATAAATTGCTTCCTGCACCAAGTCTGTCCAGGAGAGATTTGTTGTGTGCTGCGATGGAGAGAGCCTGAGCACATGGATTAAGATTGCACAGTGTCTTTTACTGTGTCTGATATCCCAGAGGCAATGCAGGACCAATAGAAATTAAAAGTATAAGTAAAACTTTCTGTATGCTTCCATTCACAGTGCAGAAGGTAGAGACCTAAAAGGAAGTCTACTTGTTTTTAGCAGAGGGATTTGCAAAGGCAGTAGCAGTAATAGGGAACAAACCCCAGACATCTGTGTTGGAGCAGGAGCCAGCCTGTAGCATCGTGCTGTTCTGCTGCAGCCACTGCCTCTGCTTCACCTCTCTAGGGGCTTCTGCAGGCTGGGGAGGCTGATTGTCAGCAATCATGTTCTGAAGCTTCATTTCTCTACTTCTCTGTCCTTCCTGATGTTTGCTTACAAAATAAATCTCCCATATTCAGTGTGGGATGAAATGTTGATTCATCTGAAATCCTTGGGGTCATCATTTGACTCCAGATCTTTCCAGTGCTCATGCTTTCCTCTGCTCTGGGAAGGATCAGAGATGGTTCCAAGCCTATGTGCAAGAGCTGAAGATGAACTCTTCCCTTTCCACTCCAGTTCCATGGGATGCTTATTCAGGAATAGTCCTGATCTTGTCAGAAATATTTACTGTATATGTTTTTGATCTCACTCAAGCATAAATAATACTTTTTTTTTTCACTTGTTGGAGTCAGTTGCACGCACATAACATAATCCAATACTCAGAGGAGGAGGAAAACACTCCAAAGTTCTTCTGGCTTTTCAAGAATTTTAAGTTTTGAAAGTTAAATTAACTTTTGCCAGATGTCTAATAGAAAAGGTCTGAGTAGAAAATAGCAATTATTATACGTCTACTGTCATTGTTTCTGTGTTTGTTCAGTGTTCGTTTGACAGTAAATAATGTGCTGGTTTATTTTTTTTGTTGTTTGTGCAATGGCTTTTTTGTTTATTTTTTACATTACAGTACAGAGAATAGTTGCAAAAGCATACTTGTTTGTTTCAAATTTCAGAGGAGAGGTAAGACAGGATACTTGTCACAATATGAAATTAAAAATGTGTATAGGCTGGGACCACAAACCAAATCCTCCTCTTGCTTACAGTGGCCCAGCCATTGCTGTGCATGACTTGTAAGCACACCTAGAGGATCCATGACATTGCACTCATGTACAAAACTGGAGAAAAAAAAGGAATGCAGCCTTTGGTGGTGGCCTTCGAGATTTGCTGAGGTATTGTTAGGTTTTCTTACCACAGTCCTTTCAGCCAACTCAATGAATATACTTGTGAGTACAAGGTGCTGTGTGGTAGCTTTGTGCTTGACTTGGTCTGTGTTATGAGGGAGTAAAAACTAGTGACTGAATGAAGACAACCAAACCTCTGAGTAGGTCTTCAGTAACTTCAATAAAAATCAGTGATTTTGCAGTGTAGGCCTGCCTTATGCTGTGGGTTTTTTTTTTCAGTCACATGGGTGGCATCTTTGCACAATATTGAACAGGTGAGCTGTGTGAAAGAAGGTGCCTTCTTAAAGTGCAAAGCAGAGAAGCAGAAAACTGTATTAGAGCTGGTGTGTCAGTTCAGCTGCTGTCTCTCCCCACAGATTAAGAAATATTATACCATGACCTCCTGGTGAGATCAGTTATCGTTAAAATAGTTAAATTCAATATGGCTCAAATCAAGAGAGACATTTCTTGCAATAGTCACAGGGGGTCTCTGCTGCTGCTGTGTTTACAGCTAAATAGCTTTATATTTTAGATGATGACAAATCCAACTATTCTGACCAAAAAGCTTCTAGAAATACAAAATCTATGGATATGGCATATTATAAGTGATCAATGTCTTATATTAAAGTAACTCAAATATAACCTGGGCATGTGAACAGACTGATGCCAAAAACTTCAAAGCTGTACAAACCTTACCTTAGTTTCTTGCTTGAATTGCTTTCCCTGTTTATCTTGAAGGCTGACATATTTTTGTTGTTAATATCTCTGTGGTATCAAAATATTATACATAACAAGTTCTAACTCAATTTGTGAAACTTGACTGTATATATTTCTTGGTTTTGCTACTTTGGGTTAAACCTAAACTGCTGATAGGTCAAAAGTGAGTGAAAGGAGAGGTTTAAAAATGCTCAGAGACCAACACAGAGGTGAACTTGGTAAAGGACTTGCCAATGGAGCAATGAGGGGAAGCTGTTTCACTTCTAATTTGTCCTATGTCATTTGTTGGTATCACTATAAGTTTACATTTATTTTGCATTTGATGTGATGGCCCAACTATTTTCAGCTTTATTTGGCTTTTTCCAGGTGTCTTATTTTTAAATTTTTACTTTGTCTGTGACAAAAGCCAGAAATTGGCAGCTGAAAGGAAGAGGTAGCAGGAGGTGGGGGAGTTTGGTAAAGAAAATACAAGAATTTGACTTGAGTGTGGAAGGAAAGTCCAATAACACCTTGACCATTGCATTTTTGTAACTGGTTTGACACAGGTCTTTGGTGACTGGAGCCTGCTAAATCCACATGGTCACTTCACACGGATGATCAGTATATAAATGGAAGACAGACAAGAGTGGCACGGTTTTCTTGAATACTTGGCTGCTTCTTGCCAAGGACAACATATAGATGGCTCTTAGGGATTGATGGATGAACATAAATTGTGGTCTCCTGTGTGGCAGCTTAAGCTACAACAATAAAATCTAATTTAATGGTTTTCCTTTGGTGAATGTGCAGGAAGGTTGTCTGTACTAGCCAGTACCAACCGCAGTTTCACCAGGGCTGGGACACTTCTAGCTCATCATTACTGACAGGGGATAGGATGGTCTGAATTCACCACTATCAGTTCTTTTTCAGCTCCTCCATTAGATTTCTTGTGTTTAGTGGTCTGTGAGTGTCATCCTTGCCATTTTTTCAGTGTGCATGTGTGAGTGAGTGATTCTGAGAGGTGAAAATGAGCTGTTCCATTCTCCTCCTTACACACTTTCTTCTCTCTATCTCATCCCTTTTTCTTTCAATAATTCTTCTTTCACAGTTATATGACATCAAGTAATGACATTCACATTGAAGGCTTTTGGGAGTTTGGTTAAAAGGTGGAAGTTTGACATGGGGAATATGCAGACAGAAGATTGTGTGGCAGATGTTTCTTCTGCTGCTGGTGAGCTTGGCTCCTGAGCTTTTGTGTATATCAGAAATCTAAACTCGGATCTGATTTGGCAAAGAGCCCCTAACTCTGGATCCTGCTGACTTAAAACCTCAGGACAGAAGTCTTCCTGGTTTCCTGTCAGCCACAGCTTTGAAATGTAAATAAGTCAGTATTGATTTTGTGTATATCTGTATGTGCATACCTACATAATTCCTGCCCTCTCAACCAAGTCTTTTAGAATTCTCTTTTCTACAGTTTTTCTTTGCTTCTATTGTGTCCAAAGCCTTTCTACCACTTCCAATACATACAGGGTGCTGTGGAGTAAAAATCCATATAGAGGTAAGCACCTTTAACCAGCAGTCAGCCCTTTGCCTGCTGTGTGGGCAGCACACAGGCCATTTGAAGACACATGAGTTTGAAGAGAAAGCCAGCTTCAGAGGAAAGAAAGTGTTTGAGAAATAACTCACACTTTCAAGGGACACAGGTTGGATGCCATTTGGATTTTTCTTCATCTTATCCTTTCTAAAATTTCCGATTTTAGGTCAAACACATGTTTCTTGCAGAACTCCAGCAACTTCAAAAGCATTCTGCTGGCAGAAGTTTCACAGCTTGGGCTGAAGTTTCTGATACGATGGAACCTGCTGTGGGCTTTGAGATCTCATGGGATGTGGTAGCCAAAATGGTCTTGTTCATAAGAAAGTGAAGAGTTAAAAGCAAATCATAGGAAAGAATGTGTTATGTTTTTATACGACTAAAGCTTTAGAATTAAAGTATTCAATTCTGTCTTCCTAATATTAAAATGGGTCATGAAGCATTCAAAACAACTCATTTTACTACCTCTGTAAGTAGCTGATTTTGTGCTGGTGGCATCTACCTGTTCCACCATCAGTTACTGCCTTGTCTGTTACAGAACAGAACCAAGAAACCATTGTGATGGAATAGACTTGGTCTAAATATACAGGTGTAAGCAGTAGAAGAAGGAAACATTAATATTTCCTTTTTGCAGATGAGGAAATTCATGCATGAGGAAATTC
>JAWWLZ010000139.1:62258993-62294210 GCA_035041345.1 Poliocrania exsul
AGCTCAGCCTGTCTCAAGACAGCTGACAACTGTCAGGCCTAGTCTGAACTCCAAAACCCAAACCCAGGCCCACCTAGATAAACCCATGACACAGGAGGCTGAACATGCATAACTGTGTGCCCAGGAGGCCAAGAAAGCCAATGGGATCCTGGCCTGAGTCAGGAATAGTGTGGCCAGCAGGACCAGGGCAGTGACTGCCCCCTGTGCTGGGCACTGGTGAGGCCACACCTTGAGTACTGTGTCCGGTTCTGGACCCCTCAGTTCAGGAAGGACATTGAGGTGCTGGAGCAAGTCCAGAGAAGGATAATGGAGCTGGTGAAGGGTCTAGAGAGTCATTCTTACATGGAGCAGCTGAGGGAGCTGGGAGTGTTCAGCCTGGAGAAAAGGGGGCTCGAGGGAGAACTTATCGCTCTCTACAACTCCCTGAAAGGAGGTTGTAGCCAGGTGAGGGTCAACATCTCCCAGGTAACAAGTGAGAGGATGAGAGCAAATGGCCTCAAGCTGCACGAGGAGAGGTCTAGGTTAGACACCAGGAAAACTTGATGGAAAGATTTGTCAAGCATTGGAACAAGCTGCCCAGAGAAGTGATGGAGTCACCATCCCCGGGGAGATTCAAAAAATGTGCAAATATGGTGCTTTGGGATGTGGTTTAGTGATGTTTTGGCAGTGCTGGATTAATGGCTGGACTTTGTAATCTTAAAGGTCTTTTCCAACCTAAATGATTCTGTGATTCTGTGAAATCATGGAATGGTGTGTTATATAGAAACCTTACAGCAAATCACTAATAGGGAGTCCTGAGGGGCTTTTAAACTTAATTCCACATCTTGGCTGGATTAGCTTTTGTCTATGTTAGTATAATAAAGGTTCCCCTATACAGTTGTATATAAATTAATATCATGTAAAGAATAATGTGGATGGTTGCTGTTTGACACTCTGATAATTATTATCATCATTAATCCTTAAAGATTCAAGAAGCTATGTGAAACTTATTGGGTATTTTAGAGCTCTGCTATGTTTATCTAACAGTACTTCTAAATTTCATTTGAAATTTATTTAAGAAGAGGTAGGAAGAACCAGATGTGTATAAATGGATACATATTCTTCCCATGTACAACTGTATATTTTTTAAAAACCATTACATTAATTTAATTTGTATCTGAATGTTTACTTATGGAAATTAAGCCTACCTGAGTCAGGGTTTGGGGTTTCGTTGTTTTTTTTTTTTTTAATGGCAATTGCTGCACGGCGTTCAATGATGCAGCCTGAAATTACATTTTTTATGGTATAGACACAACTGAGTGTGGAATGACTAATGGGAAGGTAAAGCAAATTGAATTAAAATGCCTCTAGGGATGGTTAATATAAGTACCCACACAGTACAGTCGGTAAGTGGTAACTTCTTAAGTGATTGTAACTCCGTGACTCTCAGTAAAATGCCAATGTTTTCAGGAGAAACTTAGGGCTCAGACTTGTAATCAGTTTATTACAGCTTAATAAATTACCATGAATCAGCTGAGGCACAGCAGTGAAAGCCCAGCAACATAATCTACCTTAAATCTCAGTGTAAGAGGTTTGAGCTCCGTGGGATTACCTGGCTGTGGGCTGGGAGCAGGATAACAGCCTTGTGGGAACGTGAGTTTGAGCGGTGATGAACAGCGCGCTGGGAGAAGTGTTTGTGCTTCTTCTGGTGCATTAAAAACCCTCAGTGAGTTACAGCTGCCACCAGCATGTAAATGAAGCATCTGTACTAAAATTCTTCCAATGGTACTTCCCAAGGCCCATAAATTAATTGCATAGGTATTTATTAGAATTTTCTTTGTAAATTCCTGTGGGCTTGTCTTTGGATGTTTAAATTATGTACCTTGATGTTTTTGAAATATGCTGAGCTTCCAAAGCATTGCAAGTTGCTACAGGTTGATCACTTTTAAAGAAAGTGCCATATGTTTAGGCTCTTAATAAAGTATGTGACCCTGGTTTGAGCACCCTAAGGATATGATCTAAAGTCTATTATATTAATAAGAATCCTTCAATTTATCTTAAAGATATTAAAGATAATCAATTTGGGGCTATTACTGCTTATTTAAAAATGACTTTTTTTTCCTTAAGAATACCTCCTAGTGTAATGGAGGGGCTTCTGGAGAGGTATTCCCACACAGCCATCACCTTTATTTAGCTGTACAAAAAGGAACCAGTGACTCAGGTCAGAAAGAATTGTTCAGGGACTGAAGCCTGTGCAATACAGGTCAGCAGGTGAAAAGGCAGACTGTGTAATTGGTAGTGTTTCTGTTATTCACAGGTGTGACGTCTCCTCTGAATTGTTCTAAAAGATAAAAGATGTTGAAAACCAGTATTCTGACTTGGGCTCCTCTGTGAGGTGAAGCAGTGCTCCAAACTCACCTTGTGTTTCCCAGCAGTGTCCAAAGGGACTCTAAAGTATGTTCCTGCACATAGCGCTTGATTCAGAAAAGGAAATTGGGATGTCAGGACTGCATTGGGCATTGTCCCATTGACTTGAATCCCGGCATTTTAGTGAATACAGTAGTTTGTTAATGTAATGGTGTAGAGTACTGTTATTTTCCCAGCTGAATGGGTGGTATGAAGTAGCATTAAGACCTTACTATAATTCCCCTGCACAGGCATTTGTCTTGCCTTGCAAAGCCATGATAATGGTGCCACATCAGCTGTGGGAGTCAAACCAAGCTCTGTGCTGGTGAAGACCCTTCAAGTTATTCAGAGGCTCGTGCTTGGGTGTTCCAGACCTGCTCTGTTGACAGCTCTAGAATGGCAGGCTGTCACTCTGTCAGCTCTCTCCATCTGGATATCTGGTGCCTGTCCCTCCGAGTGTTTGGGGACACAAGTGTGTAGAAATCTGAAGCACTCTTGAGATTGAACAATTTAGGGCAATGCTCAAGGTTTTCTGTTTCTTCGATTAAACCTTTTCCCAAATCTAAGTACTATGTGTTTAAAATTCAGATATATAAAATCAAGATGAAGTCATAAGCTGGAATGATATTTTTTAGGAAATTACCCAAGATAGAATCTTTACTGTCATCCAGTACAATAATTATTATTAACTCATTTAAATTGTCAAACTTGGATATGATCAGACAATTAATGAGATTATATTTGATACTCATTTCATTTATTGTTACTGTCACTGTATTAGTGGATGCTGTAATAACATCTGTTAGTTCAAAAGGATAGCTCTGCCACAGAATGCACTGATGAGCACACACAGTTGGGAGGTGTCTCGGAATAAGTCAAATGGTGTGCTTAATATTGAAAGATTTGTGTGATACTGTAGTGATCTGTAAATGCTGGGCCTCAAACGGCAGCTCATTACTGCAAACCTCACTGTCTTATGAACAACAGCTTAGATAACAACCCCAGCCTCGGTAAAGGAGAGGTTTTGGTTTTGTTCTTTTTTCTTTCCAGTTGCTTCCATTAATTATTGAGCACAAATATCAAACTGAGCAAGCTTCATCATAATTTTTTCAGAGATGAATATAATCCCAGGGGAAAAAAAAAATCCACATAAACAATATAACACATTTCTTGTTCTGAGGTTAACAAATAAGAAAGAGTTGATGTAAAATTAAAGAAGAGCTAGTTTCTAATCAATTCTTTAGTAAGGTTTTTCCTCTTTTCACTTATAAAAGTAATTTTGACTTCTGAAGCCCTCCATATGTGTTTAATTTTCAGCTCACATCTTCTCTGGCCTTACTTTAGAAGACAAAAATGGGTTTGCATTTTCTTTTTGTTATAATCTGTTCTCTTTCAAGGGATATTTTTTATATTAGCATTACTGTCTGCAGGAGAAAGGGTCCAAGACACCACCTGAAAACACAGGTTTAAGAGGATGTGCTGCAAATGTCAATATGTGGTTCTGTTTGTTGCTAGAGAGTCTTTATCATCTTTCTAAAAGGCTGATGGGCTTTTTTTGATACTATTTGAAACTATATTAAGGTAGGAGAAAAGCCCACGTGAGTGTTTGATTTGGAAGAGTTATTGGAGCCCTTTCAGGACACCACCTGTGAATAGTGGTGTCAGCAAAGGAAAGAGAAATAGGACTGAACCTGACTTGTTTCCTTTCACCATTTCTTGTTCCAGTTTTTCAGCAAACTAGAGGCTTGAAGCCACTCAGTGGCACTGTACAGTGCTGTGGTTCTCCTGATGACCCTTTTCCAGGTATAAAAGGGTTTCAAGGCTATTTCATAGATGTGGTTGTGTGAATTTTTCTGGTAATTCTTTTCCATGTTTACTTACTCAGAAAGAGTGACAACTGCCTCTTTTCTAAAAGCTGAGATCTGAAAGTGGGTAGCTTTACTCAGTGTCTTTCATCATTCTGCTTGGAGGAAGAGGTCAGGCCACTTCAAGACGACGAAGACTGATGTATCACAGACAGGGTCAAATCACAGTTTGCTTTATTCTCCTAACATTAACTCTTAAAGAGCTGGAATTTGCTCCACCTTATACTCTGTAGGCAGTATCTTCAGCTGACTTTTGTGGAACAGTTTACAGATAAAGCATCTTCTGTCAAGCTGAATAGATCATCTTAAACACTGCTTACATAAATCTGTTTATTTCCTATCTACCATCACTTTGTGAATGACTGTCTTGCATTTTTATTCTTCAGAGTTTTAGTTTTCAGTTTGCTTTAGTTATTGAGTTGCGTAAAAAGTCCTTTTGAAGCCAAGGTAGGAATTATAAAATTCTAGTGCATAAACTTTCCTACATTGCATCATGTGTCCATTTATACTGGCAAATTCAGTTGTGTGAAGTGCATGGATTGGAGTCTGTCCTAAATCCTTTACTGAGGGAGGTTTGTCAACAGGCCCTCCTGAAATCCCCAGGAGAGTGAGCAGTTGGCAAGGTCAGGGTCGGGTAGTGGCCGTGGTGGACCAAATGCTTGGTTGAACCTCTATTTTGATAAGAATTGTCAAGCTTTTGGAGGATTGCTGATTGATAACTGAGTAGTGACCTATCTTACTGCTTAATTCTTGTATGCCAAGTCCTTTGAAGCCAGTGACTTCAAAAGATGTGTCTTATAATGCCCATATGCAAGACCAGGTTGAAACACATTGCTGCTCTAAATACCAAAAGGCTGATGTTGCTACAGCTTTATGACTTCCAAGGCTGTTGAGGCATTGTTGGTCATGTCATTAATGTGCCATATTTAATGAAAGTAACTACTTCTGCACTGGTTTAATATCTTGACCCAGACCTGACAAACTCAGAACCATCTATGACACAGAAGTTTCCCATGTCCTCCTCTTGACAGGTTCTGTGCTTTTGTTCCAGACAGAGTTGCTCTCTCCTCTGATGCAAATGTACAGCACCTTTCCAAATAGTATCTCTATCTCATGAAAAAGATTTATTAATTCCAAAAGTCGCTTTCCAGATTTAATTAGTGACTCTCTTAACCAAATTGTATCGGTATGATCTTTTTTATCCATTTCCTTCAAAAAAGGCTCATAAAATAACAGTGTAGTTGACAGTGAATTGACAGTGAAAGCATAGAAAGGTCAGTCAGTGCAGGTCCAGAAGGTCCCAGTAGTGGCATGGTGTTCTTGTTGCACAGATTTCATTGTTGTTGAAATCCAGTAATGAAACTGGAGCTTTCTCACTGAATGTGGCTCTTGCCTAGAACAGTAGTTACAGAATTGAGTGGACATATCTGTCTGTCTCCTTTTTAGTATCTCCTTCATTCTCTGCCATTCTTTTCCTCTAGGTCTTCCTATTCAAATTCAGCCTGCAGAACAGCTGCCCTGGGCCAGCTCCTGCTGAGCCAGCCTGATGGGACAGCACAGATTTTTTGTTTCTTTTCTGTGCTAGGTTGTGGGTGGATGTTGGACATAATGAACTCAGAGAAAAAAAAAAAGCCAACTAAAACCAAAACAGAGCCTGAGCAGTTTTGGGGAGGGTGGGATGGTGTTCTGGGAAAATGCAATTGCTGTGTATTCCATCTGTGCCGGCATCCGAGAGGAGCGGTTATTAGAGCAGGACCCAGAGCATCACACCTGCAGTCCAGTCTCTGTGGGATCAGTAATTACATGTTAATTAACAAGTCTGGAATGAGTGAGAGTTTGCATGTCAGCAGATAATCTGTATAGTGACTAATAAACTGCAGAATGTTTTCAATTAGCAGGCTTGAAAAGGAAATCCCAGTGAGTGTTTTGCTTGGTTGGGAAAGGACGGAATGAATGCACTCTGTTGTTAGTACCCTTCAAATGGGAAAGTGGCAGATTTAAAAATTACATCGTAAAGATTAAGATCTGAAAACACACATGGTTAAGTTACTTGCTACTGCTGTGCATTGATGAAATCATACAGAGTAAACCTCAGTGAAATGAAATTTTTCACTTGATTAAATAAGAGCAAACAGAGAAAAAAAAATCCACTCTTGCATAGATTCTTTAAGGCTTTAAAGTCTATAATGTATTTTTGTTGCAAATTTTTTAATGGACTGAAGTAGGGACAACTCCAGAACCTGTTTGCTTGGGATGGAAACAGATGTTGCATTCTTTGGTCCAGATTCTGAGAACCATTGACTATGCTCCACCTCTGTTAGGCTTTTCACTGTGATCTCCAGGTGTTAGATTCCCTCCATTATGTTTTCATAGTAACGTAAGGAGAAGTTATTTCGTAGTGAACTGCCTTGTCTGCTTTGACTTGACTTTATTTCTGTTCTGTCCATGTTTGCACTCAAGGGTAAGATTTGGAAAGGTAATTTCCAAAAGTGTTTGAGCAATTTATAATTTTTTTTTAATTAGCTACAAGTAAGCAAAGCTTATACAAGGGAGGAGTGGTGAAAAAAATTGTTTGGGATGTTACAGTTTGTGAAAGTGGACTGTAAGTGGACTTTTGCATTAGACTGGGCAACTTAAGAGCTTCAATATATATAGTACATAATTTTGAACAACTTTCAAGCACTGCAGGTGGATCAGAACTGGTCAAATTAACCTAAAGGCACAGTTCTCAAGTTAACTCTTGCTAAGTGAGCTGTATTTAGAGTGAGTCAGAAGATATACACTGTGATGGCCATTGTGTATTGAGAGTTACTGTTATGGAGATACACTCAAAATGTGACTGACTTTCAGCCTTGTGAATATCCAGAACTACCTCCATGTTGTGCAGCTGCTTTGGACGTTTTGTCCCAGAGAGGATGCTTTTGGGAAAGAAAGGCTGACAGAGACCTGCTTTGTACATTCCTCACCTGTGTGGCTCATCCTCAGCTCCTCCCAAGCAGACTGGAGCTGTGTGGAGCCCTGAGTGGGCTCAGCTAGAGGAGCAGGAGTACAAACTCCACTCTGGTCCTATTGCTACCTCATCTGTCTCTGATAATGAACATTGTGCAGCAAGGGAGTTTTTATTATCTTGGAATAAGTGGAGCTTGGATATGTATAATGTCAACAGTTGTAGCTTTTATTCTTAATAATCTTTGGTCTTCAGGTTGGCAGTGAGCTGTTGGCATGTCTGAAGTACAGAACTTAGAATCCCTCCTTTACATCCTTGGTGGTACCTCTTACCCCATGGAAACCACTGAACTAGTTGTGCTCAAGGCTTGAGTTGCCCTTTATGGACTTTCTGTCAAAATGAATTTCCCTCCCTCAGTCCCAGCCCTCAGGTTGCTGCTGCTGCCATGTGTAGGGAAGTGAGGCAAAGGCATGTGGAGAGGTGCTACATCACTGCCACATGGTGAGATATAGCAGAGGTGTGCCTGTCACTTAAAAAGTCCAGATGATGTAAGAAGTTTTCCCTAATTTCTCCTCCATGTTTTCCTGCAGATCCCTTCCTAGCTACAGTGAAGTGATGATTATGGATTAAGAGATCTTGATATGGCCTAAGGCATCATCTCCTTCATGAAGCTAAAGTGTTTATTACCTTGTAATGAATTTGTATGGTTGTCTGTAATACATGTTAGGAAACTGAACTGGATGTAGAGATTTGGCCAAGCCCCTTCTAGAGCAGGCAGGCAAGTGTTCTGCCATGTCACATAAACTATGATCCTTGATTTCAACACTTTTCAGTTCTCATGGGGCTCATTAGAGTTCACCTCCATCAACTGCATACTAGTGGGTTATCGTTAATTAAACTGATCTAGTCCAGGATCTTCCCCTCCTCCCTTCCTCCTTCCCCCTTCTCCCTCTCCTCCATCCCCTCCCCTATTTCTGAAGGATACCTGAACTTGTATTTCACTCAGCTGAGCTTGCAGATTTTTAGCCTTCTCTTCTCAATCCAGGATTGGTTGGGGCCCAAGATATGGCTTATATTTTTCACTCTGAGGACAGAGTGCATCTAGAATTATGTCCTCATAGATAATGGAAGTTGCATCTGTTGCACCATCCACCTCTTTTCACACTGTCAGGGTAATGAGGCACTATGGAAGAGTACCAGCATCTCAGAGCAGCAGTTGGTGTTCTAACATGCAGACCTTTGCATTTATAAATGTGAAGATTTGTAAATACATTAGAGTGAGTGTAAATTAGTTGACAGCAGAGGTTTATTTGGATACAAAATGTCATTGTGGCCATCTTGTGTTAATCCTTCTGCTTTTCCATCAGTCTGACAGCTGCCTTTAACTTACTATTCAGAATGTTTGTCAAGTGGTAGCAAGCCATATCATTACTCCCTTAGGTTACTTGTTCCAGATTGATCTGATATTATTATTTTTAAACTAATTTCTCTCCTACTTTTGGGTACATGTAGAAATTATCTAATTTCTTGTGATTCTTCTTAGAACATAGTTGATGCATTCCTGCCTCCCCTGCAACTTAACAGTCTATGCTATACAAAATGCTAAAATAAAAATGCCAGTGAAACAATAACAGCAGGACAGGACTGTTAATCTGCTATGAAATAAAACCACATGGAAGTGGAGTGTAAAGAACTTGACTTAGACTTTCAGATGTTCAGCCAACCTCATGGAAGTCATTTAACTCCTCTGTACCTGTTTGTCTCTTGTTTGCTATCTCCCATGTGATTTACAGTTTCTAGAAATTCCTCTCACAAGTGTCTCTAAAATGCTGTGAGACACCTGGATGCCAAAGAACTATAAATATTATCAAATGGTCTTCCAATTCTTACAACATTTGCACTGCTGTCTGAACTGAGGTCACCGCCATAGCTTTAAAAGTAGGCTTTCAAAACATGTGGTCTTAAATGAGAAGTAGTTTTAAAAAGCTGATGTTTTCCCCAAGTTCTATAAAATGAGCTAATCCCAAAGAAAAGCTGGTGTCCTTAATTCATCTCACTGTAATTTCTGCAATGATAATGCCTCTTGTCCTGGCTGTCAGTGTGGCTGCACAGCAAATCCCATTGTGTGCTGGTTACAGGGGCTGCTGGAGGTGGTGTGGGATTCCTGAGGTGAGGTGCCTGGCCAAAGCTGTCCTGCTGTGTGAGAGGGGATTACCCAGGCAGGCAGGGGGCCATACTGAGCCTGCTGGGCTTTAAACCAGGCATCACGAGTCAGACACTTTACTGTTAAAAGTGCAGAGTTTGGGCTCTTTAATTATTTGTTAGCTGTAAGAATCTGAGGACTCACAAACCGTCTCTTTTGAGGAATGCAGTGATTTCATCAGATAAATGTTTAAAGCAAGGCTAAGATAGCAGCCAACCACAGCAGAAAAATATTTTTTCCTTTGAGATAGCCTCTTAAATATATACATATTTAAAACCATTTTATCTTCTCTGTCTAATTCTAAGCACCCCTTCTGTCAGCAGCAGACAGAATTAAAAAGAGAAAACCCTCAGTGGATACCTTTCTTCTTTTTTTGTGAAATGTGTCAGATGATAAGCAAAATGTAACTGGGTATTTATTCTACTTTTCATGTGCCCTGCAAACTGTGGAAGGCAGCAAGAGAGAGATAGAGCAGCAACAGCCTGATAAGCCTGGCTTTTCCCTTTCTGCTGGCTTTCTGTTTATACTTCCTTTGAGCGAGCACTGGGCTAGAGACCAAATGTCTTTACTCATCTGGGAGATTTCAGAGCTGCTGGGAATAAACTGGTGTGAAAAGCAACTCCTTGATTACAAGATTTGTAGGTAAATGTTACTCTTGCAATAATTGCCATTTCCCCTCCATCTCCACAGCACATTCTGTTCTAGCATTGCCTCACAAACAATAATAGCAAAAATAAGGCATATTTTTTTTTAACACTGGTTATTTTCTGTCTCCTTACTGAAAAGGACACATAATGGGATGAATCTGGCTTCCCATCTGTTGCTAGGTGCAATTCAACGTGGCAGTTTTGACCTATAAAGATTTGGCTGGTTTGCGTCATGCTTACCCTAGAGACAGCCTCTCCCCCTTAATTTCTGTGTGTCTCCATTTTCCATCTGTGAAAAATCAGGATAACACTACTTTTCTACTTCACAGGGATTTTACAAGGACACATTTATTAACAGGCACAAAGCATAAGCTCTGTATTAGACATCACACAAATATCTATCTATCTAAAAACTTGCTGCCACCCTCAGTCCCACAGCACACAAGTTGGTTGACCTTCACTATGTGACAGAAGGTGATTTGTTATCTTAGGCTATACTGTGGATTGCCAGCTCTGAATCTTGCCATTTTTAAACACATACATAATAGGATGCTTGCCAGTCATCCAGCTGAATTTGGTGTTTCCCATTAAATAGACTGGGACATCCCAGGGGTATAAAATTAGAAGCGTGTTTAAATGTTGCACTTTTGGGTCCTCAATAAAACAAAGGCTAGTGGGGACTACAAACTGCTGGATTTGAGGGGGTGTATGTGAGATACATGCTCTGAGGAAACCATTCTCAAGTAAGTATCTCCAGAGTTGTGGTTGCCTGTTGTATTAGAAGGGAAGTAGTTCTTCAGTTAGCTGCATAAATCAATAGTTCTCAGGTGCATTTTTGCAGTCACATGCAGGTCAGGTTTAAGCAGTTCAACGTGCCTGTTTGAGAAGAGATGTCTCCAGGGCATGTTGGTTGATCAAAGCGATATTTTAGACTTGTACTAAATTACAGACCTCATTCTGCAAGAGTTCAGGGGATGGGTAGGGGGTTTTGAGGAGCCATGGCTTCACAGCAGCAATCCTTCAGTCCAGACTTGGGGCATTTCATACCTCTCCTGTTTCCAATACGATTGTTGGAATAACAAAATTCAGGCTCAGCAGTGGTAGTTCTGCAACTGAGTAGTGGACAGGGCAGCAGACATGGTCCTTCAAGCTGGATGGATTGACTTGCTTGTTGGTGTGGCTCTTACCTTGGAAAGTGTGCTCTGTACCTACCAGATCTTTATAACCCTTAGTAAAATCTTCTGAGTCTTCTTTCTGGGCTGTGCTGAGCATGGCTAGCACATCTACTACCATGACATTGACCCCTGGTGGGGATTTTGGTGGCTATTCCCAGGCTCACAGAGACAAAAAAGATGCAGGCTATGCCAAAGTAACACACAGGAAACTGTTTTAAGGTCTATTAAAGACCATTGCTGTATTTTAGGTTTTTCACCATATTACATCCAAATATTTTGTTTTTTTCCATAATATTATCGTTGTAAGAGTTATAAAAATTGACCTTGTTGCATAACATACTGTTCTCTTAAAACTGCCATTGCCTTATGTGTTCATGTGTACACAGGCTTTGCAGAAGATGCAAAATCTTCTCCAGAGGGCTCTACCAGCTAAAAAAAAAAAAAAAAATCAAGCTGCTACTCTTCCTAAGTGAGTAACTCACCTTAATTCTGTTCCTTGTAGTTTTGATAAATGTAGGATTTTATCCTTTTCAGGTCTAGCTGCCCTTTAGGGAATCTAGTTGGGAGAATTTAAAATAAATAGATAAAAAAGACTGCAGCAGAGCTTTCTTCAACCTATGTTTAGGAACATGTTAACATAACTGCAAATAAGTGGTGAAGTAAAGTTTAGTTTACAGTCTATTCCCTTTAAATAAACAAAACAGAAGCTCCTTTATTTGAACATAAGTGATGTGGAAGCTGCAGTTTTGAGGTTTGGCACTGACACAGATTCTCAGAACTGAAAAAGAATATCAGGGAAAGAGAGACAGGGCCTCATCCTGCAAGGCTTTACTGATTTGATAGCTCTTCTTATTACCTTAGGGCATGTTTGCCTGTAGCACTGCATTCCAGTGGAAAGACTCCTAATTTTGCCCAAGGGCTGGGGTCAGGAGGAGGTGACTCTCCCCGCGTGTGAGGGAGCAGCAGGTCGTGCCTCACGGAGCCTCCTCCCGCTCCTGCCGAGCCGAGAGCAGCGCTCGGCGCGAACGTGGGATCGATCTCACGGCACCTCGTTAGCGCGGGATGATGGCTTTATTGGGGGAGCGAGTCATAAAAAAGCTTCCTTTGGTTAAAACCGAGCAGTTTCATCTTAGTGCGATGACAGCCCGATACTGAGGATTGAATTTTTGCATAACAGCTACTTTTGTGTGTGCGCAGGCAAAGAAAGGCAGCTGTGGACACACTCACCTCGAAAGCAGCTGCTACAGGGGGTGAAATCAAAAGAAAGAAAACCCGCTGTGATTTTTTTTATTTTAATTTTTTCAACTCCTGACGTTTTCATACTCCTGTCAGCTCAATGAGCATCTCTTTGAGTAGCACACCGCTTGTGTTGGAAGTCCTGGCTCTAAATCTCCCTTAAAAGTGATCATTTGCAACTATATGGATGAGCAAACTACCAAGGATGAAGCTGTCGGATGTGGGTTTTTTTACTGAGTTGTAAAGCAAACATTTAATTAATGTATTGCACAGGTCTGTATCTTGTCATCATGTAAACACAGTCTACAGAAAGCTTCAGTGTTATCTGTTCCAGTGGGAAAACCTATTCTGGGAAAATGTGTTAAAAAAAACACCAAACCAACCCTCCCATGTAATGTAATATCAGTGTTTAAAAATCCATGCTCACCTTTCATGTGAACATTCCAAAGTGCTTTTCAGATAGAGAAACTGGAGCTCAGATTAATGATCCAGTACTTCTGGCTCTCTGCTACAATGTATTTATTTCATTCTTTTGTGTCTTGTTACCTAGGAAAGCCAAGCCTGGTTTTTGTTAGTGGTTCACACTGCAGGAGTGCTCCCACCCTGCCCTGCTCCGGAGGGTCCAGGTGCTACTGCAATGTAAATAATGCATATCAGCAGGTCACCTGGTGGGGGACAGGGAACACGAAACAGAACCCAGGCTCCAGGGCATATTTTCTTGGCCACTGGACCAGATTGCCTCCCTAGTTTTGGTTTTTATCACTGACATTATATATTGATATCCAAGGAAAATGCCACAGAGAAGCAGCCATGCATTTGCTGAAAACAGGGCTAGCAGAATTGTTAAATTTAGAAACGCTCACCCCTAAAATGTGTGATTATCTGCCGTCCAGCACAAGCTAATCTGCCTGTCAGTCGATTACCTCGGATGTGCACCATGAAGAACATGATCCAAGTTCTTCAATACTAGAAGAACCGTCCTTTCTACCGGACGAGCCAGCGTGTGGATGGACCTGAGCGGGGCCCTGACCCAACCTCCCATCAGTGGCTGGTTATTTTCGTGCTGGCCGCCGGCAGAGGGAGCCGGCAGATTCTATAGAGTTCAGAGCATCGTTTTCCCTGAGAGCCCAAATAATCCCGCATCGATCCTGGGACTCGCTGACACTGATACGTTGTGTTTCTCACAGCAGTCCGCCCTCCACCAGTAGCTTAGGTCTCCTTGAGCTATCAGCCGGTAGATTTGGTTCTTCAGCATGTATTGTAGACCTCCTGCTCTAGGTCAGGAGGTCTCCATCTAGCTCTGTTGGCAATCAGAACGACAGTTCTTGTGATAGAGGATTTTCTGCGGAAATAGCAAATATTCATGCATCTGTAATTTGGATGTCTATATTTGGAGATTACTTGGGGAAGGCGAAAAAGTGTTACCCATCTTGTATAGTTTAGCCACCTTGATTGGAGATGGACCTAACTGGAAATATTGTATTTTTGTCCTCATTGATCAAGCCTGTGATGACCTCATCATGTTTTCTGTGAAATTTTGATCTTTTAAATGGTATCCATTGTTTCTCCTCATAAAGACTGCAAGAGGAACATCAACTTGCCACTGAGAATATTGATTTTTAGAGCAAACTGATCAGTTACGGCCACTTTGGGGTGTTTTGGTGCCTTTGTATTACTTAGGTTAAAGTGCCATTTATTCTTAATGCTGTTGACCTGATTTTAATCCCAGCTAATGTCTTGCAGTCATTGAATGGAATATATTGAGTAGAATAATAAATTCAGTCTTACAGAATGATGCTATAAGAACAGTTTAAAAAGGTCAAAGATGGAATTTATTTTCTCTGTGTTGCTGGAGCTCCTGTGTTTGAGTGTTTAGAAACTTGATATGGCTCTACAGCAAGTGAATAAATCAGAGAGAAGTTAGAGCCTTGTATTGGCAGTTCTGAGTGGCTTCTCCTTGGAGGTAAATCAGTGAGAGGTAAAAGGTGTTGAATTTCTTCAGCTATTCATGGACATAGAACAGATCAGAGTAGGATAGAATAGAATCCTTCCATGAATTAAGTCACCACAAATGATTTTCAATCAACATAGCTTCTGCACATACTAGAACAATAAAGGACAGGGGTGGCCATATCAGAGGTCATAGAAAAAAGCTGAAGTGTGTTAAATGTTCACATCTGTCAATCCTGCTCTTTTTAGGATGAATGGAAAATAGCTCAAGAAATCGCGATGCCTGTCCCCAGTGACTCTATGCACAACAGGGGAAGTCTCTGGGGGTGGTATTTGATTCTGAACCTGCTATTTTTTTCTCATCAGTCACCAAACTGGCATTGCATACTGTCATTAAGCTATTACCCAGTGTTTGTGTAATACACAGAATCTTCAAAACAAGATAAAGCCCTGAGTGAAAATATCAGTGGCTCACATCAAACACTTCTTGTACAAAGCCAAGTTCATACTATGGTTTTCTTCTACTGATGTTCAGAGCCATGTACATTTAATACACTAACATATCAGCAACGGTAATCAAAATGTGAGTAATAGCAAGCCTAAAGACATGAAAATATTTAATGAAACCTGCTCATGAAAGTGAGGATTTCGTGGATTGCTCCCTGGAACAGTAAGATCTGTTGAGCACTTACATGTGATTCCTGTTACTTGATCAAGGCATGTGAAGCTGCTCTCACAGGAGAGGGGGAAAGGTTTCCTGGCTGATGCAGGCCAAGTTTTCAGAAGGATGATTGCTGATTATATTATATGCTGTACCAAACTACCAAATCATTGGTATATTTAAATGAAATGTAGATGGCTTATGGTATTTTTATTGTGTTGGAGACTATAAAGACTATCGGTTTAGCACAGTCTGACTGTGATTTTCAATGATTTTGATGTAAGAGGACCAGAAAATGTTTCTCTGTTTTTGGGGAAAACCACTTTGGCTTTTTCTCTAGTGAGTATGATGTTCAACTTACTACGCTTAGTACTGCTTTTCACTTTTTAAATGTGTAATATTTATCTTTTGCTGGTTTTTGCTCAGAATAAGTAGACTTTTAGTTTTACCCACCCTTCTCTTGAAGGGAAAGAGAAATATATTTTAAATGTTGTATTTTTCATGGAATCTCAAAAAAGTGTAAGAAATACATAATTTACACAAATTTTAAAAAACACATTTGTTCTTTATTTCTTATGTATTATGTCTGCATTTCAAAATTATGATACTCATCCCTTTGAATATGGGAAATGCAGACAAGGAAGACAGGGAAATCATTCCACATTTTCCTTTAGTTTTTTACACTGAAAAACATGAAAGATTCTATTGGTGTTCAGTTTTCTACAGCTGGTTTGGAGCATATAGTAATCTACAGTGGAGGCATCTGTGTGTAAACCCTCAACATTTAGAAGTAAAATCAGCCTTCTTATAATCTTTATAGTTTTTTTTTAAAAGACCAAATTCTCTTCCTTGCAGTTCAGCAGAAAGGGCCATTTGCAACAGGACAGCAGCATTTCTAGCAGCACTTTGCCAATGTGTAGTAACACCTTTGGGAAGGGGACTATTTTAAAATGGCTTTTATCATTCAGGATATTTTGATATTCAATAAATAATTCAACAGCTTCTGTATTAAGATGAATGCTATTAATAAATATATTTTAAATTAAATAGGATTAAAATAGTAATTTTTTTTCTGCCCAGCTCCAAGTTGCCCATCAAGTCATATTTTTTGTCAGCTCCAGATTCTTCCCTGTGTAAAGTCACAGGGGCAGCAGAGTTAATCCATGAAGACGTTTTTGCCCAATGTCATTTTTGGTAACTTAATTTATGCTTAACTGCTGAACATAATTGCAAAGAGTGCTTTAGTGATAGCTTATGAGAAATATTCTCAATGAGCCATTGCTAACACCATAGCTCCACGAATGAAACGTTGCATCACAGTCTGCTAGTTCTAGCATCAGTTTCTTTGTTAGATAAATAAAAGGTGACATGAGTAGATTTGGTGCTGAGCTCAGTCTGCAAAAAAGAGTAATTTCCCTGCTACCACATGAAGATTTCTTGCTCCCTTTCACAATTCCCTGCACTGAGCATGAGCCGTCTCCACAGTCAAGGAGTACCTTGTCAGATAGGCTGGGGTATTCCTGCTTGGTGTCTGTGGGCTGTGGATGGGTTATAATATTGACACAGGACTTGGCACTGGTGATGGAATTGTATTGGAGAGTCTCCTGCTTATGGGCAGTGTTATTACAGTGCCTGTGTTACAGGGGGCTGTATGATTTGACTTGGGCACCAGCATCTATTGCAAAAGGCTGGCTTAAATTGATATTGCAACTCAGAACACTAAGGAGAATGACACCACCAGCAGCTGTGGAGCTGTATAATAACTGACCTTCATGCTGTTGTTAAAAATAACAAAATAAAAGCTTGACACTGAATCCTAGTGAATGAGATCTTTGCATTAATTCAGCAAATGTAATGTGATTTTGAAGGCCTTTTCAGATGCCTAGAGTAACTTTCCACTGCAACTGTGAAAGGACACATCCAGTTAATGGTGTAATACTTCTTTTCTGAAGTGCCTAATAGTCATTCAGTTCCTTGATCAAGGCCATTGTTGGTCCTTCCCTGTCCACTGAAAATGATATGAAAAAATTCAGAATATTTATATGTAAATTTTAGTATCTGTTAATATAAAATTAACACAAATAAATTACACTTACTTTGTAGACTATCTGGAAATACACCTGTCTGATAGGATGCAAACTTGCATTAGATTTGTATTCTCTTGTCTTCAGCTATTCACAGTATTTTTCCTTTATTTCACAGATTTCTGAGATTCCTTTCAAGCTATTTCCCTAAATGTTTGATTTAATTAGTTTTATGTTAAATACCAGCAATCTAGGGCAAGATTCTGGTCTACTTTCATTTGCCAAGGTCTGGAGTAACTGTGCTCAGCTGAGTTATTCAGACTTGTGGGGCAAAGGAGGTCATGGTCTGGTCCCTACTAGAAAATGTGGATTGTAGTCTCCCATTTGATTCATGTGCATTGTTCTCATTATCGGTAATGGATGTTGCACACATATATTAGGAGAATAGGCCCTATTAGGAACTGTCTAAGGACTGAAATGAAAATGATAATCACTTTGTCTTGGATGAGGTATTGTATTTATTCTATGGGATTTTAAAGGCTATTTTAGTGTTTAAATTATCTGGTGCATTAGAGAATGGCTTAGATAGGCTTTGGTTGATTGACAGTGGTGGGTATGTTTTAGAAAATTATTATACGCATTGGGACTTCAATTTTGCTGTGAATTACATTATTTTTGGAGATGTAAATTGCAGTTTCTCCCAGGAGAGAGAAATAGTGTGCTGCTTATTTGATTTTTAGCAATAATTAAAATTATATGTTAAATTAGGCTCAGGAATTGTCATGAAACAGGACAAACCTACTTGTGTGGGGGAGTTGAGAAAGCTTGATGTTTTTCTAGTAAAATAAACTGTGTACCTTGTAGTTCATATCCTAGAAATTGCCCTTCCCCACATTTATCATCCTGTAAGAAGGCCACACAGTCTGGCAGAGAGACAAGGCAGGAGAGCTGCTCACTGAGATGAAGGGTGGATGCACTCCAAATGGGAATTAAACTAATTGAAGTGGACTGGAGCTATTGCCTTGCCTTACACTTAGCTGACACAGAAGACTGTAATTTTGAATGCTGTCGATCCTTTAATTTTCATCCCTTGCCATTCAGATCAGATGGGGCTGTGAATGAAGCAATAAGTACCTACGTAAGGGCTTCGAGGGAGAGTTCACTGCCAGCTGCACAGGGCAGAGATCTGCAGGTTACATCACTTTCTCAGGTCACTGGGCTTTGCAGCAGGGCTGGAGGAGGGAGCAAGGTTAAAAGAAAAATCATTTGGTCTCCTTGTTGTTTGGACTTCATGGCTTCCTACCAGCTGCCCCAATTTGGTTAAGGTTGTTTTTTTCCTCCCCTAGAGAAGAGAAATAACAAGAAAAGTAAAGTGACGTTTGTTACAGCTGATGGGAAGCAAATTGAGTGCAGTGGAGTGGGTGATCTTCATTGAGGACTAGGTGGCAATGTCACATATCACGCCGTGTGCAGAACCTGGCAAGTGTGAAGATCCTATTTCCTTCCTAAGCAGAGCTGGGGACGTCATGCTAGATTGATAGAGAGAATGTGTGAGCACTTGGAGAGTGCCTTGGAAAGTGCCTGTAATTGAGGAGAATCTGAGATAAACTATTAATCTCCAAGGGACAGCAAAGAAAGTTTTATCAGTCAGTTGACAGCTTTGTTCAGAGAAAGAAAAAGACTTTAAGTGTGAGTACTATCAGAGCAGAGAAAGCTGTTTCTAAATACAGTTTGGTATGTGTGTGTGCATCCTGAAATGCTCTAAACACAAGGTGTTTTTCTGAAGCACAGGTCTGGGATTTGGAATTGCATTCACATAATTTCCTAAATTCCAGCAAAGAAAAACCTATCATGTCAGGGACCTGTGGAATTAAGACTTGGTTAGTCTCTGTTGTACAACATTGTCTGCATATGCTCTATGTATAATGTCTTAAAAATGGAAATGCTCTGAATTTAACCATCCCACTTCTTAATGAGGTCATCCAGTGCTTTGAGACTGCTTATTATTCAAATACTGGAAGGAGCATCAAGAATTGTTCTGAATTTGTTTTCATTTTTGTCATGGGCCTTAGCTCCAAAAGACTTGTATTTAACTTTAATTACAAAGCCCTTATGTGTTCTTTAATCCTATAGGTGACAATGTGTACTCATAACTTAGGGTGTTAAAATTCAGCTGTGTAGGAGCCTACAGTCTCTAGGGCCTCACATTACATTTCTCAGTGTTTGTGAAATGTAAGAAAAAGTTACCGATGTGGTATTCAAATTCTGTGGAATTAGGGACCATGATAGTAGACCTCTCTCAAGGTAAAACTCTGAATTCACAGATATTCACAGTTGGAAGGGACCCACAAAGATCACTGAGTCCAGCTCTTAATTGCATGACCTATATGGGGATTGAACCCAAACCTTGGCACTATTAGCACTGTAATCTTACCAGCTGAAGCAACCACCCTGAGTGTGACTTTCAACCAAAGACAGGGACAATGCAAAACTTTCAATGTGGCATCAAAAGAATTGTGTGACTCTTGTAGTTCCTTTTACCAGGTAGTACATAATTTTTCCAGAGACAGGGATAGGAAATGGTCAGTAATAGATAAATGTCAAATAAATATAAATTTCAACATTACTGAGGCTTATCATATGCAAACTGAATAAAGTAAATAGTATTATTTCCAAAACATTATTTATAACATTAGTTTGTGTATTGATTGGATATCCTCTCAACCACTGTTTTTATTGACTTTATGTTCATAGCTGTTCATCATAGTACTTTTTCTTTTCCTCATTCCTTTTCTTTTTCATACTTAAGGGCAAAATGTCATTTCATCTCAGTAACAATAGGACTTGATGATTTTCACATTCATGAGACATAAAAAAGCTGGAGAGGTTCCACAGATCCTCCACATTCTCAATTCCTATTTTTCTCTATCACTTTCCCCAGCTTCCTGTGCCTGCATCTTGATGACCACTTTCTTGGCAAATCAGAAAGTATTCCTGCTGTCAGAGAAACTCCTTATTTCTGTCTTCTGTTATTTGGAACAATTTCTTCACATGTCTCCAGTTCATCAGTTCACCTTGTTGACTGTCCTTTGTGCTTCACATTTTGTCTAAGAATGCATCTTTCTCCCTTGTCTCTATGTTCATATCTATGTGATTCTGCTCTGTCTTGGTACTGCAGTCATTAATTGTATATTTTCAAGGTTAAAAAAAATCAACAACAACCACCACCACCACATTTTGTTTGAAAAAATCAAAGCAAGATGAATTTTTTTATAATATTTGCTTTATTCTGTTAATTTCTCAGGCTGCTTCCCTCCCTGCAAAAATGTTCTGGAAATGTTCCCTATCAGCTCCTGGCTCCATCATGCAAAGTTTCATCTTAGGGTTGGTTTATCTCTGTTGATTATGGTTGTGTAGAAAAGAAGGGCAAGCAGCCTTATTTTTCTACTGTTTCTGCTAGACAAAATGAGACTCATTCCTTCTGAAAACCATAGGCAAGTATTATGCAGCTATTTGCTGTGTAGCTCAGGTAAGGAAAAGCCATCACAGGAAAACATCTTGATCAGGAAATATTGATATAATTTTTCTAGACCTGAAACAGTAAGACAGAATCACAGAATCATTTAGGTTGGAAAAGACCTCTGTGATCAGGTCTAACCTTTGACTGATCCCCACTTTGTCAACTAGACCATGGCACAAAGTGCCACGTTCTGTTACCTGAACAACTGCAGGGATGGTGACTCATCACCTCCCCGGGCAGTCCATTCCAATGTTTAACAATGCTTTCCATGAAGAGTCCTGATGTTCAGTCTGAACCTCCCCTGGTGCAGCTTGTCCTCTTGTCCTGTCACTTGTTACCTGGAAGAAGAGACTGATCGCCACCAGGTCACAACCTCCTTTCAGGGAGTTGCAGAGATCGATAAGGTCCTCCCTGAGCATCTTCCTCTCCAGGCTGATCAACTCCAGCTCCTTCAGCTGCTACTCATAGGACTTGTGCTCCAGGCCCTTCACCAGCTCCATTGCCATCTGGACTCGCTCCAGCACCTCAGTGACCTTCCTAAACTGAGGGGCCCAGAACTGGGCACTGCATCCAAGGTGTGGCCTTGCTAGTGCCAAGTACAGGGGAACAGTCACTGCCCTGGTGCTGCTGAACACGCTATTACTGATGCAGGCCAGGATGACATTGGCCACATGCTGGCTCATGCTGTCAATCGAAACCCCCAGGTCCCTTTCTGCCTGACTGCTCTCCAGCCACTCTGGGCCCAGCCTGTAGCGCTGCAGGGGGTTGTTGTGGCCAAAGGGAAGGACCTGGCAGATGGCCTTGATGAACCTCATGCACTTGGGCTTGGCTTATCAATCCAGCCTGTTTAGATCTGCAGAGCCTTCCTACCCTCCAACAGATCAACACTCCCACACAACTTGGTCTCATCTACTTACTAAGGGTACACTCGATCCCCTCATCCAGATCATCAGTAAAGAGACTGAGCAGGACTGAGCCCAACACTGATCCCTGGGGGACACCACTGGTGACCAGCTGCCAGCACTCTCTGGGCCCAGCAATCAGCCAGCTCTTAACCCAGCACAGAGCCATGGGCTGCCAGCTTTTCCAGGAGTGTTCTACGGGAGACAGTAACAAAGGCTGAAGATGAGGTGCACAGCATTTCTCTCATCCACTGGCAGGTCACCTGATCATAAAAGGAGATCATGTTGGTCAGGCAGAAGCTGCCTTTCTTAAATCTGTGCTGACTGGGTCTGATCCTTTGGCTGTCCTGTAGGTGCTGTGTGATGTTAGCAAGATGATTTGTTCCAAAACCTTGCTGCGCACTGGGGTCAGGCATCTCACTGGCCAACTTCCAGTTGTCTGGAAGCTCCCTAGTGGGCCAGGACTGACGATAAATGGAGAGCGGCTGGGCAAGCTCTTCTGCCAGCTCCCTCAGTACCCTTGGATGAATCCCATCTGGTCCCATAGACTTGTGTGTTACACGTTGCTGCTGACACCTCCTGCACCAAAACTATGCTGTCAATCCTGTTTTGCTTTAGTTTTATTAAAGTCTGGAAATGCTTTCAGATTTGAACATGAACAGAATGAATTTAAGTGTTTCTTGTGATTTCCTGTTTCCACAGCACAAATAATGCTGTGTGTGGGCTGTGAGTACCATCAGGTGCCTGGTAGGTTTATGTCCCTTTGGACAGCTGTTCTTGGCCATTGAGAGCATGTCCATGGGCAAGGTTTTTGTGACAAAGGAGGGTAAGGTTGGTAAAGTCAGAGTTAAGGCTAAGGCAGCTGAGCCATAATAACCTGGGTAAAGAGCAAAAGTGGATTTACTGCAAGAGCCAACACAGAGCTGAAGGGAAATCTGAGCTGGAATAAACCCTGTTGACAAAATCTTCAGGTCTCTTGAACCATGTTTTTACCATGAGCATTTTTTGTACAGTACAACTGTAATGGCAAAACTTTCCCTGCAGGGAAAGTGTCCAGGGAGACAAGGTCTGCCACAACCCTGCCTGAGCTTACTGTGTCTGTGAGCACCCTCACCTGTCCCAGCTGCTCTCTGAACAAGAGCATTACTTGTCTGTCACTTCAGGCAGCTCTGTGTTAAGGAGCTGTGCTGTCCTGTGGGGAGGCTGCATTTCAGGCACTCTGGGCACAGAGGAGCTGTCTGGTCCCAGGGAGTGATGTTTTCCTCTGCTTTTGAGTGTATCATATGTTTTTCACAAATGAATTTCTCAGTCTGAATGTGATGCCATGGCACATGGATCAATAGTGCTCCTCTGTGGTAAGGTGTACTGAATGCCAAATGTGTTTGGCTGTGTTATTATAAGGCAACTTAGCAGAGCCAAGAAGCTGCACCACCACTTTCATTAAGGGTAATTATCCTTGAGCAGCTGGGATAGGAGCTGGAGCCTGAATGGCAATTAGCTGCCATTGCTAGGAGATGCATTTTCAGGTTCCTATACCATTTTTCTCTCTGTTTAAAGAACAGATTGAGGGAATTGTGGTAAATTCTGAGGCCTGGCTGTTGGAGAGGAGCTGCCTGCCTACTGATCAGGTCAAATTGGGATGTTCTTTGCATGTTGGTCCATGTGGTCTTGTGCAGTGAGAAATCCTCCTGCACTTGGATGGTTTAGGTCTTTGCAGCAACATTTATGTTTTCCTACCTGTTTTCTCAACAGATGTGTTGCTTTATTGTTGATTTTTATGTTGTAATAAAGTGACAACTACTGCAAATCTGTTTCAGTTTTGTTATACAGGCAGAGAGATATGTGTGGGTGTCATCTGTGAACAGAATTACCAGACTGGTAAAACCAGGCAGACACAGCCTCAGCCCAATATAAGATTGATGTGCTTCTATCCAGCAATATTTTCAAAATGTGTATTTTGGAGCTAGACTTAAATGGAAGAATAAATTTTTATTTAAAAAAGATTTTCTTCCCCACAACTGCATTTGGCATTATGTTTTGGTGTCAGTAAATAGCGTTGGAAGAGCTTGACAAGAAGTATGTCCTTCCTGTGACATTTTTTTTTCTTGATATGAGGGAATTTTTAAAGAGAGAGAAAAGAATTAGAGCTTTTATCATACAGTACACATCTGCTAGACACTTATGGGCCAAGCTCTGTCCATGGATAGTAACAGTTTTCCCTGTCTACTAATGTTTATCTTCAAAACTTTTTATGAGTATTAGTTAATGAACTCTTGGAGCACTATTTAACCAGCAAAAAGAGGTGCATGATGGAAAACAAAAATAAAGATCTTCGGCAGTACATACTTGTCCTGTATAGTGTTTCTGTATAGGCAATACTTTTAGATTAAAAGAAAAAAAAAAAGGATTGAAGGATTGCTTCCATGCTTCACAAAGGACCCCTGAAGACTTGTTCAGCATGTTTATGGTAGGTGCTGGGTCCTGGTAGGATTTGTCCTGAATATGCAGTTGCCCTTTCTGGTTGCCTAATTATGTTTTGCATGACTGGCATTTGTTGTTTACTGTATAGAATAATTATTGATTTCTTTTCACACTGCATGTGAGAATAAGCAATAACAATCCCTGTCTGTAAAACAGGCATAAGTTTTGTAATATTACAGATTTGACTATACATCCTTAGAAATGCCTTTTATCCTGCTACTTCAGACTTCTGAGTTAAGGTTTTTCTTCTTTCTGTTGGAACTATAAAACAAGGTTTATTCCCTCTTCTAGTTCTAGCAAAATTTCCATATGCAGTATTTATGACAGTATTGAGAGTCACCGATGTGTTGTATCAGTGGGAGTGGAGAGGTTCTCAGCAGAGCCTGGAGTGTTTGAGACAGACACAGGTCTGGATTTTGCTGTATGCCTTGAGGTGTGTTTTTCAACTTTCTGAAAACTGTGTAAGTCTCTGCAGATCTCTGGAGGGAAGGCCACGGTTATCGGTGTGTTAATCAGTAGCAGCAGTTTTCGTTGCCAGGTACATTTCTTCCTTTGACACTTTTCCTTTGCAAACCACGAAGTCCAGCAGTTCACATTCTGCCCTAAGTGTGCTTTGTTGGTGCTGCTATTGCTTTGGATGCTGCTTTCTTTGTGTAGAAAAGAATGTGGTACAAAGGCTTGCTTATAGTGAAGCCTAACAGAGAAGAGCTCAGAGGATGGAATAGAGATGTCCTGACCTTAAAATAATGATCCATTTATAAATAACAAGATCTCTCCAAATACATTCCTTCGCAGCAACTCTTTTCCTTGCTGCCTTTCCTTTTTTTTTTGACTGAGCTTCCTGTCCAGCGCCTATTGCTTGTAGGTTGTGTGAAGTTACGATTTAATAATTGAAATTCCCCTATTTGTTGGCTACATATATGCCCTCTGGTGTCTTGTTAAGTGCTCTGTTACCAGTGGATGTTTTTAATTATGTTTTGGGAGATGTTGTTCAAGTCACAAGTCATTTACTCAAGGTTTGGGCCCAGCAGGTAAACCCTTTCAAATTATTTTGGGTTGCTAAACAGAAACAACTTAGATCTCTAGAATGCTGATGACTTACACTTTCTACTGAATTCTGTGGGAGAAGAGGTTATTTACTGCCCTTTGAAGTCAGGCTGATTGCTGGTTAAATGACAGGCTGGTTCTAGTCTTCCAGTTTGGAATATGCTGAGTATGATTTGTCTACAGAGAGAGGTGTCAATAAAGTCTCTGTCTCATGTACTTAGAAGGGACATTGGTCATGTGCTAATGAAAACAGTCACCTATGAATTAGTAGGAACAACTTCTGTTCAGAAATGACTAACCATGAAGATTTGTTATTCCCTATCTTACCAGTTTTACATCAAGTAAGACACTAAAACTGTAGGTATTTATAGGTGAATGGTTTTTTTTCATCTTTTTATCTATGGACATAACTTTTTTTATGGATCTTCACTTACATGTAATTTTTTCCCCCTCTCATTGAAAGTCTCAGAATCTTTCTACTTTCTTTGGTGTCATTATCATGATCAGTTTTGTCTTTATGCCCTTATTAATTGAAGAATGACAGCCATTAGAAACCCAGACTCAGCAAAATTGATGTAGGACTGTGCAGGACAAAGGGCAGGGCTGCATTGCTGATGGACACGGAGCTTTACAAAACTAGATACTGACAAATAATAGGAGAAAGCATTCCCCTGCCCCCCTTATCCTGTTGTAAATAAATAAATAAATAAGTATGGCAAACAAGTAAACTAAAAAACCTCTGAACACATATAAACTGCCTTTAGCCTAGCTCTACTAATTGCATGAATTTTTAATAAGAAGAGCATACCCATGTCTGGCTAACCAATAAAGAGGTGGAAGGTTGGGAGTTTGCCGTAAGCACAGCTTCAGTTTCTGATGCAAGTCTGCCTTAATTATGATTATACCTGAATTTCCAGAATCACAATTTCAGCAGAGTCTTTTGCAGAGCATAGATTGTATGAAATGCTATGGTGGAGGTTTATGTATCAAACTTCAATCTGGGCATGTTATTATTTTTGTACCTAGAATTGAGGACTTCTGTTATTGTATCTTGAGGTACATGCAGGTTTGTTTTTTTATTCACTCCTGCTGTTGATAACCTGTCCACCTTTGGGAAAACATGTTAGATGTTTTAATCTCAGCTAATAGTGTCGATTACCAATACTTTTTAGTGCTATACTTCAGTTTCTGTCTGTGACTTTGTTAGTATAGAACTTCTGACTTCCAGCAAAGCAGTCTTAATCATAGGAAGCATTAAGCTTGCAGAAAAACTGTCAACCATAGAATTTAATTTTATAAATAGCTGTAATGCTATACTTGCTAAGATTTCCTTGGGAAAATATCACCTCAACACACATCCACCCACATTAAAAAAGATGATTTTCTTTTCAGCTAGGTAAAGCCAAAAGATTCCTGTCAAATCTCATGCTGGTTGTTCTCTCAGGGTTTAAGATGTAAAATCTATCTATTTGTAAGTGAATTGACAATAAAAGTTCAGATGTTCACCAGTAAATCTTGCTCAAAATATTTTAAATATATGGGAGGGATGGGAGACAGCCCCTCTGGAAATGTACAAGTAACACATCTCCTTACTGACCTCTCCTGCAAACAAGTGTGGGATCTGACAGGAAAGCTGTATCTGGATGGACTACTTAGTCACCAGTATATGGGTGGCACTAAAAATGGGTTTGAGACTGGTTTTGTGTATTGACATCATGCAGGTTGTGTGGGTATTTGTGTGTTGATGAAAACTCAGGGGCTGCTATTGGAAGAACACATAAATAATGGGAATTTGGGCTACTTTGGATAGAAAGGCAAGTAAGCGCTTAGGAAATGAAAAGGATACTGGGTGCCTGAAGGGGATATGGTTCAGCTGGATTTGGAAGAACATGAGACTACTAAGTCAGCACAGTAGACTCTTGACCTGATGGTTGTGCTTCCCTGCCCCGTGGTCTCTGCTGGGGAAGCACTAGGCAGCTGGAGGGGAGGTCCCCACTGCCCTTTCTCCAGAGGTGTTTGTGGCTTGAAGCTGTGGCTGTGCACTTGCTGTGCTCAGCAGGATTTGAGCTGAACTTGCTCTGAGGTGTGGTGAGGACCTCTCTTCTGACAAGTGAGCAGCCACCAGGTTTCCCCAGGTGAGCAGGACACGAAGGCAGGGGTTCTGCTTCAGTACTCATAAGCACTTCAATACATGGTTAAAATGAAAAAGTACCTTAGTAGAGCTTACAGGAAAGTAAAAAACTGCAGACACTGTGGATGTAGTGGTTAAAATGATTATCAAAGTGGAAACTGATTGCTTGATCTTTGTAATAGGGACCTCAGCCTCATATTTTTGAACGTATGGGATGGTCATTTTAGTTTCATCTCCTCTGAGAATAGAGACATGATGTGTCTCAAGTTCTTCTGCCCTGCCTTCCTCCCGGGTCAATATAGATAAGAATTTCTTTCTGCTTTCCCAGACACTGCTGAAATCTGTTTTATAAATATTTCCCATTTTTTCCCCTTCCATCTGAAGTCCTAGTTCCTTCTGAGGAGCCTGCCATAACATAGCTATCCCTGTGTGCCAGATGTCGTCCCCAGTTGCTTTTCCCCCAAAGAATTCCCACTCTTCCTTCTTGCTGGGAATGTGAGGATGTGCCTCTGCACTTCCTAAGCAACCTAGATCAAAAGGGACAGAGTCGACAAGAGTTATGGTAGCTTCCTCTGCAGCCTATTCATCCAACTTGCCTGCTGATCTCCACATGCTTTTCTCTTTTGCCAGTCTTTTCAGTCACTTCAATGGGACAATGTCTCCTATAATATTCATACATTGATTTCAAAGGATTTATTGGAATTCAAGAAGCAGCAGTTGCTGCTATGTATCAGCAGTAATTAACATTCTTTAACTCCTCATCCATAACAATACAACATCAAAGACCTTGAAGATAAAGGAGCAGTAGCATCCAACAGTGCAGAGACTGTTTTCACCAGGTCATACATCTGCATTTTTAAGCAAGAATTTGAAAGCAAAACTAGCAGTTCTGTTATTTTTATTACTTACAGGAATCCAACTACTTTAGTCTGTCATATGCAGAAGATGTGTATACCTGCCCACATGTATGAGGAAGAGCAAGGAGATCAATGGGTGGGTTGCAAAAAGCTTTGTGAAGACTTCCACGGGCTCTGGGTTTATTCTGCCAGTTCTTCAGAACTGATACCCCACTGCTGTGCAGTGAAGTGTGCTGGGAGTTACCATACTGCTTTTCTCCCTGCGTCCCTGTGCGATGGTTCCTTCCTTTCAGAGAATTCAGAGTTGATTTTTGATGTATGGACTCCTCCATGTTTTTAGTCATTAAGAATAATCTAACTAGTGTCCAACAGCAAAACCCACCTGGTAGGGGGTAGCCATTATCTGAATAACTGCAGATAGTGAGATCTGCAATGAGTGTGTCTGCATGGTGCCCTCCACAACAGAAAACCTCTTCTGTACAGTGGAAACTTCCCTGTGCTGTTGTGGGTGATCTCAGTGAGAACACAGTCCTGAGAAACCCCCAAATAGAAGCAAACTGTTAACTAGATCAGTAGACTGAACTGCTATTGAACTACACCAGACTCAGCAGCATGAGTTTCCTTTAGTAGATATATTGATGAGCCAACACTAATTCCTCAAGCTGTTTATGCTTCATCTTGTCAGAAGACTAATCTAATGCTTTTTCACTCCCTTCTGGTGGCTGATAGAATACTAAACTGCATTTTTCTTTCCAAGCTAGCACTTCACTGAAAGACATGTATTCAGCTAGTTTCAGCTGCTCTCCTTGTGTTTCAATCCCCCCAGCTGTGCCTACTGATCACTTGCACTACTTTCCCATACTCAGACTTTATCTTTGTCCACCTGGCATCAAGAATTGGTAGAAACAGCAGTCTCAGCTGGAGCTTTTTAGCTTAGAAACACTCTTCCAGGTTTATTGCAACAATATCCTGAGGGACATGACTAGATTAGGCTGTGTGGAGCTTATGTAAACCACCAAAATAAGCAACTGATCCCTTAGTAAGCATGCTAAAAAGTCAGAGAATGAAAGAGGACTGCTTTGGAGGGGCATGTGATGGGATCACCTTCAACATCACCCAAAAGGATGTTTGTTCTGTTAGTATACTAGGAGGTCTTACAATGTCATCAAAGGGTGAACTTTCTTTTTAATACAGCACTATTAGAAATACTGGTTTTTAAATGTGTGTGTATATACAGTGAGAAGAGACTTCTCATTCCACTGCAAGCAATTTTTTCTTCTTTATTGCAAAGGCTGGTGAAGAATTATGATGAATTTTTAACTTTTGGAAGAGCAAAGGAAAAAATCTCCATTCACAGTTCAGGAGTTTTACCTCATGCACAGACTTGCTTCAGGGCCATATATTAGACCCCAGTGCGGTTCTACAGCACTAAACACCTCCCTGTAGTCTGTATGCCAGCTACCAGCAGGTATCTGGGCAGCATCTTTTGGGGGCTGCTGTACTGGTTGCTGCTGGTTACTTGCCCTTCTGCATCAGTTTTCTGGTAGGACTTGACTCTGCAGTTCAATCCTTGGTGTTCTTTGATTTCATATTATTACTGTATGTCATCTGGTTAGGGACTTGCCTTGTAAATGATCTTTCTCATCTGATCCTCATGACACCAGTGACTAACTTGCACATAGACCTTTTCCAGTGTTTTAATCCACTTCCCTAGTAGTTGTTTTTTGAATTGTTACATCTGGTGTGAAGTAGTTGCCCTAAGGCTAAGTATTACAGCAGGTATCTTTAGGAAAACCTCAGGCTGAGCACCTACTTTGTAAGTCTGCACACAGCTTGGTCTGTAGGTGTGTGCAATGTGTCTGCATCACTCCCCAGTGCATTAGGAAGCTCCCTTAGTAATTGTTTGCAAACGGACTTTTCACAGATGATCTCTTATGTTTTACATCTGGGCACAAAACTCCGGCTGGGATGTCCTTGCCAGGTCTGGCACAGCTGGCTTGGCTTCACTTGAGCTGTCTCTTAAGACAACTGGCATGGGGAAAACTGCAAGAAAGTGTTTGCTGTGCATACAAATAAACCTACAGAAGTAATACTTCTGTCTGCCTTCTGGCTTGCCATCCCTCTCGATGTTTCAGAAGGCTGGTCTTTCATGCCTCCTCCGCTGCCTGGAAGTGCTCTAAGCTTGCCCAGCTATCTCTAAGATCCACTGAGAAACCACAAGCAAGAGGTTTTGATATTACTGTTGAAAATTCTGATAGGTACAATGCAGTTTTTCCTTAAACATTTTCATAGACTGAAAGCAACAACTCCAAAATGCAAGTACAGAGATGCTTGTTCTGATCAGTAAGTTTACTCTCATGTGAAAATGCTGTTGCCACCTGAATCTGCTGGCTGCACTTACTATTATTTTTGAATACAGAAGTTTACAATTCCAGCAAACGTATGTAGATTGCAACTATTTGATATCTACTGTAATAGGTAACTACTGTCTTGTTATCCACCTTTAACACTAAAATACAGGTCCACAAGGTTTTCTTGGCTGCGTAGATATGGTTTTCCTTGGCAAATGCAGCTGGCTTGCTGTTCTAGTTCACCCAGGAGTGATGCAGCAGATGCCACTGATAATAACAGCCAATGTGATAGGGAAAAAGTGAAGAATTTTAGAATGTAAAAGGAGTAAGAGGGAAGAAGACAACTTTTCTAGAAGATTGCTGTTTACTGAAAAATGTGATCTCTCTGCATTGCAAATGTGGAAGGGCAAAGGGCCAAGTCAGCTTGTGGCTCATGTTAGCATAATTCCTTAGTGGAGTAATAGTATTTCCCTGTTATATAAAGAGATCAAAACCAACTTGCATCCTTATTATACTAGAAATGCATGATCATGTAGAGTTGGAAACGCTGCACTTTAGAAAACCAGGCTCAGCAATGAGTAAAATAATTAAGATAGGAGAGGATGGAAATCCACATGTTAGTGGTAACTGCATCATTAGCAGTAATCCCAATTGCCCAGCCATTAGGACAGAGTCCTTGTGTCAGGCAGATGAGATGTATAAAGCAGTTTTGTAACACATCACCTTTGACACTTCTAAACCAAATAGCCAAGGATGCAGTGTAGTAGGAAAAAACTGCTCCATCTGCTCGTGGTTTGTACTGATCCCCACTGCAGAAAACCTGAAAGCCAGACAGGTTTCTGCGCCTCTGCAAAGGCAGAGTAGGTGTTTGGAGAGCAGGCTCATGGAGGTAAGAAAATCACTGCAATGTTCTGCCAGGTGCCATCCTGATGTGGCTCAGGGCCAAGCCTGAACGAGGTGCCTGGCTCCATATCCCCACACATAACTGTGCCTCCTGCTGCTTAAGGACCCAGCTCATCTGCACAGCCTGCCAGCAGCACTGCAGTGGGCAGAGGCTGTTGGATAAATCTTTTCCAGCACACTGGAGAGGAGCACAGGGCTGGAGATGGCACTGTCTGCCATCCCCTGCAGGTGGAGTGGCTGGGAAGGCAGGGTGAGGGTGAAGGCAGACTCTGACTGAGAGAATGGCTGGGCTTCCTCTGCTGACATGGCCCAATGCAGTTCAGTCTGCACTTCCCAGAAGCTGAAATATGGCCCAGCTCTTCTGAAGCAATTTAGCTTTGAAAAACTGTTCATCCTGCCCACAGTCATTCAGCTTTGGAGAGCAGAGGCTTTCACTGGTCCAGGATGCAGTGCCAGTGCACATGGCCTTGGGCTTGGCTGAGCTCTCTGGTGTGTGTGAGGCAAATACACTGCGTGTATACAGAGACAATATAAAACCAAATGTGAGCATTGTGTCAACAGTGCACATCGTGGTGCAATTTCTCTTCTCCTAAGCTTAGAAACTTGTTCCACTCTGTGGGATTTTAGCACTGGGGGAAGGATGGGTAGTGGGATTTAGCAGAGGTACAAACCAAACTGCAGTGCCATAGAAAGTCTCTGATAACATAGTTTGTCAACATCTTCCCAACCATACTTGAGAAAAACAAGTTGTTGTCCATACCCAGTTATTCACAGTCTCTTGAAATGCTCTTTAAACAGATTTTTAGTGCAAGCAGAGGCAGTGACTTGCAGATGTCACAAGGTATGGGAGCACAGGACAGTGGTACAAAGGGCCTGCTTGCCTACACACATAAAGGAGCTGTTCAGGGTTTGGTTGTTTTGTTTCATGTGTGGGTGGTGGTTTTTTTTGTTTTTTTTTTAGGGAGGTGTATGTGTGTAGTGGTTTGTTTTTTTAACTCAGCCCGTACTATAGGTCCTAATTATATTTTTATTCCATGAAGCAATGGATTTAAACACATTTCTTAGCATTGCATTGCATGGAGCTGTTAAATACTTTTTCAGAGTAATTAGGTAGTTAAGACACTGTTAGAGCATGTGTAGAGCTGAAGTATTTTGTACTTGTAAGGCTTTTTATATATAGATAGATATCCACACAGAGTGCTGAAGGAGAAGAATAAAAGCAGACAACAATAAAAAAGAAAATTCTAGTAAGGAATATAAACCAACATTTACATAATAGTAAAGAGTCTGGGTTAAGCTCAAAAACTCAAGGAAACTCAGTGTTAAGTCTGAAAATCCATGCTGATAATCAGGCCTGACTTTTATGTCTTTGTTTTCACAGTAATGGAATCGAGGCTGAAGTTGTCAGCCCTTCAGCTCAGAATCTGTCAAGCACTTAATATTAATGAAGTCGTCTTGTAAATCAGTTATAAACCAGGTTCCCTTTTAATAACGCAGTGTTACTGTTTCTATGCAGAGAAGGATGTCTTAAAGAAGGCAGTTCTTCAGGCAACAGTATCTCCAGCCTGGCATGCTGAGATCAAGCATGAATGTAGTCTCTCAAGAGCAGCAAATGGTCATGAGGAGCACAAACAGGATTATGGTGTAGGTTAGAGGAGTGCTGTGAAAGCAGAGAGGCTGCACAGTTCTGGAGGCCGCAAGTGATGAAAAATCAGTAAATTAAACTTGAGTAAGTTTATTTGGTAAAATGAGAAATCAGTAAGCATCTCAGTGCATATATATGTGTATGCATTCACTCTTTATAGGATCAATACAGGATATACAATCAGTGTAAATATAAGCAAACTTTTATAATGAACAATATAAATAACATTAAGCAATATTATACAATCTATGTAAATATACAATCAATGTATATGATATTTACATCAGTGTTCACTTTCTGACCTCTGAACATCTTGAGTTTACTTGCTGAAGTATTTTGAGATTTTCTTTGAGCTTAAATATTAGGCACAAGTGGTTAGAATTTCAAAAATAAGTTTCTGAAATAAGTGTTTAATTGCCATAAAATCATAAAAGTTAAAAATTGTGATTATAAATGGCTGAGACGAAATTCCTTTCCATTTGGAAGCATTACTTAAAATTTATTCATGTGCCATTATAATATTTTCAAGAACTTAGGTGAAATGGGAGGCAGAGATGAGAGCTTTGAATTTGGTTGTTTTCTTGGTCTTTGTTTTTGGTTGTTTTTTTTTTTTTTTCCTAAGTCTAAAGAAAGCTTACTCTTCTTTCTCACTCCTTGGCTGAACAGTGCCTCCTGCAGATGCAATGAGACCTCCTCCTACTGTTCATTTTATTTTAGACACTGAGTGCACTCAGTGTCAGCACAGGGGATGGAGATCTCGACCCCTTTGAATGAGAAGTATTGAAATCATACAAACAGCTGGTGCACATTGATCACTCCTATCATCCCAAATGGCCACGATCAAATCCTTTTGCCAGGAGAGGCAGCTTTCCCTGCTGGCCTCCACTGCTGCTCGTTTCAGCTGTGAAGTGAGATGCTCTGATGAGAGTACCTTCAATGCAAGTCCTTATCAACTGGAATCGAAGTTATTGGCATCCACTGCCTTTGAGATAGAAAATAAATCCCATGATCTAGAACTCAAAGAAAATGTTCCTTGGATTTCCCTTGAGAGAAGTAATCACTATTTTTAATTGGGAGGCAAGACTTTAACTGGTGGATTTTATTAGGCCTCATGTTGCATGAAGTGAAAGAGCAATTTGCACAGCAGCAGCTTTGTATTCCAGTGATAGTGAAAGAAATGCTTGAAATGGGCATAAAGGTTGAACAGAGATGCACTTCAAGTGCATTAAACATATTTTTTTTATGAAAATTTTGCTCACATGCTGTGTTGGTTTTCTTGTGGAGGGTTTTTTGTTTGTTTCTTTAAATGCACCTAGTTCTCTAAAGAAAGAATAGGCTGTGTTTTAAAAAAAGAAATCTACTACATATGTCACTACCAAGGCTTTCACTGTTTCTGGTTTCTTCACATTTTTATTCAAAGCCAGAGAGCTTTAATTTTTGGTATGTATCTGGGGAAATTGCCATGCAGTTCAGTCATTTCAGGATGTTTGGAGTTTTTGTTTTGTTTTACAGACCATGCTGATACATTTCATTGGGAGAGAAATATAGAAAGCATCACTGTTCCTATTGAAGCTAATTTCCCTGGGTGATGCTATTGAAACAACATATCCATAGTGCTCTTGCAGTACCAAATTGTCTTGGATAATGTTCCTCCCTTCACCCTCAATCCCATTCCAGCATCTCATGCTTTATAGCAGAGGAAAATACCATTTGTGATTTGGGTTGTTCAGGATCTGCAGATTGGAAGGGGTGGTGTGAACTTCTTGTAATCCATTCTGTTGATAAATACCCTGCTAAGGTGGGCCTTCCCCCCCCCCCAGTTCTTCTACATGCAGTTGTAGTGGATTCTTAACTTGTAAACTTACAGTCTTTCTGCCAAACTTGTTGCATGGGTGGTGAACTTTCAGATGTGAAATTCTGAATGAAAAATATTGTGGGGACGTAAATTCCTGAGTTAATTTCCTCTCATTTTAATTCTCTCTGTGGGGGGGGAAAAAAAAAAGGATGAAAGGTTCTTCTGTCATCTCTAACGAGTTGTTCAGATTCTGTATCTTCCACTACACCTGTGATACAGAGTAAGCAATCAGGACTGATTTTTACCTTAATAGATAAATCTGTGTTTCCATGGGAAAGGAGAATCTTGAATAGTTAAATTCTTGAACAGTTCTGAGTAGTTCAAGACAAAACATGTCCTGTGATAACTGAACCATGTATCAGAGAAACACAATTAAATGTAATAAAATGTAGATTTGAATCACAGTGTGGCCTGAATGTAACCCTGAAATAA
>JAWWLZ010000139.1:62294310-62422462 GCA_035041345.1 Poliocrania exsul
ATTTCCTCTCATTTTAATTCTCTTGGGGGGGGTGGGGGGGTGGGGTGGGGTGGGGAGGAGGCGGGGGGGAAGGATGAAAGGCTCTTCAGTTATCTCTAATGAGTTGTTGAGATTCTGTATCTTCCACTACACCTGTGATACAGAGTAATCAATCAGGACTGATTTTTACCTTAATAGATAAATCTGTGTTTCCATGGGAAAGGAGAATCTTGAATAGTTAAATTCCTGAACAGTTCTAAGTAATTCAAGACAAAACATGTCCTGTGTAGATATGATAGCTGAACCACGTATCAGAGAAACACAATTAAATGTAATAAAATGTAGATTTGAATCACAGTGTGGCCTGAATGTAACCCTGAAATAAGTGTCTTACATTAATATTTACAATAGGTATCAATCATTACAATTAGTAATAACAGTAATGAGACAGAAGCAAAATAGTTAACTTCATGAAAATTTTCATTTCAATAATGTAATGACTCAGACTTTTGAAGTGAAAATGGATGCATGCTAATGAAATTTGAAAAATATTCTTTTGATTCTTTCTCTTAAAAAACTCCTCCTGGTTTGATTTGTCACTAAGGTTTACACTTACCTGTAGTGGAAGTGCAGAGCTCCATTAAAGTAAATGGAAATCATCCCTGAAGTGTGGAAGGCTGGATGGGACTTTGATCAACCTGGTCCAGTGGAAGGTTCCCTGCCCGGGGCATGGGAGTCAGAACAAGATGGTCTTTAAGGTCCCTTCCAGCCCAAACCAGTTTGTGATTCTGTGATCAGGAACAGCTGGAAGGTCTAGTCCTGTAGCAGGCTCCTCCTGGAGCAACTTGGATTATTATTTATCTCTGGGGTTATGTGTCCTGCAATTTAAATATCATTTTGCATAACCTAAAGTCATTAGGGATTAGGAATATTTATGGGAACCATAAAACACGTGATCATGTTGTCAGATGGAATGTTCACAGCATCAGGTGTGGTAAATATGTAGCGATCAAAATACTGAGTTTTCAGGTCCTTCTCCTACTCTTCTAAACAAAACAGCACAATAAAATCTAAGCACTTAATTTCTTGTTGCTATTATGATTTTTCTGCTAAGTCAGATAACGAAAGTACTAATCCTTCTAGCCATATCTTAGCCAAGAAATGCACATTTTAAAATGAATTCTGAGTAGTTTCTGCAGCATTCTGTTTTCTCCTGCCAGGAGTCCTGGGTTCTCGTATTGATTACTATCAAGCTGCAGACATGTAAGCCATAATGATAATGAAGGATATTTGGTCCTCTAAGAAAATATCACAAACAAGAGAGTAGAAAATTGTTTCAGTGTTGTCTTGGGCTTTGCAAGCCTAACAACGTGACCCATCTCATGACTGCAGTTTTTGCAAAACGCTTCATCTTAGAGACTCTTTCCCAGCTTTTGATCTTAAAGAGTCTCTCCATCTCCTTTTTTTATTCTTCATTTCAGACTGTCTTAAATGCTCCAAGACTTAGCTCACAAAACTCTCATCTAAATGCATCATGCAGAATTTTCTTGGCTGTAGCTGAAATGTCTGTCCTGGTTTTGGGGGTTTGGTTTTTTTGTTTTATTTTAATTTTAAACCCTTACTATTGTAATTTAAACCTCCCTTCTGTTTATACCGTAGGAGTTGCATACAAAGAAATTAATCAGCTTCTGTCTGTCAGTTGTGACCCATCTCTTCTCTTACTAAAACGTTTTCTGTAGCAGCAAATACCACAGTTGCCTGATTGTGTCAGCTGTCTACATTGGGTAAGCATGGAGAAGTGCAGTTTGCAAAACTCCAGCAAACTGGGATTTTTGAGCCACTTTTGTGCTTTTCTATAAAGAATCTCCATTACTCCTTCATTTTAATAATGTTTTCCCTCCAACATTTTGGTCTGGTGTTTAGAATCTTAGGATTTTATTGGTGGTATTTTTGCTTCAATTCTGCACTCTCCTTGGCTGGGCAGACTTCTGAGGCGGCCTATTGAATGAAGCTTTTTCATGCCACAACTGGGCACAATATTTGATTTTGAGATCACCCTTCTAGAGGGGTGTTTTGTTTTGTTCAGGGCATTAGTATGCTGGAATAATTGCATATGGAATGATTGAGAAACCTGTACTCAGTCTGGACATTCTGGAATAATTTGCCAGTTGAATCCATAGATGTCCCTTATTTTCCCTGTGGCTTCCATGATCCCATGAATGCAGTGACCAAGATCTGCTGTGCCTTTGGTGCCTATTCCATAGCCAGGATGGGAAGGCTGGCTTGGCTTTTCAGCAGGAGAAGTTGCTGTGGCTGAAAAAGTGCATTTTTAATTTGACTAAGCAAAGACTGAGTGATCAATAGTTATTTCTGTGTACGTGAAATTAATTTCCTCTTTATGCTGCCTTAGTTCATGGGTTGGCTCTAGATTCCTGTGGTATTGTTAAATGTGCTGTGTATATGCTGTATATGGGATTATTTGGAGTGGAGATGTTTTGGGCTTGGTGCTTGTGCAGCACCCAACCCTGTGGGTTTAATTAGAGGCCCATTGTGCAGTACTGTCATGAAGCCAACGGTCTGTTAAGCTCAGGGGAAGCTTCAGGTTCTCTGTCTTCTTAGGAAATCTTTGCATTTAAATAGCTTCAGGTAAATGGAAGGCAGAATATACAGAACAACTACAGAGGAGACACAGGGCTCCAAACTACTCACCAGACTAACCATCCTAATTGTTCCCTGGCATTCCAATTTATTTTCACATGCTTACAGAATGGTTTCATCCTTTCTCACCAATTTGAAAATCACTTATTTTCCTTTTTTATTTATAACACCTCTGAACTCCCAACATGTTGTTTGAGGCTTATCTTTTTTTTTTTTCTGGGGTTCAGGGCAATTTCCCTTACTTTTGATTGGACTTTCATGGCTAACTGGGAATTTGACTGACAGGAGAAATTTTAATTTTTTTTTTTTGCATCTCTTGCTGGTGGTTGGGAAGAGAAATTTCCAACCCATTGTGCGAGGCTCATTTCTGTGTGTACCTCATCTGGAGTTCCATATAAATTTGGTGTTATTACTTCAAGCTTTTATTCTTGATAGCTCCTGCAAGTCATTCCCTCATGGGAGATATTTTGGCACCTTAAACTTTATTTACATCTGGATATTGTGCCTGCAGACTTACCAAAGTAAGATACTGACTGATTAAAAGTAGTCTTTTTGTATTCCAGTTGAAGAATTCACCATCTGTGATCTGTAATTAGACTTCTTACTAATTAGATGTAACAAAGCTGCATAATGCCAAGTTTGAAGAAAAATTTGTTAGAAATATGATACAACATATGACTGATGTTTTTCTTTAGTGCTTAACTGTAAATAAAATGTTCCTCTTGTGTCCTGAGCATCCTAATTTCCTGCCCCTGTAGGTTAAAAAAATTCCTTTCAGTCATCCATGACACTGTTGGTTGCTATAGTGATACCAATTTCCTGTCTCAAATTTTTGTACTTCAGAGATACACAAGGCCTTTTAATCTTCTTTCACTATTCCCCACATTTCACTCTTTGATTTTACAGATGCTCTTACTCAAGGACTGTAATTCCTATATCGTTAATCTATTTTTTTCACTATCTGATGGAAACCAGAATAAATATATACCTTTCCCTCACAGGACTAATGAAGATTCCTGCTGCTTTATCGGTGCCCTTGCTGAACATTGCTTTATATCAAAGCCTTACAAAACTTGTATTTAGTTTTGTTATGGATCACTAAGTTAGAGAAGCACAAACTGTTTGACTTGACCAAATCAAGAGCAGCTGTATCCAACCAAATGGAACTTAGTTAAGAAAAGCAGCTTGTCAGCCACGATGCTACTGAAAACCAGTGTGAGAAGTCCAGCTGGACCAAACCTCCATAATGTGACCTAATGGGGACTGGACTCCAGCTGAGACAGTTTGCTGCTCCTGTGGTGCATACAATAGGAAGAAACCATAAAGCAGTATTAGCTGATCAGTGTTCCCCTTGTTTCTCTGCATAGGACAAAGTTTGTGTGACCGTTGAATTTTCTGTAAGGATTCAGCTGTTTCTTTGGGGTTGTCACTGTGCTAGGAATCTGTATTGCTTCCCATTCTCCCTGTACATCCCTGTGAGGGCTGCTCTGATCAGACATGAGTGTGCGTTTGGCCCTTTAGTCTTTTGACACATTTTTTTTACTGTGTGGTGGAGTTCCCTCTGAGTTTTGCTCTCCTTCCCACATTGCCACTGTGCCATGGACCATCAGCATATGTAGAATTTGATGTGTTTTGTGAGATGTGTAGCCCTGAGTAGCCTCAGTTCAAAGGTCTGTGTTGCTAAATGCCTTTCTGCTCAGGAATCCTTGGGATAGATGAATGATGCTGTTGCTGATACAGATCACATCCTTAAAAATCTGCAGAATCAGGTAGACCGTTTGAGTTTCTAAGCAGCATGGGGGGAAAGAATCATTACTGAATAGATTCCAGGTGGAATTACTGTTTATCCAAAGGGGCAAAAACTGTGTGTGGAAGATGTGCATAGAAAACATTCAGGAAAGTCAGGAAAAGGGAGGGATCTGTGTGTCGGAGTAGCAAGTGATGTGTTTGTATTTTAGCAGGTAATACTTGCTAAAACTGAAGGAGAAATAGGAAATGAAGGACATGATGTGTGCGGATCCTCGGATGAATTCAGATCCCACAGAATTACACATGAATTAAGCAGAGTGGCCATGATGATTGTGTGACTGAGAGAGAATATATAATATGCTCTTTATGAATGTCTTTCTCATTTATATATATGCTATTCTACCCAATTTTCTTTCTAATTTAGGCTCTCTTCTGATTTTTGTCCCTTGAGTGGCTGTCTAGTGTGGTGAATTTATGCTGTTTGTTCAGTAACATTCCTTCTTTTCTGAATTCTGTCCCACGTGTGTTTAGCATAATCTTCGTTTGCATTTCCACTCACTGCCTGCTTGTTTAACTTTTTCTCCCAGGCCATTAGTTCAGTTCTATTTTCTTCTGGGGAAAATTCTTTTTCTTTCTGTGGTAGAAGTAATTAAGTCTCCTATGCTAAAATCGTCTTCTCCAAGATACTCCAGATTTTCTCTGTTATCGTTACCTTGAAATCCCTCTGTGATACTGTGGATTGGTAACAGAAAAGCCTCAGCTTCTCATGCTCCTTTTCCTTAAGAAGGAAGTTTCTGTGGCTGGACTGGTTACAGCAGGTGGGTCCCAAAGCATTACCTGCACCACACCATTAACAGCTATTTGCTTTGGCAGCCAGAACCTCGGCCTATGATGTTGTCTTTTTTTATTCTTACCCCTGTTCTTTGTTAGCAGCTGCTTGCATCACTCTGTTTTTAGCTGCCTGTGTGTGGGCATAAAACCCATACAAGCATCTCTGTACTGTGGTTGTAATAGCAGAAAATAGATGTTTTTTTCATCTCTCAAAAGATCTTTAGATCTTTTCAAAGAGAAGTGAACTGTGATTGTGCAGGGTGAAAAGGGTCTTGTGCTTTTTAACTTCTATATGATGACACAAGGGACAACTGCATTTCTTTTTTCTTTTTCTGTTCCATTCATTGATGCTGGGAACTCAAGGCTTCCCTGGCTCAGGGGAATCCACAGGATTTATCTTTTCTGTCTTTCTTTTGTACTTGTTTGACTTCATGCCAGTGATTGGTTTAAAAGTGTTTCCATTAACTTTTTAACATTAATTGAATTATGGTGCTATCTCTCCACCTCTGCTGACAGTGAATGCTGCAAACACCTCTCAGAAACTGGAAAATATTGTAGAACAAGCAGTGTCGACCAGTGTCTGAAAATTTGAAAACAATTTTTCTTGCTTTCCAAGTCTGATGTGGGCATAGCAAACCTTGATTAAAATTATGTAAGATGAGTATTTGCCTCGTTGTGGGCAAGATAGCAAGTCAGGTCCAAGGTAAATCCAGGAGATCTGAGTAATAGTTCAGGAACATCTGGATATGGGAATGGGAACAGGCACACCTATGACATGGCTCAGGCCAGAACTGAAATGAAGAGGGCAGGCTATGGAAAAGGGAGTGCATGGACTGGGGACCAAGGTGAGGTGACCAGGACAAATAAGGCCTATTGGTGCTCTCAGGACCCTGACAAATTTAACTTTCTGAAAGCCTTTACTGGGAGAATGTTATGGCTGAAGTCACAGTGACAAATAGAAAGTGCTCAGTGGAGCTGACAGGTGGGTGATGCTCACTGAGAGTGAGTGTGAGAAGTTCATGATGAGTGAATGCTGTTCTTCAGATGGAGCAATGATGAGGAAGAATGGGGAGGAGATGATGTCATTGCAACAGCAGGCTGGACAAAGCCCACAGAGACTGTGATTCCAGTCCATGCTGTTTCATAACAAGACTTTGTGTACAGTACAGGAAGAGGAAAGAGGACAAGTATATTTCTTAGAACCGATGAAAAAGATGATAATTATAACTGATTTACTCTGAAAATAGTCAGTGGGCCTAGATGGCACTTGCTACAAAAGCCTGGCTTTCCAAAATCTTTGCGTGCTTTTGATCTGTGAAAGTAACTGCATACTCAGGTCATGATTTCAGATAATAATCAAGTACTTAAAATAATAAATAATTTAAACTGCTGGTAGTATTATTTCTGTGACAGATATGGATGCAAAGGTGATATCCATGAAGAACCAAGGTGAAAAATCAGACTCCTAATACTGTCTAGTAGTAAAAATATTTGGTTTCCCAAGTAACTTGTCTTTTAAGTAGAAGACTCTTGTGATAGGGGTATTTTTTACACAATGCACTTGGCCTTCTGCCAACAGATGAGTGCTCCAGATTGATACTAATGAAAGAAGTATTAATGCACCATGGCATGTCAATTATCTTGAAGAGGTCTCCAGGAACCATTTATCACTTAAATTTCACATCTTATAGCTGGGGACCAAATTGTGTTATATATTAGAATAGTTCTGCCAAATTTGATCCATCATTACCTTTCACTTATTGATAATCTGAACATGAATTTTTATTTAAGTTATGCATCTTTGTCAACTTGATGGAAACATCCTGAGTTGTCATATTGTCATAGATGGGTGATGCTATTTCTCAGTTGAGATTCAACTGTATTCTGAAAGGACTTTAAGGATATACCCCCCAGGGAAAAATTCTGAAGCCAGGGATTTCATTTGTTGTATTTGATGGGAAGGGCGTGAATTAAAAAGAAAAACAAGAGAAAAGCAGAAAAATGGTTTTATGACTTAAACTGGATTCTTAATTGCTGAATCATGCACTGAAATGTATGGGTTTGGGGTGTTCTTGTTAACCTTACTAGTGTGATGGCTTTCATTGCTGGGGTTACCAGGCTTCCTAGTGAAACAGAGTAGTTATAAAGCAGAAAGGTAAATATTATTTATATAGTGGGTTTCAGTGGATTGGGTGACTTAGCTCAGGTGCAAGAAACTGAATCCATTGTAGAGAATGTGATACAGTCACAAATCTAAGCAGTAAGGAGTAGTAACATCTGTTGCTTCTGACTTCCTGTAAAGGCAACACCCCAGTGTGGCTTCACCAAGGATGGTCAATACAGAAGCATCCCCCGCTGTAGTATCAGGGAGAATCCTTTGGCTGAAGGAGAACGTGGAACTTGTACAGCTACTCCTACTTATTAGTGTGGGATGGCATCTGGCACGCTGTGGAAATTTGTATCTTTCTGTGTAATATTGGACTGTTGCAAAGCTCAATTCTTTTGCCTGTACCAAGCATACTTCTGCTTGCTTTTTTAAAAAAGCAAACACAGAGCTTAGATTTGTGTTAGTTTGTTAAAGCTCTCAGAAATTATGGTGGGTTGCAGAATTCTGGCCAGAGAAGGCTTGAGGAAGGTTCATACAGAGCAGGTTTTAATCGCTGTGTAATGTACTTCTGTAACATGATCAGATAGTTTTTCTCAGGAGTGTGGTGTAAGAGACCTCTGTTGAATAAACGGAATGAAAAACAAATACAATGTCCTTAAGCAGCCAGTAGATAATTTGACAAACTCAGATGACACCTTCAAATGACACAATTTAAAACCAGCAAGAAAGAGATGTCAGAGGGTTAAACACAGATTATAGTTACATGAAGCACCTTGGAAAAGGAAGCAAAGCCTTGGCACTGTGAATAAACAAGTTTTTAGTTTCTTTTTTGGAAATGTCGCATCTGATCAGTATTGTCACCTATGTCTAAAGGGATAGTGGAAATGAATTCTTCACGGAAAACTCAGGATTGCTGTGTATGTTGGGTTTGTGTCTTTGACCTAATTTTCTCTTCTGAGAATCTGTAGCCATATAAAGGCCTCAGGTGGCCTTTCTCATCACTTGGTATAGTGATTAGATCCTTGCTTTGTAAATCAAGAGATCATGGTTGTAGTCATTTCTCCATTATCCAGGGTTGGCATAGGCTTTGGATAATGCACCTCATCAAGAATGTGCTTGGAGTACAATTTAAAGACCCTTGAACCACTGTTCTGAGCCCCCAGGATTTCGAAAGGCTAATTAGCTCAAGTTGTGAACATGAAATACCTCTGTGCTTCTTCTAGACAAAACCTGGACAAGAAGCAACACAAATGAGTTGTTGCTGTACCTGAGCTAATCAACCTTTGTGTGCTCTGCAGAGCTGCATCCATAACCTGGGACAGTTAATTGGCAGTTTACATAATCTGATCATGTCTGGGCATAAATGCCTGAGTTGACAGCATTTTGCACCTTTGTCATGTCCTAGCCTTATGTTGACCAGGTTGTCACTCTCCCTGTGGATTGTTCTGACCCCACTGCAGCAGCTCCTGTATGTAGTGTTGTTTTTTGCTTCAGTGTGTCAAGTTCTGGTTCTGCCAAAGGCCCTTGTGCTGGGTACATTTTTCAGGCATCACACTGAATAAAACCCTGACTGTTGATGTGGGTTTCATGGTGGTGTCTCTTTAGGGAATCGTGGTGCTGTGTGGGGAAGTTCTTTCCTGCTTCCCTGAGGTTCTGCCCCCAGTGCTGCTGGGGCAGGTGGGTTCTGAGGGAGTGCTCCTGAGTGCAGGCTCAGTTATGGGGCTGTCACATGCACAGGTGTCAGGGCACTGATTTCACTTGATGTTAACTCCCTGAACACTTAATACATCTGCTCTTAATTTTTATGTTGCTTTAAAAGCACCATGATTCATTAGTGGTACATGAAGAAAATCACCTCAATTTGCTTGTTTTGCAGCAAGTTGAATAGTGCTCTGGCAGTGAGATCATCTCTTTATCTAACAGTAGGTCAAAGACATCCAATACATGTGTGTGTCTTAGTATAAGAAAAGCTTTCAAATTTCATTAATTTTGTCATTTTCTGGTTTGAGTCTAAATTATTCTAGAGCCTCTCTTGGAGTTTTTGTGTATCTTTTTGGATCTCTTGTTTATTACTTCTTAGTATCTCATCTACGTAATCACCTTATCTACTGAATAGCATTTAAAGTTGTACTTGTTTAGATTTACTGGAACAAAACAAATGTATGGACCATAAAAAAAACCAGCCAACAAAGCAACCCTGGTAAAAATATTTTTCCTTCCTCTGTGAGAGAATTAAAAAGAAAAAAAATAAACATCCAACTCCAATACCCACAGAGTACTTTGCAATAGAGTATATTGTATAAAAAATGGAGATGCCCCTTTAGTTCTCATATGGGGATTTGAGTCTGGCAGCCACTTCCTGAAGAAAGAACTTCAGGGGTTTTTTTCTAATGATGTCACATATATTTAATTTAAAATTAAAGGTTTTGGTGAAGCTTATTTACTTATTTACTTACTAGCAAAAAACTACATGGTCCTAACATGAAAACGTAGTAGGAGTAAGATTACTTTATATTAACAAGCCACTTAGTTCATCACTGCATTACGGTGTGACTTGGTCACCTTCACTCTTGCTGTGCCATGGAAACCAGCTGGATACAGAAACTTGTTGGATGACAAGTCATGGTCAGTCACTTTAGCAGTGAGGCATAGGGGAATTGTTGTGGAATTGATTTTACAGAAAATACTCTATAAAAAGGAATAACTTACATTTGAGTTGTTATAAACCTTCTGCTTAGGGGTAACCTAAATAAATTTTGCAATTAAAGTGGTCCTCAGGGAAAGCAGGAGTGACAACAAACACCATTACACCAAACTTTTGCTTCCTATATCACCCATGGAGGTTCTCTTCTCTCCCAGTACATGAATTCATGGTTCACCTGAGTTTGGTATTGATCCAGTGTTGCCATTCCTGCCTTAGAAGTTTTAAGAAAAGAGAAGTTTAAACATTTGGGATCTTTGTTACCAGCTTATAACACCATTAAATTTGATCCAGGAGTGACGTCCCAGACTGACAGTGTCTCATTATTTTCCACTGAACGGCAAATAAGTTGGAAGGCTTCTGAAGCACATGGCTGCATTTTGTAATGCCGTGGGGGCCAGGCTGGTGTGGTCAGAATTACACCTGTACACCTCTGCTCAGTCCAGGATGGCTCAGGAGCAAATTCTCCCACAGCTGAGGCTCTGCAGCAGGAGCCAGTTATTGTGAGGATGTTACTCTTTGCCTGATGTAGGTAAGAGAAATCTGACTGCTGGAGCTGCAGAGCAGTGAATGAGCTCTGACAGTCTTTGGATCCTCATGCCCGAGGTTGCCTTGGTTCATGCACAGATATGGTGGAAGGTTTTCCTGTGGGCTGTATGCTCCAGTCCTTTGGTCCCTGGGCTGTGCAATCCCTCAGGACAGGAACATGCTGGCCAGTGTGCTGTTCTTCTGCCCTCTCCGGGGACCTGTTGCTTCTCCCAGCCCAGTGTGAATCAGAAATATGAGTCCAGCTCCATGGTCATTAATCCCAGACCAGGCACTCCTTCATCATCCTGCAGACCAAGTGTGAGCTGGAGCAGGGCTGTCAAATTAGCCAGGCAGCGCAGCGTGAAATCCGTGCTGGCTCCGTGCCTGACGCTGGGAGACAGATGTTACCTGATCCATGGGGGTGATTGGAACAGTGTGGGTGGATAATACCTGAGCCAACATAAAGCTTGACAATAGCAAATTAACTTTTCAGCATTTGCTTGTCAGATTTGGACTGTCAGGCTGAGTTAAGACTGAGGCAGTGCTTGGGTGTTTTTTCAGGAGCCTGAGGGGCAGCTCTGCAGCAGTGTCAAACTACAGCCTAACTCCGACTCAGCAGCTGTTCACGTAAAGCTGGTGGTGAAATGCTGAAAGAAAATGAGTGAGTTTATGTCCTCGACTGCTTTGGAAACCTTACCAGGAGAGAGGCTTGCATGCAATGAGTGCTGTAGCTCTTCCTAACCAGCAATCAGACTCGGCTCATCTTAATTTCAGATTTAAAGTGAGCAGTCTGAGCCTGGCTACCCAATTGCTGTCTGTATTAGTGCCACTAAATGAAAACAACTGCAGATGAAGCACAACTAGGCATAGTGCTGAAGATTTTAATTTTCTTTCTTAGCTCTAAGGTTTGGTTTTTTTAGGAAATTTTACTATTACTTTGAGTTTCTTCTCATTTCTTTCTTTCTCACAGCAGGAGAAGGATATTACAGTAAAATGAGTTTTTCCTTCACATTACCAGCAACATGATTGGCCGTTTTAAGGGCTATGTTTGTACTCTAGCAGTGTGTTAGATATATTCTATAGGTTTCTATATGTATCTGAAAAGAAAAGAATGCTTGGAAATAAGTCTTTCCACCAAATGAAGAAGCTAGCAGAAGTGCATATTATAGTGTCTTTTGTGAGGAAAATCGAGTTGTAAATTCATGCAACTTATTTGCACAATTGTAAGAGCTGTTCAGTAGTTTACAGCTGGTTAATACTCTCACTTCCAAATCCTGATCAGTTTCAATGAAGCATCATTTCGACACATGATAATTTTGCAGTCTGCAGATGAAGTTGCTAGAAAGTTCTCTATAAGACAGATGTCCATAACAGGATCTCGCTGGTGCAGATAATTGTGTAAATTTGAAGACTTGTTCTTTACAAAATTAGTTGGTTTTTCAAGCTGAAACCACACAACTATCAGAACATTATCTTAAGGACATAATTTGGTCTTAAAGGATGAGTAGAGGAAGGTTTCCTTTTTGTGGTACTGTGTGCTATTGTAAAGTTATAACTATTAAGAGGAGATTTCTTGTTTTAACATATCTAGCATTATCCTATTGGGAGCAGGCTATTATTAGCTTTTTTTCCAGTGTGACTTACAGCACTTTACAGTTAGCAGATGTTGCAACAGTAGAACAAATCACATTATTTGAGATGTTTAAAAAAAAAATCTATAGATATCCTGTATGGCTAGCGGACAGAATAATTTTTAAAGTTTTTTCAAGCCACCAACACTTTCTGTTTAAAATGAAATTATCTGGTTCAGAAAAGGAGGTGCAGCTTTAACAAGGTAAAGGGTTCTGTATATATTCATATGGGATCTAATGGGGCTTATTCTGGTGCATCACAATGGACTGTGTAAGTGATCCCGTTCAAGTAACAGGAGATATTCATGTAACCCTGAGTTTGTAGAGAATGAAGTAAGAGTCAGACTAGATAATTTAAATTTTGTGGAAAGAATTTTATTCTGGCTGCCAGTCTTATCTTTCACACTGAGACATCCTTAAAAGCAGAAATTCCTCAGTGTCGTGAACATACAGTCATCCTGGTGGGGGTGAGAATTAAATCCCAAAATGAAGTGTCTGGTTTTGTGGGGTTTTTTGTGGGTCAGGGTTTTTTTGTTTGGTTGGTTTGGTTTTGTTTGGGTGTTTTTAGGGATTTGTTCTTTAGGGGGTTGGGGTTTTTTTTTTTGTTTTTTTTTTAAATAAAAGCTGATGATGCCTCAGATATTTACAGAAATAACATCACAGTTTATCCAATTATACCTTAATGCTATAAAGAGATTTGAAATATTGGGGACTTACAAGCTGCTACAGGTATGTAGGAGATCATTATAAAAATCTGTGTGTGTTGTATAAAACGAATCTTAATTGAGCTTCAATTAAATGGCATTCTCCTTTAATATACTGAAATTCAGTCAAATTCAAATAACTGACTCTTGTAGGAGGAATTTCAGAATTAAAAAATAATAAAACCCCCACTTGCTGCAATGTATTTTTTCTTTAATTCTAAATTGCAGCTCATCAATGGCATTCTCTAGCCCATTGTGTGAATGGAATAAAAGTTGGTTTGGAACAAATTGCTGCTTTCTAGGTCAGCAACACATTTGTCCTTTAGAAAATGAGCTTTAGGAGTTGAGCCTTAATTCGATGAATACTTGGTATGTGCCTGGGTGCATTGCTGAATCATGGTTTCTGTGCTGGAAGTACAGGCTTGGCTCCTCCTAATTGACTCCCCTTTAGGGTCTCTCAGAGTGTTGGCTGGCAGGGATTCAGATTCTGGGTATCCTGCACGTTTAGATGGAGCTTTTTTTGTTGAGGGAACGTCTTGTGCAGGAGTGGGCTCTGCAAACTTGCTTGTCCCTTCTGTGGCACAATTAATATATTAAGCTCCTTTTGTTAAATAGAAGTCTGTGTTTCCATGCTTCCTAAGGTCATGATTTCTGTCCCTTTTGGGCACCCTGCACAGGGTGGTAGGGAAGGGTCATTTCAAGTTTCTGATGAGTACTTGAGAAAGTCACCATTCAGGCTTGGAAAATGTTGCTCATGCAGCTGAACAAGCCCATGCTTGTTGCACTGAGCTGTGGCCACTTGCTCTGAATTTTTTTTTCCTTAAGCTATGAATCTGTTTTCTCTGAAAGGTTCTGAGTTCTTTTCTGTGTGTTTGTGTGTAGTTTAACAATAAAAATACTTTTGTAATTTTAATTTTAATTATTAGCAGCATTGATTAAGACATTTGGCCATTAGTTTCCATTGTGGTTTTCACAATAGACCATTATTTTCTTTCTTCTTCATAGTGGGCTACTAGCCCAGAAACTTTCCACTTCTACTGCAGTAGCAGGATGGATTTAACAGGAATCTCTGGGCTCCAAAAAAAAAAAAAAAAAGTAACTCATCTCCCCTCACTCATCCGCTTGTGTACATCTTATTAAAAAGAAGTTTGTTTAATCATATTGTTTTGAATGTCAGGCAGAGATTCAGTCCTGTCTTTGCAGTTTGTTAAACTTTTCATTGAAATGAATGTGTTCAAAAGAGTTAGCCTTATCTTGGAGCCAAGTGAGTGCTCCTGGCAGATCCTGCTCACTCGCAGCAGCCCCGCTGTCCATTCGACTGCTCCACCTCACTGCGGTAGGAGATGTGAAAGACATGCTTTGCAGCCACAGCCCTGGTCGCTCTGGGAAACCAGGCACCCTGGCTAAAAATAGGCTCCTCCAAGTTAGCAGCTCTGCTTGTGAATACACAGCCAAGAGGAGCTGATTTGGGTAATAAGTGACTCCCATGGACTGGGAATCAGGGCTATCTGGGAAGACACAGGCAGGAGAAAGAGCTCAGAAAGTGTAGTAGTTTTAATCCTAGCATTGGCCATCTACAAGGTGCTTGGTGTTTCATCCTTTATTTTACTAAACACTGTGTATTTCCTTAAGATCTCAGTCAAGGTCAGAGTTTCATCCCACTAAATGCTTTACTCATGTATGACAGAAAGCATTTGTCTCAGACTGTAAGGCAAATTTCCTTTAGCAAATTGAGGACTATGTGAGGAAGACAAAGAATTATTGTATCTATTCTGTGCTCATGGGGAGTTAGAGAGAGAGAGACTTCCTTAAGAGGCTGGAAATTCACCATCAGAGGAACTTGGTCTGAATTGTCTGTGTTCAGGATTTGAGGCTCCAGACTACTTTCATTCTTCTCCTTATTCCCTTTGGCTTGGCTTTTTCCCCCTCCCTATGCAAAGCTTTCTGCAACCCTCCTTCTGTTCAGTTGTGCAGCTGAACTGAACTCATCCTGCTGCGGGGGGTAATTCCTCTGCTCTGGAGTGAAGCTTTACTCGCCAGCGTTCCATTTGATCCTATAACCAGCTCATTTTTTCAGCTGGATCGTTTGTGGGACAAGGAGGAAAATAAAGACGGGGGCTGGAAGTGCAATAGATAAAGGCTTAAGTGGTCACAATTTAAATCTTAAATTGCCAATCGCATGACTGGCTAGAAAAAGGGAATGTGAGCAGAAGAAGAAGGCAGTAAACATGATGATTAAGTGGATCTTACTCAGAGTAAATTATAGCATTCCCAAATGAAAGTCTTCTCCTTTACAGAGAAATCATTAAATGTTAAACTCACACTATTATTTGCGTTTCATTGAGTAGACTTGCATGTGCAGAAATATCCATTTTAATTAGTGTTGAAAAGAAATCTCGTGTACAGAGCACTGCCTGGTAGGTATTTTTATACTCTCTCTCAGTGAACTCATTTTATATGATGATGATTTCTTCTAATTTTTAATTAACATGTCTAAGTTAGAGTTGGGGAAAATGATCAGTGTTTCATTAACTGCCTCACACTTGGAGATCTATGCAAATCTAATTGATGTGGTCGCTACAGGGTACTTTGTCAAAATGAGCCATCCTGCCACTACCCTTTTCCCCTTGCTTTTCAGTGTTATGAATTTGAGTGAAAGGAATACTGCAGCACCATATAGTTTTACCTCCAAAATGACAGCATATGATGTGCTGTTATATTTCAGTGTAATGTTTCATCAAGAATATTTCAAAACATTTTATAGACTGCGTATTGGAAGATCATTTGTTTATCACTGGTATATAGTGCCCTCCCTTTGCAAAGAGTGTATATAAAAGAGCTTTGGAAAAGAAGTGAGTATTTCTTGCTCCTTCTCTGGGGAAAATTATTGGCTCAACTCTGAGCATCAGTTTAAAATATACTTCCTTGCCTGTAAGAATAATGTTTGGTATCACAAAATATTAAACCTTATTGTTGATATTTATTGATTTATTTAGCCATATATATTAATTAATTATAGTGTCTCACTGGAAAAAAATGTTGAGACGTGTGAAGGCTACATGGCCTGGTGGTAAAGGAGGTGTGCTTGGCTCTGGTCCCAGCTCTGCCACTAAACCTGCCTGATGACTGGGGCCACATAACAGCATCTCGGAAGGGGTGAGGTTGGAAGGGACCACGATGGGGTTGTCTGGTCCATTGTCAATGGAGTGCAGCTGAGGGCAACTACCGGCACACTAAAGAAAGTAATTTTTGTCTGGAAGACGTTGTTGTTAGTCATCCTAATTAGTAAGTGAGTGTATTCATACTCAATGTTATTCAATGAGCTTAGGTTATTGTACCTATAGTGTTTTTGTTGCCATACTGCGGTAATAGGGGAAAGGACATGAAAACAGCAAAGGTAAAGAAGAGCTGAAACCCAGCAATGTACTTGGTACTCTGTCCATAAATTAAGCCATGAAACTGAGTTAGAGGTTGTAAAGTCTAAGTAGAAATGCTATCTCTGAATTTACTTCATCTAAGAAAGCCAACACTTTTCACTGTGTTTGTCATAGTGAGAACAGCTAAGTGCAATTGCAGGAAGAGAGTTGATGCATTATAAATTATTCAAATATGTTTTTATCCAGCCATTATTAAAAGGATATAATTTTTTTCCCTTAAGTGGTGAAAATGGTTATGGCATTAAAACATACTTGATTTCTGATAAAATTTTTGACTTAGAAATTTAATCAAGATATCTTTTGCCTCAAAATATGATATTCACGTAAGATATTAATGCACCTGGGATTAATTTAAAAGCAGTTTATGTGATGTAGAATTTCAGAATAATTGAGGTTGGAAGGGACATCTGGAGGTCATCTGGCCCAGCTCATTGCTCAAAGTGGGCAGAGCTCCTACCAAAAGTGCGATGAAGTTGTTAAGGGCCTGGTCCAGGCGTATTTTTCAGACCACCAAGGTTAGAGATTCCTCAGCCTCAGTAGGTGACCTGTTCTAGTACTTAACTACTCTCATGATGAAATTATTTATCTATGTCCCACTGGAATTTGCTCTCCATCTTGTGGTTTTTCTTCTCTTGTTCTCAGACACTGGGAAGAATCTGTCTCTTTCTTATCATTAGGTAGTGGAAGATGCTGCCTTCCTCTTCACTAGACAAATGAATACTTTTCCTTATCTACATGTGCTTCAGCTCTCTAACCATGGTCCTCTGATGGACTCCCTCCATGCTGCCAATCTTTGTTGCAGCAGGATCCCAAAGACAGACACAGTATATTAGATTTTGTATGTTGCTGTCAACAGGGAGTTGCTGAGTGATAAACGTCAATGGTAGGATCCTCTCACCCACCTGGGTGTGAATGATCTTAGTTTATATGCCAAAATTGCCATGAGAAGCTCAATGCAACCAGGATGCATGAGATCCACAAATATTTGCACACTGTATTCCAGTTCTGAGGAAAAAAAAAGATAGGGAAGAAAAACAGTTTGAAAGAAGAGAGGAGAGAGTGCTCCTTTATAGTGGTAATATTAAGTACAAATTCTAAAGCTTTATTTTCCTGGCGAGGTGATGAAGAAGCAAGTTATGGAGAGATTGATGCCGTAAGACATTTTACACATCAAGATGAGATAGAGTATGTCTTCTGACACATTGCAAACCCTCAAGCTCATTGAGACACTGGAGCCACATTAGCGCTAAGCATGATGTAATGCAATGAACAGTTTCCTTTTTTAACTGTTTCCAGTTCTGCAATTAGGAATATAACCCATTGCGTTATGAGAATAAAATTTATTTTTCCTGGTGGACTTTTTAATGTTGGGTAAATATGACAGTTGAAACACATGGTGTTTCCTTAAAAGCTGGGAATTCAAATGATGGCTTAGTGTTGAAAAAAGGATATTGGGTGTTTACGATCCAAGACAGGTCTGTCAGCTACAGGAGTCAGAGCATGTTTTCCACCAGCTAGAATAGTCCGTTTGGGTGAAGTGCCAGGAAAAAAAGAAAAGTCTCCCTTGGGGAAGCAGTGGGGACTTAGTTCACAATTTTGTGAAAACTCATTAACTTAGTTTCTAGGCTTTAGTTCTGTATCCAGTGCTAGTCAGTATTTCCATATTTTCAGCCAGCAATATGGATACTGCAATCATTTTGTCAATAAGTTTGTAGATAGCAAAAAAATTGCTTAATAATGAAAGCTGTTGCAAGCATAATCTGAACAGGTTGATTAGATGACAGAGTTCCAGCAAAATTCACTTTATGCAGTAGCTGTACATACAAAGACACAAGACTTTCAGGATGGAAGATTGCTTTGGGAAGGAGCAACCCCTCAAGTCAATGTGAGGTTATTGGGGAGTAGCTTCCTCAACATGTGCTTCACCTGAATTGGTATGGCAAAGGGGCTCACAAGGTTTGTTCTTGATGCTGATATTCTGTATTTGTAAACTGAACTTGGAAGACTGTTCTTGCTTTAATATTTTTTTTCTCCTCATCTTCAGCTTCAGACTTTTTCTTGACAAACTTGCTCTTCCTTCTGCAGAAAATCCATTGAACTCTACTGGCAATTAGCCCAGGGAAACAGAGACTAGTTAGAATAATTATTGCTGGAGGTTTAGGTGTAGGTCTACGAAGCCTAAGGCTAAACAAGACTAACAGATTAAAAACAGCTCTTTGGAGTCTGAGAGATGAATAATGTCTGGGCTTGGAAAGTTCTTGGATTCTTAGGGAGAACATGAAGTGGTTGAAAAATGCTGATTATTTCTTCATGTATCTGCATTCATTTAGTCTCCTCTGCACACCCTGATTTTATTAGGCTTGCTTGCCAACTGGGCTTTCCCTTGTAGAAGAATGAAATATTTTCACTTAGCTCTCTAATGGCATCACTATACTGGCTTATCCCAGAATCACTATTGATGGAAACCTCTGACGAGGGTCCTGTAAGCAGTTTTTGGGCTGTCCATAAAGGGTATATCAAATACAAGTTGGAAAATTAACTTGCCCTTGCCTCTGGCAGCTGCTGCTGTTTAGATCTGGTGTCCTCCCGTCGGAAGTGTCCTCAGTTTTGAAGGAAACACCCTGAAGATTAGGGGTGCAGAAAGGACCCACAAAAAATGATCTATATGCTGGAAAATCAGGTTTATGGGGTAGGTTGTAGAGAGGCCAGTCATTAATCTTATCAAAAAGAAAAGGTCAAGAGGTAATGTGATTACTATGTGTAAGTATTTATTTATGGAGAATGTATTTGTCAGTAGAGGTCTTTTAATCTTCTATACAAGGACATGACAAGATTCCCATAGCTAAAGATTGAGAGTAGATAAATTTACTCAAGAAATAAGTCATCATTACCTGGCTGGCTGCATAAATACCGGGACTCTTGGCTAGAGGAGAGCTCCCTTCTCCTGCACATGCCCTTGACTCTGGTTGCAGTCCCATGTGCCCAAGTGCAAGCAAATGTTCCTTCAGGGAACTGAGGAGAGCCACAGCCTGGGATGGGGCACCTCCTGAGGTAATGCATGCAAAGATCTGCATCTCTGGCTTAGTACCTGTTTGTAACGGGAGCCTTTTTAGGAAATGTGACTGTTTTATGCTTTATGAGGGCCATTCCCATTGTTCAGAGTTGTTGCTACCTCATTGCTCTATTGAGAGACAATGTTCCCCCTACCTTTGTGTCACAGGTAGTTGACTATAGGAATTTTGCTTCTGTGCTTGCTTCCCAATATATCAATGAATTGTTTGTAATAAATCAGTATATCATTCCTGTTTCTGACACACAAATCTTCAGGAACAATTGTAGGATCTTACACAAAATGCAAAGAGTGTTAGGGTAAGTGAGACTACAGGTACATCTTGGAGTAAAACCTACAGTTTAGGGAATTGAAAAGCCAGACTACAAAATGCCTTACGAGCTGTGTGAGCACCTACATACAGAAATCATTCACTTTACAGTGAAAAGCAACCCCTGCCAGGAAGTAAAAAAAATTTTTTTTTTTTAGTTTTCTTCAATTTCTTTTTAATTCAGGAAAGAATTACCTTGTCTGCCATCCTAGTAAACACTATTTTGTAGTTTTTATCCACTTGGATTCATTATGAATTTAGCCAGAAAACATTTGGCTTTTGTGATCATTATCTGCCATTACCTGCTACAAGAACTGTTACATTTCACTGGAATGAACATTACCAGAATTAAGGTTGTAGTTGCAATTCCTTTAAAAAAATATTTATTTCCATGGATTTGCAGCTCAGTTCTAAGCATTCTGAATAGGAAATATTTAGCTCCAGGCAGTTATTTAATTTTTTATTTCTGTCTTTTTCCTTTGGTGTTGAAAATAAAATTTTAAATAGCATAATCTTCTGAAACTGTAAAATAAACAAATTGTCTTAGAGAGTTGCTGTTTCTTCCCCCACCCTCCCCTTTTTACTGTTGTCTGTCCCCCTACCCCTCTTCTAGCTGAAATGGATGGACCCTTGTCTCTAATATATCAGTGTGAAAGAACCATAACAGTCACTGCAGAGCTGAATGGTGATTAATAATTAAAGACAGATCCGGAGGAATATGGATCTATAATGCATTGTTTTGTGGGGGGAGGAGTAAATAAGTTACTTTTTCACTTTTTAAAGAAAAGAAAGAGTTGTAGCTAGTCTTGGTTTTGGACACAAGTACATTTTACAAATTTCATACTTAGCTTCTTATTAGTCACAATGCAGCTCCTGGGTCTGGTGGGTGAGGACCTCAGTCTGCAGGTCTCTGTCACTGTGAGCCAGTCATGCACAGACACAGGCAGTGGCTTGCCCTAGTGCTCTTGCCCTGGGTAGCAGGATACTAAAACCAAAACAAAGATGTGCCTGAGCTGTGGTCAGAGACCCTACATATTTCCCTAAGCTATTTCTCTTATGGCACTGAGGAGTAAATGTTTCTTAGGAACTGATGTTTCTCCAAATAGCTTTGCATGCTGAGAAAATGGACACTGCTTGAGTTGGATAGTAACCAAAGACCTGAACTGACATGTTTGAGCATCTGTTTTCCCCTTCCTGGTTGATGCATTTCTCTGGTAGCACATTTACTGCCTTTTTATTTTATTCATGGAGAACTTGCATTATTTCCAGGTATCTGATAATTTCTATTTCTTCACTGTAGTCCCCTGTGCTTTATAACCATATTCTGACTTTTTTTTTTTCAAAATTTTTTTGATCATCACCTACTGTACCTTAGTTAATTAGTGCAACTGATTAAGAGCGAAATACATTATGGCTCCTCCCAGAGAAACGCACTTCAGGCTGCTTGTGTTGTGACTTAGGGAAGAGATAGAGAAGCTACCAAAAGGTGAATTGCTGTCTATTTGTTGTCACAGAGATTAAAGGATGCTTTCACCTTCTCTGGGCTAGGCATTATGGAGGGGACATTGGTTTGTTTCCCTGTGGATAGGGAATCAATTCCTTTGAAATTGCTTAGGGTTCTGTGGGGAGTGCTTGGAACCGGTGCTTTGTGAGAATAGGTAGGAAATCTCTGGGGAGAGTTAATGTCTCCCAGCACTGAGCCTCAGCATTGATAATTTCTTTCTTCATATAGCAGTAATAAGAATGCTGTATCAATTAACTAATATGATAATGTTTTATCCTTGTTTAAGACTTTGAAAGAAACCCTGAGTCATTTTGATCTGTATTCTTCTATATTGCGCACATTGTTTCAATTGGGTTTCCATTCACACGGCTCACTATTGAAAGTCAAATAAATGTTTATTTCCTTATTTCTGACCTGTGTTTCCTGAAGGAATGTCATTGGGAGAAAGGCATTTCACTCAAGGATTGGCAGGGATGATAAAATTGTTTTGTTTTGTTTTTATTTCTCCTAAACCTTGCTCAGTTTTTACATGCTTCTGTCTTCAGGAGGTAGCTAAGTAATCTTGAACGGATGTTTTATTCATTTTATTGTGTCTACAAAACAAACTTCTAGAACTATTTCTTCAGCTGCATTGAAATCATCTTTCGCTTTCTATGTTGAAAAATACAGACCTAGTGCCCTGTCTAAGAAGATGATGGGCTTGGGAGGATTGGAATATTCCTTCTGTGCTGATGAAAAGGAATTTTTTGTTCCTAAGTGGGAAATTCAGGTAACAAATTTCAAGGTCTGATTTACTGTGTTTAGAATGGGCTTAATCAAGATTCCCATTGGTTTAAACTTTGGATCAGACTCCAAATAAATGCATGGTAATGGAAGGATGAGGAGGGACCAACAAAAACATCTGATTGTGAGACAACATTGAGCTGAAAAGCTGCCATTGGGTTTGGGCTGTAGCCTCTGTTCTCTGGTTATTAATGTCTTTCTGTCATGGCATCAGTTAAACCCCAAACTTGAGAAAAACAATTTGAAAGAATTAAAAGACTCAGATTTTTTAATTTGTTTTGGGATAAGGTAATTTCCATAAGAAAAAGATTTAACTGGTAAACAGAGAAGGCAATGCTCTAAGTTTCAGAAACAGAATATAAATAGAAACAGGCATTTACAGTTCAAATATAGAACAAACTCATTAGGAAAAAAAGATTGAAAAATAAATAGCAATTCCAGAGAGATGCTCAGGATAATGAAGGACAACAGTAAATGTCATGTACACTGTACAGAATTTTTAACTGTCTAACAGGATAGAGTTCTGTTCTAAAGTACCTTGGTATGAAACACATAATGGTTATACCTACTGTTTTGAAGAAATGGAATGTGTTCTTTTTAGTATTTACGAGTCTGCTGCACCTTCTGAGATGATATATAAAGTTGCATAAGTTTCTCTCACGCTCTCCTTAGATTTTCATTTATTCCTTGGTGGAAAGGCAGGTAACGGCAAAAATGAGTTTTTCCCGTATTGAAAAAGTTGCCTCTTTGGCACAGTTTATATTACCTGTCAGACAGGACCCTGGTGTTTGAGAAGCAATAACTGCTGCAGACCTCCTGGCTCTGCAGTGTCCATGAGTTGCTCTGTGTCCTCAGTCCCAGTATTATGGGAAGAGCTCTTGAGTGGATGTGACAATTGGGTCTGAAAACATCATGTATTGGAAAAGAAGATCCTTGAGGTCAGGCACACAGACTTTACGCCACGTCTGTTGATCCTGCTTCTTGGTTTGTCCTCTATATGTTGTTATCTGCTCTGCCTGGACTTCTTATGCAGCTCATGTAAGCATGGAGTCCTCCAGTGTTTCTGAGAGGCTCAAGCTGGAAGTGTGGGTCCTCAGCATGATAAATCAGGAGGAGACAAAGTACTTCCAAAGGACTATTCAGATCTAGGTTGTCAAGCCTGATCTCCAGAGGTATCTGTCTGTGTTCCTAGGGGTTGGTCCATGCTTAAGTTGGGTGGGAGAAATCAGAGTGATACATTTCTGCCTCCACTTCCCAACTGTAAAATAGACAGTACTACCAACTAATGTTAGTCAAGGGCATGTGAGAAGCCTGAAATTACTGCATTTCTACAGAGAAGAGCCATGAGAAGGTGTAAGTGCTAGAGATAACTGTTCAGAAGTGTTCTAGGCATGAATTAAAAATATTTTCCTTCCAGTTCATGTACTGCTTAACTGTTGTACCTATCCTTGGATTTATGAAGATAGGAAATAGTAGTACTCATAACATGAAGAAAGTAGTAGTTAACATATTTCTAAAACAATCTGGGATCACAGGGAAGAGACCAAGCATGGAAAACATCCATCTTTAAGGGGAGAATTTCACATTAAGGGTTTGTTCCTGAAGCTGCTTTTCAGCCCTAACTACAGCTGGTTAAATGCTGACATGCAAAAATGGTCTTCAAAGAATCTGTCAAATGCTTAAGTCTTTACTGGAGTAAAAGAAAGAAATATAGACATCATTTATCAGGGCCTACAATCTTTTCCTGCTTGTATCTGCTTGATCTGAAGGTCAATTAAAATGAGTCAGTGGCTTAAGCTTGAATGTGAGGCTGATTTGAAACCTGACTCTAAGATAACCAATTGTGTTAATATTCTTCATACTGCTTAGTCCAAAGCACAGTGTTCATGTGGCAGGTAGGGACCTAAAATGATGTGGCATTACCTGGTGAAATTGCTGGTTTTTTTCCACAGATAATGCTGTATAATTCCACTTAGCTTTAATGTCCTCGTGGCTCTTACAGTAATGGATACCTAGGGCAGAGGCTGGGCAAGGAAATATAAAAAGCTGGCGCAAATTCAGTGCTCACAGATTGGAAACCTTCTGGTTTGGCTTCAAAATGGATGTGGAGAACTCTCCAGCACTCCCTTGGTCCCTTCCGGTGTTTTCTTTGACATATTTGGCCCCTGACCAATTTTCCCAACTGCTCCCAAGCCCTTTCTAATAGTCTCCTAACCCACTTGGATGTTCCTGTGGCTCCTTTACGCCCTTTCCATTGGCACGGATATGAAGTTCTGCTGCTTTGGGGATAATGCTGAAGATAAATGTGCTTTCATCCTTCTTCCTCTCAAAGGGGGTCCTTCCCAGTATTTTACAGTAGCTGAATTCAGTTAATGTCATTTGAGCTGTTCCAAATTTGTTCCAAATGTGGCCACAGGGAGCAGACAGGCTTGGCATTTCAGTGGGAATGGTTCCCTCTCACACCACACTAGGGGCAGTGTGTTGGTACTTCTGAAATGAATTATTTTAGTGAGATAAGTAGAGCTGAAACAGTTAAAATGAAAGGCAGTCATAGAGAGACCAACTTCCACTCAGTACAAGCAGGTGGTGTTGGGGTTGTCTGTCCTGTGTGAAACTGCAGAGCGGGTGATTTTATTTGTAAAGGCACCTGGATACCCCTCACTGGAAGGGTGATCAAGCTGGGGGACGTGGAGTATGAGCCTCAGATTTGTTTGGTGTTATTCATGTTTAAGTAGGTAACCCTGAATTTTATTTTTTTTAATCCCTTTCACTATCTTTTTGTGTCATTCCCCAGGCCTGATTTTTACTTTAAAATAAGCAGAGTTAAAGTATCCCTGTGCACGTGCAACAAACACACTCCAAATCACAAAAGGTGTGAAACGAGTTTTGTGTCTTTATCTGCTGTGTCTCTGGTTTTCTGACTGAAATATTAATCAGCATCACTCAGTCTGTATAATAGAACTGCCTTGATCTTTCACATGTTTGTTCTGTGGAACCCCTTTCAGGCAGAGTGTGCTCATGTCGCCCTCTGTAGATCATGTTCCCATGTTTATCTTTCTCATTATAAAGAACAAATTCAGGTACCTACAATATTCAGGAAATATAAACTTCAGTCCTTATTCATGATCAAGGAGGATATTAAACATCACGGCTCTTTGGCTGATCTTGATGCAGTATCAAAGTCTTTACTCCCACATGCGGTCTTTATAAGACCTCTTTGTGATAGACATTTGGGCCTTATTTGAACACCATAAGCCATTTCAGAAATAATTAAATGTTACTTCGAGGTTGATGCAACCTCTGACAAGTATGATGTTATTTGGTACAATGATATTTAATGCTGTGGTTCTGGTGAAGACAGGGCAGCTGTGAGGGAGAGTAACAAGCCTGAACCTCTCTGCCAACAGTTGTGCGTCAAAGGAATGGTCTTCCCAGCTTGTGGCATCCTCTACAGATGCTTCCATATGTCTTGCATCATAATTCCTTTTTTGAAATAAAGAGTGTAATTATTTTTATGATAATGTTAAAAAATAAAAAGCTCTGGCCTTGGAAAAAGATTTAATGATGTAGATGAGAAGCTCACTTTCAATTTTTATATTTTACTATTGGGCAGTAACACTGCATGAGAGACTGGGAATGTTTCACAAACAGCACTTAGAGTCAGATTTTTCTTTTCTGGTAGTGAGTAGCTTTATAATATTGGTGACCAAGATGAACTGCCTGTCCATAATATTGGATACCTGAAATATATGGAAGAAACTAAACATATGTTTTCCATGTGTCATCTTTGGATGTTAGCTCTGCTTCCTTGTGAATTTTCATGGGAATGAAAAGAAATATTCACACAATAGATTTGGTTCTTCAGGAAGGATTGTTAATTCAATTTACATTACATTACTAGAGGAGATAAGTAAAGCTAGTCTGTATTTCTAAAAAATGTGCAATTAGTAGACTAGACAGACTAGGGAAAAAATTTCTTGCTTCATGCTTTAGAAATTTATTCTCTTGGCATGTTTGCAAATGTGGTTTTAAGAGCTTATCGAATGTTATGTTAAATATTGAAACTTAAAAATTGCTCTGATTGTGCAGAAAAAGGGAGTAAGAGAAAACTGGAGATTTTTTGTATCAGAGGTGATGTTTCAGCTGTTTGAATAAGAACAGGAATTTTAATTGAAAAAGTAGTTAAAGCGTTAGACAGTTTCCCAAGCTGCTGATTTAATGTAGAATTTTGGATCTTGTAATTCTGTGGCCTACTGCTGTTCTAGATGGACTTGTGGTATGAACCAGGATGGCTGCTTCAAACATAATGGCTGTCTGTCTCTGTGTTAAATATGATTGAAATCAGCCAGTGGATTTAGAGTTAAAAGGTAGGGATGAGGAGGAGCCAAAACCATATGGATATATACAGTGTATATGGAGTGTCATCACATAAACATAATTTTCTTAGGAGCCTGCACTGAAAATCTGACATCAGTTGTTGATGATTTGAAGACTTCTTGTGATTCAAACTGCAACTGTAGGTTCCTGAAAGCAGCAGGTTGTCTTTCTATCCAGTGTTTATACTGTATTAACAGAATATAATCCTGTCTGTGCTAGATAATGGATTAAATGGATTTGATATCCTAATGTTACTCTTCTGTATAAATGTTTTCAGAGTCAATGTGTAAAGAACTATATTCTTAAATATAACTATATTTAAAATATAGTTCTTTGAATCCGGCTTTGAATCCGGAAGCAATCACAACCACTGCTTTCAAGACTATGCCCTTATTCAGCTCTTGTGGATGGAAATATCTCCTAGAGAACAGGAGTTGAGCCATTATTGTGTCTTATTTTGAATTATGAATAAATTCACAGTACAGAATTATTACTAATGCTTAAGACGAGCACACTGTTCTGGCGAGTGACTTCATACACACTACGTTCTCTTGTCTCCCAATACAATTTTTTTGGAAGAACTATAAATCTAATTCTTCAAGTATTTCATGTTAAATCATGGGTTGCTTTTAAGAACTTTATTACCAGCTGTAGAAACTTATACAGTGAATTATTAATAGTTTTAGTAATCGTCTAAATGTCTGCTTTTTCACCTTCCATCATAATGTTGCAACAGAGCAAACCTAAAGGCTCTTTTTCTGTTTGCAGTTTTCCAGCATAATCAAATGATGATGTAGTTGTTAATAATAGTATGACAGTTGGTCCATATAATATCCTTGTGGTAATATACCTTCATATTAATAACCTCTTGAGTTCTATTTTTCTCATAAAAGTCTTTGTTTTAAACAAGAAATGTGAAAAGTAATGTCAGCCTAAGCAGGATGATTGAAGAGCCTGCTGCTGAAAAGCAGAAATGGCTTGAGGGGTTGGAGCAGTAGGTGGTTGCCTATAATTTGTTAGGGAGGTTTTTGATTATTAGTTGTCAAGAAAGTTTGGGAAGTACAGGGGGCTGTGGTGACGGATTAAAAGGCTGTGCCAAGAAACTTCTGGTCTCCCCACCGTAGTCGTGGTGTACAGTGAAATAGTCCCAGGGAAATAGCTGAGACGGTGAGTGAGGTTGTGCTCTCGAGCAAAACAGCAGCTTGTGTTCCCGGCACACAGAGTATTAAGTGCCTGTTCAAGTGACTCTCATAAACACTTCCTTGGATTTCTGTGGGTTCATTCACATGAATTAAATTAAGCAGATGCTAAAAAGTTTGCAGGAACTTGAGTCTGTCTGAGCAGTTTATTTTTCTGGTAGCTCTGGCTGCCCAGAAGTATTTACAGTGTGCTCTCACCTTCTAATAAACCTGGGAAAACACAAAAACTTGCAATCATACTTGCAATTATGCATTTGAAAATATGAGACTTTTTCTATTAAAGTTCTGAATAGATGCCAAAAAAAAAAATTACTTCAAATCACAAGTGGCAGAGGTCAAATAAAACTTAATCCATAAGAATTTGCATGTAGATAGAAAAAGAGAGATCTCTGTTAAGAATGGTCCATAAGAAAAAAAAACAAACAAACCTCATGGAGGGAGCATGTGGTGAAAAAAATTTTCCATAACTCAATGTTTGTCAAAAAAAGAAGGATTTAGCAAATCCTTCATAGAAAGGGAAAAAGACACCAAGACAAAATATAAACATTAGGAAAAGTGATTGAGCTCAAATTTTTCCTTTTTCCTTCCTCAACCCTCCTACCTGACATGGTGATGAAAAGAGAGAATTAAAATGGGCTTCTTTTAAACTAAAATTTTATTAGGAAATGATTAAAAGCACATTGTGTCCTGTAAAGTGAAGTTTTACTCTTTTTGGTTCAGAGTTGCTACAAAACATTATCAGAGGAGTGCAACAGAAACAGAGAGGGGATAAACACAGATCATTCTAACTGTGACTATTCATGGGTAATAATATCTGTGGAATTTTCCATTTGTTTTCCTGGTCTGTCACCCACTGAAAACCCAGTGCACTCCTGAAGACAGGTCTACATCCAGAAAGGATTTTGTGTCAGAAACTGCTTCAACACCTTTGTTTGGAGAACAGTTTTGAGCTGTGACTCCTGTAACAGTGAGAATTCACACAGGCAGGAACTAAGTTATGGAAGCAGGAGAATGGCTGGGAGAATCAAAATCTTTGCACATACCCCCCCCCCCCCCCCCCCCCAACCCCATAAAAAACAGGGGGGGAGGATGAGGTAGAGAAATTTCTGAGCAGTCAGCCCAGACAACTTGATCAGAACTACTGTTATTACTTCCACTGAAAACTTACTTCTAATGCACATTGCATTGGATTTTTGGAATCCTAAGGGATTTGTCTTCCATACCTTGGTTCGTATGCAGAAATACTGGCCTGCTCTGGCTTTATGGAGAGGGCAAAGGATTTGGTAAAGAAGCAGGCAATAGAGCACTAATTTTGTGAAAAAAGATAAAAGTTTTCACTTTATTTTTTCCCTGTAGGTATTTTTGTCCAGAAACACCATCAGATGTTCATAGATCCCTAGCATAGGGCAGTGAATTATTGTTACTACCTCCACTGTCATACTCTGGGAGGTAACTCAAAAGAAGTGTGGGTGAATTTAAGATTAAGTGGTTTCAAATGGTTTCACAAGTCTCTGGGAGTCTGGATGGAGTGGAGATTTTTAGGTAGCCCTAAATATAAATCCAACTTTAAATAAAGAATCCGGTAAACCTCAATTCTCCTCCATCACCTACATTTATTTTAGCTATAAAGTAACAGAAAAAAGTTAAATTTCTTTTAGCTGTCTTTGACTGATGGTAGTATGAGCTGGTTAAGAATCATATCCTTGATCCTTGCTCAGTTGCTGTTGTGCCTCAGGCCTCTCCCCATCTAAAGGCCACCCAAGTGCTTTCACTAGGAGAGCCATGTGTAGGAACCACTGGCTTCAATCCAGCCTGTAAAATACTTGTAATTATGGAGTCTCATTAAAATGAAATCAGTGAAACAGACTTCTGCTCTTAAAAATGATGCATAAAATCCAGAGATCCTGAAGAGATTTGTGCTTTTATTGTGAGATTATTCCTTCTGTTCTTTGGATCTGTTTATTAATTTAGAAAAAGTATTATTATGGTTAGCAGGATCACCTGGACTGATGCCCACAGTCCAGAAGACAATGCTGTAAAATCTGTTGAATAGCTGACCTCCATTTTTTGGATACTGGGATGAAATCCACTGGCATAGTTGAAATGGTGTCACCCCCCAGCAGCCTCCTACTCCTCAGGTTGTGACAGGAATCTGCTAATGGTGTTCAAAAATTTAAAACATGCCTCACTGTGGCTTTGTTTTTCCCACTAAGTCATTCTCTCTACTTCAAAAATGCAAAATAAGGCATTTTGATTTTCCAATTATTTTAATGGTCAGAATGGAGAGTCCTGAGATCTGGTTTTCATAGCTGTGGCTCAGATTAAGGTGCCAATCCTGCAGCATCAATAAGCCATTTTACTGCTCATGGCTGCTCCCCAGTGCAGTTTGCAGTTACCTGAAAGCCCTTCCCTTGAAGTGGTGTGCAACAAAAGTGGCTTTCTGATTTGGTGTGTGCATGCCCTGGTTGAACTCCTGCTCACCAGCAGTACAGCATCCCTGAAACACTTTTGACAGGTGCTGAGCTCCAGAAAGGGCTTCTTATCTGGATGGTGCTTTGTTGATGCAGCCATACAGGTTATATGAGCAAAACCCAACAGGATTTTCTCTGTGTCATTTTAACCAGTTAAATTCAGGAATGAAACATCAGGATTAGCTTGCTGCAGGGTGGCTCCAACATATATTGCTGTAAACCATCTGAATTTTAAAAGTTATAGTTGTAGGATGTACAGTGATGAAAAATGTTGGTTTTCTATGTTCAGGATTCAGTCTCCATTTCTGCATGAGTGGAAGGAAACAGAATCTAATCTCTTATATCTGTAGATATTTTCTTTTATATTTTATGTACCAAATATGGATTCTTGTGCCTCTTAAATAAACCTCTCAGGTCAATTTTTGTGGCCTAAGAAGAATTTCAATTGTTTGGAAAAGCACAGTCTGAAACTTTCCCTTTAATAATTGAAGCCAATAGATGCTCCCAGTAGTGAAGTTTCTTTCCGTTTCTCCTTAATTGCAAGCACCAGCAAAAAGCTGTAGTTAAGACACTGACAATAGAATAAATAGCTGACCTGATGGAGCGTGCTTGGGCTGTAGCCAGGAATCTCATCCATAGATACTCTCTCCTTTGGGAAATGGTTCTTTCTCTTTGCTGTATAAGTATTGAAGTAACCTATTACAAAGATTTTTTTTTAACTTTATTTTAAACTAAATCTTTATTTTTATAAATAATCAAATTCCAAAAAAATGGTCTGGTAGATTGTGACACTCTTGAGAATAGGAGGGAATTATACTAGTTGTGAATTATGGATTGTTTCTGCTTTTACTTATTTCAATATACATTGAAGAATATGCATTGTGAATTTATTAGGTTTAGATGACCCTAAGTGAGGCTGGTGTTATAGTTCAGTTCTGTAAAACACTGTGTTATTTCCAAAGCACCACGTAATAACATCCATGGTCTGGAATTCTGTTCTCTCACAAGCTCCAGCACACAGAGACTGCAGCATAAATGTATCATCGGCATATTAATTATCTGAATAATCAAAGTGAGTGCCTGCAGTTGCTGTTTGCTGGAGATTTCATTTGAGAGTCAGGAGCAGAGGCAGTGCCAGTAAATAACAGATTGCTCCAAACTGCTGGAGTCTGGTGATGACCCCACATTAAAGACAGCCTACAGCTGTGCAAGGAGCCAGAGGTGCTTCCCATTGCACCTCTGAGGGGTTGTTATGGGAACATGGATCTAGGAACTGCTAATATGGACTGGCAGCAAGTGAGGGAAATCTTTAAAGGCTGTGCTTTATGTTGTTAGACCAGTGAATTTGTCAGATGGTGAGTGGATGGAAAGCGTTTCTTGCTGACCCTTTTCATAAGGTGCAGATGTTTTGTCAATGAAATTTGTTTATACATTTTGTTGGCTGTTGTGATGTAGATGAGTTATTTACAAAGCACAGAGCCGGTTCATGAAAGGAAAAATGTGATACTTCAAGAACTGAAAAATGATAGCCATGAATGATAGCCATTTCTGATCTCGTAAGGAAGACCAGAGCAAATTTTTTTCCTGAATTTATCTGGATAATCAAAGTTAGTCACCACTGTTTAACACAAGAATAATTGTTTCTGTAGGATTGCCTCCTAAATTTAAACCAGCAACCAGATTGGTTCTTCCTGTTGAGAAAGTCATAAGGATTGCTTGGGGGATGTTATGTGTGTGGTGGTATTTATATGACTATTCCAACTCCACTGCTCATGTGAAATGGGCAATCTTTCACAAAGTCACCAGGTTTGCAGGAAATTTCAAGTCCTGAAACCACTCTTCCCAGAAAGAGAAAGGAAAAAACCAGCCTAAAAGCAAAACCGTTAAGAGGTAAAAATGAGGTGGAATACCATTCAGATTTTCACAAGCCTCAGTTTTGTGTTCCCCAAAATAATGTTGCCCATGATCTACTTCTGTTTCATATATAATTTTACATATTCAAGTATATATTCTCATTTTCTTTTAGGTGATCCTGATCCTTACCAAGTATTACCATACTGACATGGGGAAAGTGCTGGAGAGCTCTCTGTGGAGGTAAGTCCTCTGCTTTTCCTATAACCTTCCAATCCACTGTTCTCGGAATAGATCCTTCTCTTCCCTCTCCAGACTGCTGCAGAGTTGAGTTGGTAGCTGACTGATGCTAACATAGTATTATCCAGATGATCATCGGCTCTTACTCCTTCTCTTCCTTAAATGTAGCTCTTGTGCTTCAGTAAGAAAGAGTTTGAAATTAGTTTTAGCAGTAGAGATGAACAGTGATAGAGAATATCAGGTACCTTCTTGATGCCACTATGCAAAATCCATGCTTTTCCTTTTCTGAGAAACTGTGCATCAAATTTACTGAAAAAGTCTGAAATAGTTACTGTGTTGGGATGTGTCTGTTGGGAGTTCTTGCTTCTCAAGTACTATACTGAGGTTAGTAAATAATCCTGCTTTGGAAGCAATCATGATTGTCTGGATGAAATATGCCACCAGTGCAGGTTATATCGTGTTTTATGACAGTCGGGAATAAATAGCAATCCAAATAAATTTCTAGATCAATTCTCATTCCTACTATATTTGTGAATTAAGGTATCAATGTGCTTCTTGCTCATGTGTGCACAGATTGCACGTTCAGGTGTGTATCAGCACAAAACCAGAGCTAAGGTAAGCCTATGTCATACTAGTCATGTATATGTATGTACTAGTCACTTACTGGTTATCTTCTCATGTGTTAGTTTTGTTTTGCTAAGGGGGCTTTTTGTGCTCATATTTTTTTTTTTTTTTTGTATATCTCTATAAATCTTCCTCAAGAAATTTTTGCTAGACCTATCATGGACACTTGAAAAGTGAAAGTATCACTGTTATCAGTAAATATACTGATCCAGTATTTGCTGTCCTAGTTTTGCTAGTTCTATGTAGCTGTAGAAATCAGTGACAGAAGACGTGGCTTAGGTACTCGTAAACTTCAATGTCCTAAGAGCTTGTGCACAGACTTGACCTTAATCTGTATATGTAAGGAGTTTTACAGAGACAATCCAAGAGGACTGGTTAAACGAATAGAGAGTAGGAAAAGTCTGTGAACAGGACATGCTGCACACCAGGCTTGTTACTTGTTTTGAAGGAGGCAGTGTTGTTTTAACCTTGTGAGGTTTCTCGGTGACAGTGCCTCTGCCATACATTATTGTTATACCAGGGGCAGAGGAGTGCAGTCTGGCCAGGGCCAGCGCTCCATGCAGAACAAGGGTATTTTCAAGTAAAAAAGAATCTTCTAGTCATAAAAAGGGGATCTTCAGTAAAGAGAGTAACATCAAATGGAGATTGCTTAGTGTTGACTCAGAACTGGCCTTTTTAGGGCTATGATGGTTCACTTGTAACTATCCTTTAAACTCACAAGACACAAAATTAATTGCACATTTGTTTCTTTTATTTTTTTGTCCAACATTTTGTGCAAAGAAGACAACCAAATGGCAATTTGGATCCTCCCAAGTGCGTAAGCACACATTGCTTTGCTATTACATGCCAGTGGCCCATACAACATGTGCAGTATGTTTCGAGTTTTGCTATCCATGCTTCAGTGTAATCTATCATAGAAGTCTTTTAAACTTATTCAGTTGGACTCGTCAAAATAAACTCTCTGCTCTTTTAAAATAAACATAAAACAGGCTTCAGATAATGTTGCTTTCTTTTGAGAACATAAACACTTTAAACAATGTCATTCAGACCTTGCTGACAGCTGGTGTAAAGAACTGGTGTGAACTGCATTCAAATAAAATTATACTAGTGTGCATCATTGGGAAATTCCAACCCAGACCTTTCTGTCATTCAATGATTTATAAAACCAGGATGGAAAAGATGAGAGGAAGGAAGTGCTAAAGATTAGACCTTGGGCTGGGGGTAGTAGCTGATTGGTGCTTGCATGTGTTCTGCTCTGGATTCACTTCCTTTGTCTATCTTTGCCCACCGTGGTGTAAAAGCAGCACATGCTGTTGCCAGACTGGGGGACTTACAACATGCCTGGATCTGGAAAAGCACAAATCAGACCAACTTCTGCAACAATATCAAATGCTGCCTCTCTGTTGAGGTGTAGCTCATTATTTGTCCTAAATTACTGAACAAACCTGTCTGTGCAGTCAGGGAACTGCTTTGTTATTCCCTGCATAAAATGGTTGGAGCTTCATCAGTTTTCACCCATGTTTGTGGATGGAACTGGGGTGTTGTACTCACAGTGGCAGCCTGCCCAGAATGCATAGTGTATATATTTTTCAACTTCTTTGTTTGGTTCTGTTTTGCATTCCTCTCACTTGCATCAGAACAAATATGTAGTAAAACAGGTGTGAAAAATGGTATGGTTGGGTTTTTATTTTGTCAGTGGGGAAATGCCATTAATCTGTTTTTGTGCCCTACTGGGGATAAACCCTGCCCAGTTATTTCCTGAATTGGTCCAATGTTTTTTCCTCCTATCTTGCCTGGCTAGATCATAACAGACACAATATTATCTAAGTGACTTAGTCACTTAATGAAAATAAACAAGTTTTATAACCTGATCAATCCCCACCATGGTAATTTTTTAATGTCAATCTCCCAGTTTATCTTGTCAGTCTATAACTATTATCCTAGCTGGGTGTTTATCAGTTGTTTCTTGAAATGGCATCTTTCTTCCTCTAAAACATATTTCTTTTTCATCTCTTTCTTCTTCTCGCATCTCTCCAAAGAACTTTTTTCTTCTTGCTTAGTGGAACAAAGAATGAGAAAGGATGGTTCAGTGATGCTTGTTTGTTCTTAGTGACCTTGGAGAGGCAGCCAGACTTTTAAGAATAATGCATGTAGTGGTAGAAAACACCAGAGAGAGGTACATGCCTGGGTACGGGGGTCTTATGCGAAGCAGATTTGCAGGTGAATGAATGTAGGTGACAAGTTTCTGTGCCTCTGCAGAGCACTCAGATTGTGTGGGTAATTTGTGCCTGCCCACACCAGTCAGGTTAGAGGCTTGGGAGGCCTAAATTTGTATTACCTTGAAATTTTTCATTGCTGAATGAACAGGGAAAATAGTGCTGGGTAATGAAAGGCTTAACAAGTGTTTCACTAGCAGCAGCAGTGTCTGGTTACACTGAAGAGGTGAAGACAATATCTGGGTGGAAATATGTAGTTAGAAAACACCAGGGTGTGTGCTTCTCATCAGCTATTTCTGATGCTTTCCTAACTTGCTTTTGAAGTAATTGTTAAGGCTGGAGTAAATTGTGCCATTATTTGATTCAAAATAAGGTAGGGTAATAAATAGAGATGACATTTGTTGCCTCTTGAATATAAATTAAAATAACTTTTCGAGAAGGAACAGGGGACTGGTTTTGGGTCTGATTTTGTTGTACATATGGACAATACAGGTTGGTTGTTGTGTTAGGCCTCATTAGCACAATGAAAGAACTGATACTGTGTCTAAAACTTAAAATTCAAGTACTAAAATTATCATCCCAAGTTGTGCATACATAGAAGACACTTTGCATAATAGTGCTGTTCCTGTCAGAGTCCACATATGTATTTATCTGGCATATTTACAGAATAAAGAAGGTGAACCAAACTAACCATTAGCTTGAGTATGTGTTTTCATATGCTTTATGGACCACTTTGTGCATAAATATACAGGTGCACACATTTTATAACCTCAGGTACCTGCTTACATGTGTTGTATGCCTGCAACTTTAGATGCAAGTACTTGAATCTTGCAATCAAATACTTCAAATTTGAATTAATAGCCACTAAGAAATTAATGATAGTGTTTATCTGTACACCCGAGTTAATTATTCCTCATAAAGTTTCTTGGAAATATAGATGATTATCATTCCACTTTATGCATGGGACAACTGAGATGGTAATATTGCTGAAGGTTATGCAGTGACACAGCCCTGTACAGCCCTGGAATTGGCTTCCAGCCAGAGGCTCAGAATCCTGTTTCTGGTGTGCATGCACCCTTCCCTTTCTTAACTTGATCTAAGCAATGAATAATAGATGCTGCTGCTGATTGTTAATAAAGTTTTGATTGCATATTATCAAGCTGTAATGATATGGTAGTGCTAAAGTGGCTTGCTGTGTAATTGCCATTGTCCCCAATGGCATCACCATGTTGTTATTGCTTCACCAAAGCAAAACAAACTGCATTACTTGATGTTAACAGCACTGTCAGATCTTCTGAGCACTGCATGCTCAGTGCTAGGATGGCCTGCTTTGAGTCCCTCATGTTGTCTGGAAACAAATGCCAAATGAAGAAGCTTCCCCACCTCCTTAAATGTGGTTGGATATCCCAGTGGAACTTCCTGGGATTCCTTCCTCCAAATGCAGCCTGAGGAGGGAGTGAAGTCGTAATGCTGTGCAAGGTGGTTGTAGAGTCCAGGTCAGTGGCTGGGCAGGTGGAGGTGAGAGCCTCATGGACAGTGTGATGCTTGCCAAACCTCCAGAAGTTAGGAATAATCCTATCTTCATCCCAGCTGTTTCTGCACCCACAAAAAGCCACGTGTTCACAGGCAACACTCCCTTGTGCAGCTGTCAGGAGTGGTCCATGCACAGTGACTGCATGATGTTTTGGGCATTCCCACAAAGGTGAGTGCCTACACTAAACTTAAAATCCAGACTACAAAGAGCAGGGGATTGTTTTAATGTGATGCAGCGAACAACATTCTGCTCAGGCAAGTAAAATTTCCAGACCCTGCGTGGCTCACAGAATGTGTGAAAATTAATATGTCCATTTGTTTCCAAACTCTTTGGACTTGTAGGTGAAACTCAATTCACCTGTTTCCTGAAATTAATTTAAAAAGCAAACCAAAGCCCCCCAATATACAGACTAAAGCCTCAGTGAAATTTTTGGTGTGAAATGATGCTTAATAAAGGAGCAACTGTATTCTGCAGCAACTTGCACTTCCAGATGGCCTTATATTGTGGTTCTGCTTTGAAAAGTGACTTTGTAGAAATGGCCCCAAGGGATGGAGTTATTGAGTATGTGATTTTCATATCAAATTTGCTCTCTTTCCAAGTAAAAACAGAAAAAGAAATGGCTTTCTAATTATTAGCCTAACGAACTCAGCTTGGGATCTAATGTCTAGCTGTGCTTTCTTTGGCGAGTGCATCATCCTGAGTAATGCAGGTTCTGCAATCAAAATCGAGTGTCCTCAATTATACTTATGCAGCTCTCTTGTACTCCTATTATATCCTTATTTACACCTGTTCTGCTGTGGAAAGGTTTTGGACAGTAGTGTTGAAAAGGCAGTCCTACAATTAGAATTTTATTTCTCTTACTGAACAACATATTTTTATGCTCTCTTTGATCATATTTCCATATTCACCTAATATGATTACAAAGACTTTGATTGTCTTTGCTCAATTTCTGTCTTGCTAATACTCTACAGTCCATCATTATGAGTTGAATTGTGCAGGAAAGACTATTTTAAATTTATTTTGAACAGCAAAAATGAGCTGTGAAACCATGGGTGGAAATTGAATGTAGTGGGTTTCAGCATGTCAGCAATGTTTTATTATGGGTGCCAGGCAGGTAAAATACATAAAAGACAAAGGAAATTAAGTGAACATGTCTTGACAAACCTTGGAATGTGCAAGGTATTGAAGAGGTGATTATTGATGTTTTTAATGGGCAGTGGTATTGATCCAGGAACCCAAAGGGTGCTGATGTTGCTTCTGTACGACCTACCATTGACTTTAGACCAAGATCCATCACAGTGGGTTGGCACTAAGCTTGCTGTCACCCTGCTGTTGTACTCTTTCTGTCACATATTTTGGCTGTAGCTTTTGGCCATTTAACAGAGGAATGAAATGCAGTTGTGGATACTTGGGACTGTTCTGTGAGTTGTGCCCTGTAGATTCCTCTGAAGGATGTCTTCTAAAAGGCTCCACAGCATGGAACCGCTTAAGCAGGTATTTTTGTCTGTGTTGCCATAATAGCAATTAAAAACTATTTCTATGTCTTGAAATGGATGAAGATCTGAACTGAAAAAGTAAATTCTACAAGCAAGTAAAAGCTACCAAAGAGGCCTATCCAAATTTCTTTATTGAATATCTGCTTCTTACATATGAGAGTGCTGTGTCATAACTGCTCTTCCATAACTTGGAGTAGTGGTGATGATTTTAAATGTTTACATGTTTCTATGCTTTTTTGTGAATACACAAAGAATATATGACCTGGATTAGGATCCATTTTTAAAGCCGTGATTTTGATTTATGCAGCTACAAAAAGGCTCTTTCTTGTAGTATGCTTGTGTTTATTGAAGCTGATTTCAGCATGGCTGCTGAACATGTTAAATATATCTTGGAGCATGGGAATTCTGCTCCTTTACAGGTGGAATACTTTTTTCTTCTTAATCTTCCTTATGGAAAATGAATTAAATCATTGCAAGATATAACTCATAATAGGCGAGTCAATTTATTAAGAAAGAATAACTATTTTAAATGGCTTAAGAATTCTGTCCTATTGCTTGGGTAATTTGAACTCAAGTGATAGAATTTCTGATTGCCTTACCTGGTACTGCAGCCTGTGTGGGAATTGTACCATAGGCTCTTGTTTTAAGTAGACTTCTTTTGGCTGCGGCTGACAGTAATAAAATCAGTCTTTCCAGCCCAAACCCCATCCAGCTTGGTAGCATTAGGAAGTTCAGGAAAGTTTGCTTCACTGATGTTTCCTCAGATTGGTCATGGTATCTTATTGCATAAGCCTCCTTATAAGAAATGATCATTTTTCTTGCTAGCCTCAGCAGGCAGGTTTAAGGTGAGGAATGGGAAACAATGTCCTTCTATGCATTAGTCATCTGTGGGATTTGTAATTTTGCATCTGTGTTGCTTTTGCCCTCCCTCGCTGCATAAAAGATGGAAGATTTTCCCACAACCCACTTCTGTGTGAGCAAACTGAGAATTGCAATCTTGGAGCTTTTATTTTGGCATGATTCCTCTGTAGTAAATTCATGTGAAAACAGTTGAGCCATCAGTTTTTGGCTATTCGGAGGTTCTCTGCTGCATTGCCATCCATGAACTCCCCCTGTCAGCAGCCTGGCCCAGCAGGAGCTGCGGGGTGCAGAGCCTGGGGGCACAAGGAGTGACACCATCTATATGTTAAGCAATGTTTCCTCTGCCACTCTGCAAAACGAAATAAATAAGAAACTACAATCAAAGCAGCTAGTTTCATTGCTCATCACATTTTTATGATGATGAATGAGGAATAAAAACCTGAATAGGATATCTTTTTAAAATCCAAAAAGGGTGAAGTCATGGCTTTAGGGAGCTTATGATAAGGTACATATGACATTCCACTGATACTGCTGGTTCCACCTTCAGCCTGCTGTGTGACCTTGTTGGAATAACCTTCTGTTACTGTGCTTTCCTCTGCTTGTTTTTCACCCTATTTTTTCCTTTGGAATATAGGGAATTTGGAGAATTGTGACCCCCGTGATTGTGGGACCCTGGTCAGTGCTGGGGCTGTAATATTTCATTAATACAAATAATACAAAGGAGCTGTAATGTTTATGGATATTTAATGTTTGTGTCCTCAAAGTTTTTGGCTTGACCCTGAGAAGGACGGGAGTGCCTCAGAGAGCACTGGCATAGCATGAGACTCACCTGGAAACACTTCTACCCATAGTTTCACTGCAAGGCACCTGATGGTACAGTGGCTTTTCTCAGCTGATGCTTTGAAAATGCTGCTTTGCAACCCCCTGTTGCATCTCTTAGAGTTGAGCCCCTTGTGCACCGCTGTGGGATGTGGCACATGAGCAGCTTCCCTTGCTTCTGTGTTGCGTGTGCTCTGCTCTAGAGCATCCCCTGCAAACTGATTGCAGATTAATTTGGTTGTTGGGGCTGAATGAATGAACAGCTGCATAGTTAATTATGCAGAATGGTATAGAAAGATGTAGTGTTAATGTTTTATACCCTCATTATCCCTGCAGTATGGAATATATTTTTCAGCATGAAGATAACAAAGGCAATATTTCCCACATAACTTATTTATTAAGATCTTCAGATTGTTAGGCAGCTTTCTCTGCTTTAATTTGGTGAGGAGTAGGAAAATTAAAAACTCCATATAGACCAGTTTTAAAAATGTAAATATAATCTTATATGCTGAAGCATTTGGGGTTGTAGATAGTTGACAAAAATGAAATCCATTTTGCAGTAAGATTTAACTTTCTTAATTATTTTTTTCTCATTTTGAAATACAGACAGGTAGTTGAGAGCTTTTCCTCATTCTCCCTGAAGGCTCTCATTGAAGAGATGACTGATAGTTTTTTCAATTAGTCAATTACATCTCTGTTCCAGCCAATTTTTCCTGTAGTTTTTGTTTGTTTGTTTGACTGTTTTTGTTTGAGTTTAGTTTTATATGCAATTTGGTGATGTCCCATCCTACTTCTGCTCCCTCTTTTCCCTCTTTGGCATATTTGCCTCCTATAGCACGTGGAACAGGGACAGCAACTTTGTTTCAACAAATCCCCATTCTTGAGCTAACCTTCAAAAAAGATAGTTCACTTTCTCACTAATTTTCCCTCTTAGTGGGCTTTTCTTGCTTATGACTCTAGTTTTCACAGGACTAGGTTTCTGTCTCTTCCAGGCCTGACTGCCCCAGTCCAGACTGGGAAAGCTCCTTCTGAGATGAGGTGTTAAGTGCCTACCAAAAGTTTTTGTATTTTGGCCTAACACACCAGATCCAAACTTGTTTTTTGAAGCTGTTCAAGAACTGATGTCCTTCTGATGGCAGGGCTTTCTCCTTGTGGTTGACTTGACAGACTGTAGATAATTCAGTGAACCTGTGAATATATTTCTTCCTGACTTTCTGTCATAGGATCTGAAATGTCATTTCGATCAGGGCACTTGGGGCAATACTTGTTACCACCTATTTGTTGAAAACCACCTGTCTGAGTTCAAATATCTTTTTTTTTCAAATCTGTTGTGTACTTTCTTTACCAAATGGATATTGATTTTCTTGAAGCTAAAACTACCACAATGGTGCCTGCAGTTCAGGTTACACCCCTCAATAAACAGACATTACAGTCTCAGTGAAATGCAGCCACCCCTGGGTAAGAGCCAGGGAAACAAGTAACACAACCATGTGGTAAAATGTGCTTTCTTAATATCAAGAAGACTTAACAATTTACCTCAAAAGCATTTACATCATTCAGCCTTTTGATAACCAGTCTTTCAAGCTTTCCTTTCTGGAAGGATGTTTAGTTCTGCTTTCCGCATGATTTGGAACAGTTTTCTGTAATGCTGATCCTTCCTTAGCATCATTGGCTCTTCTGAAGACTTTGACATAAAATGTTAATGCATGGGAGAGAATTATTTTAAATTTTACTCTCCTCCAGGAATTTGATACTTATAGGAGTTTTATTGTAATTCTTACTATATGCTGTCCAGTCCTTAATTTTGGAATATTTCTTTGGGATAGAATTTAAAAACCAAGTTGTGATATTCTGAAGTACACTGACCAGAGTTTTGAGATTTCTCTTCCTTTACCCTACCCCTGGCAGTGTCTGTGCTAAATGCTGGTCTCTTAGGTTTTAGTAGTTTTTAATTTGCTTGTCCTTCAGCCTGTAAAAGTAGAAAAATACTAATATTTTATTTTTTACCCTCATTTAAAAATAATTGGAATCAAAATATACATGTTGGTGGAATTTTGTATGTATGATGATTTCAGGTGCATAATACTTAAACTCTTGATGCTATTTTGGTACAGTTTTCAGTTTGCTCAGTGCTAATGGGAAGGATGCACAATAAAAGATGATTCGTCTGCACTGAGTGTAGCACTTTCTGGCAAAGTGCAGAAGCCTAGAGTGAAAACTCTCATGCCTTGGCTTTCCTATGGCCTCAGGTGAATATGCAAACTTGTCAGTGTTCCGGAATGGAAAGTGCCCAAGAAGCACATTTAAATACAATTAAAGAAGGAAGGAAAGTTAATTATTAAAGATCAGAAAAGTATGTTACAAATATGCTTAATAAACCACCATGACCTATTGTAACATTACCTTGACAGGTCACAGTTAGAGACCTTGTCTCTTCCCTTAAATATACTTCAGGAACAACATCTGATAACATGTCCTGGTATGTGAAATGCAGGGTTGGATCTCAGAGAACTTCACAGTGATAATAGGACTTAACTTCTCAAAAGGCATGTTAAATTTGTGAAATAGCTCAATAAGTAGGATTAGTGAATATTTAAGTATCAAATCATATTTGGTTTCCATGTTAACTGGAAGTCTTGGTACTTCCAAGTGCTTGAGTTCTTATAAATTTTTATTTTTTTAGATTTTTTGGTTAGGACTTGATGCACATTGATATTATTATAATAAAAATTATTATTTAGTTTTTCTTTAGCATATTTGGTAGGGCTGGGAATAGGACATATGTTTTCTAATACCCCACTGGTCACTTCCACAGCTGCTTTACTGGGAAGTTTCACCTATACCATACATGCTGAGAAAGAGTTTGGTTGCAGGGGGAGCCCTGGTGGTTGTCAAGTACAACCCCTGCTCAAAGCAGGTGTTGCTGCAGAAGGGAATCATGGCTTCATCCTGTCTAGTTGGCAACCTCTGCTCGTGCTTTGCTGCTCTGGTTGCAAGGGGTTATGTCAGCTGGTATTTCCCATCTCAGAGCTGGTGCTTGCCATCTATTGCTTTCCACTGTGTGTATATCCCCATCCTGCCTTGTTTATAACTTCCCTTTGGATGATGGAAGACTTAAATCAGATTTCCCATTAGCCTAGTTTCCTAGACTGACCTAACCCAGCTCCCTCAGCCATTTCTTGTACATTGTGTGCTCCAGTTCCCTCTGAGGAAACTTAGTGACCGTTCACTGGACTCACTCCAGATTGCTGAACTCTCTCTTCTGTGAAGTGACACAATTTTTTAAATTCCATTTGTAGGCTTGGGATTATCTGTTTTCTGGAGGTACCTCTTTCCTGTTCTCCCAATATGCAATAGACTGTTCTATTGTTAATGCTTTGGAATAGTCACCATATTTATCTGACTGTAAAAATAAATGTGAAAATTCCTAAATGCTGAAATCATTAAGAGGGAAAATTCAGTTCTTTAAAATTATTTTAGACACCCAAGTCACTTCATTACCTGTAGAAAAAGATAACATTGGCCTTGTTTGCACTGAGCCGTTCAGCGTAAGAGCAGTGGGGATGCCAGCATTAACTTTTTGTCCTCACTTTTGTTATGCAGTATGAATTCTTGATAGGTTTTGATTTAGTTGCTGGTACATTATTTATGACATCTCTTGGCTGCAGCTGCTGTAATCCACAAACCAAAGCCAAGTCTATTATTTCTAGTCATAGAATTGTATTTTGTTGTAGAGCAACTCCCAGGTAATTAGGCAAGATGTGCTGTAATTGGTTGTAACATGGGTGCTTCTAAATAAAGCATTAGTCAAACTGAAACGCAGAATACACTATTTTTTTTTCTTTTGAATGTTTCTCTACCACAGGTAAACATTAATGTGACGAGAAACCCTAGGAAGATTAATTTTGCCAGGAAAGGAAGGAGAATTTTTGTTTAAATTATCCCTCACTTAGAAGAGAGTTCTTTTAAGTAAGAATATTGAAATGTGCAAAACAGAGTTTTTTGACAGCAAGAATTCACATACTAATCCTGGGATGTGGGTAAAGCTAAAGTCTTATTCAAAGAGTAGACTTTAAACAGCTGTTTGGACTTGTTGTTGGATTAGGGTTTTAAACAGTTTTGAATCATCTTTACCTTGGCCTATACTTCTGTACATGTATATTGGTGATTGAGAGGGCTTCAAGGGTCAAATGTAGACACCTGAAATCACTAGAGTGAAAACTGAGGATTTGCTTTTTAAAAAATTATTATGAACTGAGAAGAAATTATAAGAGGCTCAATTTGGTGGATGTCTTGTCTCTTGGCACTCAGCTGGATTCTTTTGTGGAGTATGTAATGGATACAAATTAACTGGAAACAATTGAAAGGAAATGGAATGAAATTCAGCATTAGCCTTGAAAAACAAAATATACAGTAGCCACCCCAGAATCTATGCGAAGCTGGTGGATTTGCCTCAGTTCAGTCTTTGCCATGAGAACATTTGGGACAGGGGATGGGGAAAAAAAGGGAGTAAGGTTGCATATATTCCATTGAAGCTTGTTCCCTTGAACTTATTTTGCCGTTGTGTTAGTAGAGAAATTAAAGAAGAAAGAGGCAAAGCTTTTATCTGTTATGATACTGTCCTGTTTTGAATCTCTGTTCGGTTTGGCTGGCTGGTAGGGAATGGTGTTTATGAAGAGGCTTTAGTCTACCCTCCTGTAGGTAGTGAAGCCAAGTGAATTACTGAGTTACACATTACAATTCAATGTTGGGATGACACTGAGGCAGAGCCTAGACCACACAGGGTTTGTTCAGTTTGCATTTTGGAACTCCACAGAGTGCAGCATTTTCACTGTTTAATTTTCCTTTGCACCCTGTCTGTAAAATTCCCATGAGAAGGAGCAGCTGTTGTTGCTGCAGTGCTCACAGTGAGCAGGATTTCCCTGTCAGCAACTCACAGGGTGATTACCAGCAAACAGGCACTCCAGAAGGAGTGAACTGTGTGGTGCCACCCTTGGGGACAAGCTAACCTGCGTGGCCCTCCAACTTCTCTGCTTGAAAACAAACTGTATTTTAGCGCACAAATGCGTGTGCCCCGCTGGGGTATGTGACAGGAAGGTGGCTGAACAGATGCAGAGCATGACAGCGCTTTGGGAAGCAGTGGGGCTCCAATCATTTGTATGGGGTACAAGTCAGGTCCTGAAATTAAGGATGGGCTTCAACTGCAGTTTTGTACCAACTGTGGATTTTTCAGACCGAACATCTGTATGGTGTACTGTCATTTCTTACAGAAGTAGAAATCATCTGTTCCCATTTTTTTTACCTCTGCTTGGTGGCCTCTGAGTAGGCATTTGTTGGATCTCTGTAGTATCTATTCCACAGATGCCCTGCAGCAGAAAAGGGGTTAAACTCGAGCTCAACAGCAGGAATTTTCTCTTGACAGTTTGCACAACTTTTTTTTTTTTTTTTTTTTGTCATCACAAAGCATATCTAGGCAGAAATTGGGTGATCTTCCTTGGGATAGGAGGAAGGCAATATTGACTGCCTATGGGTTAGATTATTCTGAGTAAAAACTGTAGGCTTGAGAGGCCTTGGGCTTTCTCTGTGCATCTGATGATGATTGTGTTGGTTTGGACATTAAAATGGAGAGTTAGTGCTGTGTTAGAACTAAGTCTGCTCATCCCCTTCTTCTCATCTGCCTGACCTATTCTTTGCTCTGTTGCTAGCAAGGATCTTTGTTGAGCCTCATCCCTTATTACTCATTTTGTCACTTAGTGTAATGGGCAGAAGATTTCAAGAAGGCACGCTGGGGGCAAAGTGGCTTGAGTAGACTCTTGGCTCCCGATTTCCTTCCGTGTTTGACAGCAAATGGCAAGAGGCCTAGTGTTGAACTGAGTCCATCTCCCCTGTTAAGTTAACCAGGCTTAACTCAGTCCTGCCTAGGTAGCTGAATGGCAGCAAGACAGCTGGCTGCAGAAAGGCAGTGAGTGCTGTCACAGTCTGCTCACAACACCTGGCTTAGCTCCACACTGAAAACAAGCAAATGGATCAGTCCCACCTCTGTTTAAAGATGGGACTATCAAAATGTAAGAGTAAGAGATCTGATTGCCTCCAGCTGTTTGGGACCACTGTTCAGAATTTGGTCAGTGGCAAGAAGCACATGAGGTGCAACTTCCAGGGCTCTCATATTTGATTTTCAAATCAGTATGTGACTCACCCAGAGTATTGTAAAACTCACCAAAGCTGTTAACATGTGCTTTAAGTTCGTCACTGTGTTTGTTCACATGCTAAATACATAAGATAAATATTTCTATAAATGATAAGTAATTCCTTGTAACACACCTAATTTTCAGAGAATGGGTGTTTTTAGTTACCAAATTCTTCCTTCTGATTACTCTGAGAGCTGCCCAAAATGTTTATCCTCTTTGAAATTAAATGATGAGATGCCCATGAAAAAAATACTTGATGAACAAGCAAAGAAAATGTACTGTTGATCAAGGTTTGTGTTTTAGTTACTGAACACTCAAGTCTCTTGGGATCTGATAAGAATGTGAAGTGTTTTGTTTATGAAATAGAACAAGAAGTTTCACCAACAGAAGTTAAATGGCTTTTCTTGATTTCCATGTTGTTTTTCTGCAGCTTTACTGAAATTCTGCTGAAGCTGTTTTCTTTAGAAATGAGTGAGAGTTTTTGAACAGTTACATTTTGCTTCACTGATTCTTTTCTGTGTCATATTCTGAGAGTTATCTTTTACACTGAAGTTTCCAGATACTTTTTCTTTATTTGAAACACAATGCGGTAACAATAAAGCAAAGGTAAAATATATTAAAACTCATTAATTCCTAGAAATTTTAAATTTAATTAACATTACAGAATCTCAGAATCAATTAGATTATGAAATACCTCTGAGATCATCGAATCCAACCTGTGATGAAGCACCACCTTGTCAACTACACCTGAGTACTGAGTGCCACATCCAATTTTTCCTTAAACACCTCCAGGAATGGTGACTCCACCACCTCCCTGGGCAGTCCATTCCAATGTTTAATCACTCAATCTGTGAAGAAATTCCTCCTAATGTCCAACCTAAACCTTGCCTGCTGCAGGTTAAGACTGTGCCTTCTTGTCCTGTGATTCGTTACCTGGGAGAAGAGACTGACCTCCACCTCGCCACAACCTCCTTTCATGGATTTGCAGAGAGTGATAAGGTCTCCCCTGAGCCTCCTCCTCTCCAGGCTGAACAACCTCAGCTCCCTCAGCTACTCCTTGTAGGACTTGTGCTCCAGTCCCTTAACTTGCCTTGTTGCCCTTCTCTGGACTTGCTCTAGCACTCAATGACCTTCCTAAATGGAGGGGACCAGAACTGGGCACTGTACTTGAGTTGTGGCCTCAGCAGTGATACAGAGTACAGAGGGATAATCAATGCCACTCTGGTCCTGCTGGCCACACAATTGCTGACACAGGCCAGGATGCTATTGGCCTTCTTGGCCACCTGGGCACACTCTGCCCCAGCCTGTAACGCTGCAGGGGGTTGTAGTGGCCAAAGTGTAGGACCCAGCACTTCAGGAATTGTAACTTCCTGGAATTTAGCAGTGATCAATATCAGCCTTTCTACTTGTCAATGTTTTAACCACTTATTTAGCAGTAAATACAAATTATAGCTGATTACAGTTGTGGTGACAAAAACCAGAACTGACAGAGTTGCAAGAACTGGACTGACAGAAGAGCTGTAAGTTAACCCATTAAAACCAAATTCAGCTTAATGGGATGCTGTTTATCTGGGAAGAAGAAATATGGGATATGATGTACAAAGTATGTTGGCATATAATGGAAGACTTTAATGTTAAGAAGGTTGAAAGGGTTAGAGAAGTGACCTTCATGGCTGTGTCTTGGGCAGTTATGATCTCCGTGTAAACCACACTCATGATTAGCAAGAAGAGCTTTCTGTGTGTGCTGCTGTGAGGGTGCTGCTGAAATTCATCAGGGCCTCTTGTCCATGCATTGGGATGCATGTAGAAAAGGGGGGAGAGTCCTTGGAGCATTTGAGAGCTGGAGGAAATGGTCTGCTGTGAGAGATGAACACCATTCAGACTTTCAGCTTATCAGAGGGAAGTAAAGGGCTCTTTAATGGTTCAGTTTGCAAGAGAGTTCAGTGTTTGCTCTGCTCAGCCCTGGGTGACCCTTGCTGTAGCCAGTAGGCTGCAGGGAAGTGACAGACATGTCTATTCATTTTTTTTCTCTTCCTGATATCCCCCATCTTATCTGGTTTGACCAAAAATACCTTTCTGACTCCTTGCTCCTTAGCCAGATTTCTCTGCAAACAATTTTCTAGTGAGTTTCTTTAAAAAAGAAGGGGAGGTAGTAACTGTTCTGTTGGATGCACATGTTCATTTTGTGGTTGTTTTTGCAGGGGTTGGATGGGGGAAAGGATGGTCATAGAGTAGTAAGGCAAGTAAGGAAATATCTACATGGAAGAAGGCATCACTGTTCCTTATAAAAAGCTCTATAACATTCAAAAATGCTTTTTAAGCAACATTAACTTAGTTTATAAATTTCATTCCAGTTACAAATTAACAGTATTTAGGACCAACTGTGCCTTGGAAGAGTGGGTAATCTCGGTCTGATTGCTCTCAGGCAAGTTGTCAAAATGGTCATAAGCCCTAAGAGAGTTGATTATGTTCCTGTAGGCAGCTGCAGCAGAAGGACCAGGGAACTGATACAAATGCAGCAGTGAAATATGCTCTTCTTCTGCAAAGTGGACAATTCAGACCGGATCTTTGGTGCCATTAGCGCAATTATTAGTTTTATCTTCTTAAATGTTTGGTTTCATCAGTATTAGGTGTTGAAACTCTGAAACCATGTTAGTCTATGACTATGTGAAGTAAGAAGGTATCCTTACCCTTGTGCTATATAGAGGCAGGAAAGGCATCCAGACTCATGCTTTGGTGTTCACTGAGAGCCTGATTAACCAAGGCCTTTCAGCAAAGTGCAGTGTGTACAGACCATGGCTGTGTACCTGCAGGTGCTTGTGCACTCTCGGGCTTTGCCATTTCCTTCTGAGAGCAGCAGCAAAGATATCATTCCTGTTTTGTTTGCTTCTCATCCACGTATTTTGTCACTTCAAATAGAAGTGTTTTCCCCAGAGAGCATTAATTAAAATGAAACAAGATAGTTTAGATTGAAAGGTTAGGAACAAATGCTGCATGAATGAAAACGTTAAATGAGTGAAGCTCCTGCGTGTCTTCTGTGTCAGTGCTGCTCACAGAAACAACCTCAGGAAAGAGACAAAACACCCAGTGCCTTAGATTTGTAGCATTTAACAATTTGAAATACCCAAATTACCCATGTACTCATTAGGAAAAGGGGCTGGTACTCAGAGGAAGAATGGATGACTTGCTAATTTATGGTGCTACTGAATCATGTAAATGAGGGTTATGTTTAGGTTTAAATAGAGCTGTTGTGCAATGATTTTAGACAGCTTGGATGTGGGGCATTCCTCTCAGTGAAGATTGTCTGGTTTTGGTGGATTTTAATGGCCAATTTGAGTAGCATCCATGCTGAGTAAGGAGTCTTGTCTAATTTGAAAAAGTATTCAAGTTTTGTTCTGAATTGCTCTGTTACATTTAGATGGACTGAATATTATTATAATTTAAAATAAATGGGCAAGAAGGGGAAAAAATAAATGAAGATGAATTCTCTGTTGTAGGATATTGTTTTGAAAACCCCTACTATAAATATATTGTACATGCAGAGGAGGCTATTTAAGAGATTATTGCTTTGGTAAATTTTTCCTTTGCATGTTACCTGACTTGCCTTTCATTTTCCCCCTTTTTTTCCTATCAGACGAGGAGTGAGGGAAAGTGAGAATGAACTCATGGAGTATTGTGAGAGTCAGAGTGATGTAGTGCAAAGCAATATTAGACTTGTTTTCAGCTACATGTTCATCATTTTCTGCCCTGTGCTCTTTGAATTGGGATAAGGAACCATTGGGTCCTTATGAGTCTTTTCTGAGCATCTTCTGCTTTAGGAGGAAGATTAGGAGGAAAAATAGATTCTTCAAATAACATAACCTCCATTTATATCCTGTGGAAGTTATATTAAAAGGAGAATCTCTCCCTGGAAAGCTTTTGCAATGTGAGAATTGAATTTACCAGCCTAAGCTTTCTGTGATAATAATTGCACAGCTAAGGATGATGCAAATTTAATGGCTCTAATCAGATGAGGTGAAAGAAAGCAAACATTAGGTTTATGCTTTAATTTGTGGTTTGCTCTATGGTTGATTCTTCCATAGAAGAAGAAAGGTGAGTTGTATGTGTTATTTTTTTATTTTTCTTTTTTTTTTTTCTTTAAACTTAGAAAGCTTTGGAAAATATTAATCACATTGAGTATTCTTCATGAACATTAATTGATTCCAGCTTAATACAAAACATTTTACATCATTTAAATGAAAGTAGTTTACTCAAAATTATCATCTAGAAGATGAGGATGACTGTAACAGAGTACTGAGCTGGACAGTCCTTTGTCTCTGCCTGTTGCTCATAACATAATGAACTGATAGAAAAGGATAGAAGTCTGTAGAGGAGTTTCACAGAATCACACAAAGATTTGGGGTGGAAGGAAACTCTCAAGACCATCTACTCCAAGGTCCCTGCTCAAAGCACTGTCAGCTATAGCAAGTTCCCCGGACCATGCTCAGCTGGGTTTTGAATATCTCCAGGAATGGTGACCCTGAACCTTTCTGGGCAACCTGTGCTAATGTTTGATCCTCTTCACATTGAAAGGCTTTTCTCTGACCTTTACATGGAATGTTTAGGTGCATTTTTCATGTTTTCCCCCCACAGCTGTGGGTTATGGGCAAACACCTCTTCCACTTTATATTGTAAGCTTTTGATTTTATAGAAATGATAGTTTTTGGTCCTTGAAGAGGAGTCATTTCATTCCTTTGCTTGCCCTTGTCTGGCTTGAGTGCATTTCTTATGCGTCCCTTGTGTCCTTGTTTGGGGTACAGCAGTATTGAACACAGTGTTAAAGGTAAGGGCACAGTGAAGGGAATAGTACAGTGCTATAGTGACTTTTTCTGGTTTGTTCTCTGCTGCCTTCCTAAAAGTTCTTGAATTTGTTTTTTTTTAATTGCTGCTGAATGGTAGGTTGATGCTTTCACGGTACATGTGTCATCCCACTCTGGTGCCTGTACTGAATGATAGTAATTGTGCAAAAGCCTTAATTGTGTGCATAATGGTAGAACATCCCTTTTAATTTATGTGCTGTGAATGTCTTTTGCCATTTCAATGATCAGTCACTCAGCATCATGAGGTTCATATCTATCTTACTTGATATTTATTTGTCTTTGGCTTACTCCTTTGAATGACTTAGTGTTATCAGCACACCTTTGTCACCATCTGCCCTGTTTCTATAATTATGATCTGTTAAATAGGACTGATGAAAGTACCTTGTGGGACTCCTTTGAGGACTTTTCTCAATACCAAAATGAATCAAACTTAATGTTTCCTGGTTTTAGAATAATTATACCTGCAAATGAAGACCTGTCCCCCTATCTTCTAGCAATTTAATTTCTTGAGTACGTTTTGGTGAGGATCTTTCTGAAAGCTTTTTAGAGCAGACAATTTGGGTGAAATTTCCTTTTTGTATATTAATTGATTCTTTCAAAAAATGAGGACTTTAATGAGTCATGCATTCCCTTTCAAAAGTCATGTGGACTTTCACTCAGTACCTCTTTTTTCAGTGTCAAATTACAGAATTGGAATAGTTTTTACTATTTTGTCTAGTGCTGACATCAAAGTTTACTGCCCAGAAGTGCCTCTCTAAATTGCTCTTGGAGACCTTTAAAAAACTGGAATCCATATTTGCAATGTTCATTTCCCTAATACAAACATTATTGTAAATGAGATGACGCTCTCTGCAATTAATGGCTTAGTGATTTCATCCATGAGTTCCTTTAGAACATTTGGATGATTACCATCTGGTCTGGACAGATGAGTAGTGTTGATTTGTGTAAAATTTCCTTCACTGACACTTTAATATGAGACATTTCTTAATACAATGACAATGAAGAAGGACTCTAACATGGGAACCTTTCAAAGCTCCAGGGTGAACAGAGATGCAAAGCATTAGATTGCCTTCTGTGCTCTGGTGTTGTCTCTGGCTGCTCCTTCTCACCTTGCTCATGTCTTGGTTCCACAGATTGCTGTTTCAGACTTCACATCTTTTTTGGGAGGTTAACAGAAGATTTATCATTACAGTGTAAACACTTTCAAGTTGTGTTTCAGAGGTTTTTATTTTGGCCTATTGCATGCTAGTGCTATCCTTCTGAGGGTATTTTTCCCCATTATCTTCAGCAGGTCAAAATCCAGCTTGTTAAGGCTGTGTCTTTCCTTGAGTCACTTTTCAGTCCTGCCTTTTTTTCCTTTGGTCTGCTTTAGGCGGTATGCACCTGCACTGAAATTCAACCTCATGCCTTTAAAAAGACATTTCTGATATTTTATCTATAGCTTTTCTTTTTTTTTTTTTTTTGACCAACCTTCCTCCTTTTTGTGCAAGAACCCTGTTGAACCCACTCCCATTGAGGATATTTTGGCTTCTTTACTTATACACAGATGTTGAATCTACGTCCGTGCTCCTCACGGCTGCAGAGTGACTCACTGACAGCCCTGCTGAGACCCGGGGAAGAGTTACTTCCCCTTGGAGTTTCCTGGATAGCTGCTCATGAAGCAGGCTCTGAAAATTTCCTCTTGGCACCATGCCCTGATATAACATTTAAACAATCTACATGGGGTCATTGAAATCTCCCATTACTTCTGTGTTTGCTGATCCTGCAGTGGTCGAGTTCATGGAGCAAATCTCCCTGCTCTCATCCAGGCCAGCCTGATGGTGATGTGCTAAATACTGCATGCTGTGCTCCCAGCCCTCTGCGGGATGAACTTCCAGTCCACAGGGATTACATGCTGCTTCCTACAGTTCACTTATTTATTGGATTTAGCTTTAGGCTTTTTCTGATGGATAGCACCCTTGCTAGCTATTCTGTGTTTTTTGTATTCCCCCTGCTCCCCTCCTTCAGTATTTAAACAATATTAAATTATTTATTATCTAATATTTATACATAGAAGGCCATTGACTTTCTTTGTCCTTTTGTATGCTTTTCTACTTTTTTCATGCTTGTTTTCATGGGACTTTCCTTTATGTGATAGCTTATAATCATCTAGAGTTTCAGATTTACTTTCTGTCCTGCTCTTTTCTTAATACAGTGTTTGCCTCCCTTCACAAAAAAGTGAATGATCCCAAACTGTGTGTCCTTTTGTGCCTTTCAGCATTCTTTTTGTATTTGTCTTTTCTGATTTTCTTATCATGTGGCTATCAACATTGACAAAAAGAAAGTAAGTAGAAAGATGAGAGGAAAAAAATCTGCATTAATATTTCTGTTAAAAAAAGCAATTGATGCTAAATAATATGACATATAAATAAGGTTTTTACTGTCAATATATTTTTGAGAATTCTTTTATTTTTTTTTCCTATGACTGTGAGGTTGCGCACTGGAGATACCAAAATCAGGCAGCATTATATTTGTTTTTAGGAAAGAGAGTCCTTAACTCAAAAGAATTCCTGCCTTTCTCCCTCACTCCAGTGGCTTCTCTGGGAAAATTCTCATTAAAGAGCAAGGAAGCCTTTGTAAAATCCTTGGCCATGTGTTTTGTGTACTTTTGTCGTCTGACCTTTTCCTTTTTTCTGTTTTTTGTTTGTTTGTTTGTTTTTTTAAGTTATACATATTTTGTATAAAACCAAGTTGAAACTAACCAGAATGCAGAGGCTTTGGCTTTCCTGGTGAATCCAAACAAAGATAACGCACATGAATAAAACAGATTTGTGTGTCTGTAGCAGCTTCCCACACTCTTTCCATCAAGCAGCCAACGCTTTCCGGTGGCTTTTCAATTAAAGCTCTCTGCTTTGGGATGGATTTGCATCATTTAAAATAAAACTGCTGTTTAATGCTTCATAGACATTACCTCTGAAACATTACTGTGTGTTAGTTTTTACAGCTAGAAACAGCTTAGTCATCTGGATTGTAGTTCCTCTCACTGCTGCTTGTGCCTGTCTGTGATTAGAGCAGTGAGTTTTGGGAGTCCCTTCTTTGCTGTCTGTGCCTCTTGCTTCTGCCTTCCCCTTTATGGAGAGACTTCTTTACCTGAGAAGAGATCTCTCTCCATCTTCTGCCACTCCTTTTTGTCAGAGTGTTTTAAATAAAAGCAGAAATATTAATAACAGAAGATCAGCATTTTTAAGAGAAATGATCAAGAATTGTATTTATTCAGAGGGTAATTGTGGTTCAGATTTCCTAGAAATTTCATAAGGTTTCCATGCACTACCAAACATGATTTCATATATATTTAAGATAAGGGATTTTGTTTGTTCTTGCAGTAGTAAAACTCTGACTATGACCTTTCTGTGCAGCAGAAGGTCCTTTTCTTGCTAAGGAGCCCATTACAAGAACAAGTCTTTGTATCAGAGCTGTCAGGAAAATAAAAGGAAGAAACCTTGTCCTCTTGTCCCTGCACATCTTTCATCAGGTCTATTCTGTGTCCGAGGAAGAGGAAAGGATAGTAGGAGGTGAAAACTTATGGAAAAAGAATAAGAGGTGGAAGAAATTCCCAGGAAACTATTTCATACTTTCTTTCTGCAGAAAATACTAATATACAAATAAATGCTGCATGTCAGCTAAAACATGTATTAATGTTTTTATCATCAGATCATCAGCTTTTGTACATCAACTCGACTGAGTGTATTTCGGGGTAAATCATTGCATGAAGAGGTAACTTGGGGATATGAAGTGCTTTGTAAGCAAGGACTGGTTGTCCTTCCTTTGGGGTTTTGCACTGTTCCTCATCATCAGGACCAGAGGAAGGTCTAAGAAGCACCAAGAAATGCCACTTAAAACATTTCTTGCCAGTGTCAGTGGTTTAGGATGGGACTTCATGATGTGCCAGATGTATGTGTAAAGTGATCTTGTCTGTCATGAGTTGGAATCTGTTCCATTGTTCAGCACTGGAGCCTCAATCTTGGCAAGCTCAAACTCAGAGCTTTATGCTGAGAGTAGTAGGGAGAGGAAGGTGAGCATCAAGTAACTCAAATTGCCTGAATGACAGAAATTGTTGTTAATGCTGTCTCTTTGATAAGGTTCTAAATAAAGTCAGTATCTTTTTTTATTAGCAAACTAGTCTTTATAGAAAGAGAGGACATAACCCTGTTATCCTGGACACACTTCAACTGCTCCATGTGTATTTTTAGACTTCCTAATGGTATTGATCACAGGCAATGGGCATGTGTGTGTTGCTGTGTGCCAACATGTATACCATTTAGGAGAAATCCATTGGACTCTCAGGCAGAGGACACAGGAAGCACTGGAGAGCTCTACACTCTCACAAGTAAAAGGCATGAATAGAAGCATTGGCTGGGAACTGAAGCAAGACAAATTCAAACTAGAAATCAGGCACACATTTTTAATTAGAGACATAATTGTATACTGAGACAAACCAATCAGAGTTAGTGATGGATTCATCTAGTCAAGACTGGCAGGCCTTTAGAAAGGCACGCTTTGGTCAGACAAGTTGCTGTCCTCTCATGTAGCTGCACTTGAGCAATATGTTCTGGCCAGTTTTATGCAGCAGGTCAGGCTAGAGGCTCTAATGCTTTTTTCCAGATTAAAACCAAGTGAATCTAAATACTTATAATATTGCTGTGAGAAAAATGTATTTAAAACTGGAAAACAGCACTGATAAATCGCAGGGAGGCAAGTGTTGAAGGAAGGCTTGTGTTAAATTCCTAGTTTAAATTTATAATTTTTGGCTCTGTATTATGATTTTTTTTCCCCTCCTCATGGGCATGTTCTTCACATGTATTGGCAAAAAATTGAATGTGGAAAAGCTTAAGAAATGCAGTTCAGTCCTAACTTCTAAATGAACTTTTGTCATTGGTTGGACTTTGAGACACTAAGATAGTTTCATTTTGCAATGAAGGGGAAGGAGCAACAATTTAAGGGAGAATTTCTTTTCTTTCCTGTTCTTGGTACATTTGACCCTTTTCACAAGTAGACATAGGAATAATTTTATCAGTGATGTTCCTGTTGTGTTCACTGTATTCTTCTATTTATTATTAATTTATGGCTTCTATATCATCTAGAAGCTTGTACTAGAAACTTGGACATGGCATATGTGAAAGTTCCAGTGGTCTTGAATTGGACGAGGCAGCTCACCCCTTTCCTACATGGGCTGCTCCATCAGCTTTAATGTCAGAAGGAAGGAGGAGCTGCCAGAAAAGTGGGTTTAGGGAATGCTGGAAGAACTGAACTATGACATCCTCTGAAGAAATGGTAACAATTGTCCTTGTATTCCAGCAAACTATGACTGTTTGTATGTCTTGGGGGTATGAAGGGAAGTGAGGTTTGAATAGGCATTTTTAACAGTTTTCTGTTCCTCCTTGTAACACTCACGACTCTGTCTTGTGGTATGTTGGCAGTCAGGGGCTGTTGGCATCCTGTGGAGGGGAAGAAGGAATCCTGCCTTAGTGTTACATGGACATGACCAACTTTCAGCAGTTGTAGGGTCTGAGCCGCCCAAAGCTGCTGTTGCCATCCATCTTCCTAGTTCAGAAATTTGCCTTTGAGTGCATTTTGTTAAAGCTGTAAAAAGATGTCATAGCTCTTAGTACAATAGTATGCAAGATTTTATATATGTGGTACTCTAGGAGACTGAATTGTGTAGGATCTCTTGGGGAGCAGGTGTCTGTGTCTGTCTCTTTTTCCATTTCCCCCCTTTTTTTTTCCTGTGGTGTGCAAATTACATGGGAAGTACAAATATCCATCCAGCTGTTTTCCCAAGTTTTAAATACGTTTGGAAGCTTCCTATGAAGTCATCAGTCACCTAGTTACTGCACATAAATGTGTTCCTTCATGTAACAGGTTTCAGATTTCTGGCTGAATTCCTCTTTGCCTGTGTCAGAAAAGCCCCACAAACTACAGACAGCTGGAGCTAAACAGAAATAATCATTCCCTGGAAATGCCTTTACTGTGTTTGGCAAATGGACCACAGTTACTTAAATGCTTTTTGGGTTTCTCTGTGTATTTTTCTGAAGACTGTACACAATATTAAGGATGTTATAAATTTTAAATTGCCCTTTTTGCTACTTTTCTTACAGTCATGAGTAATTTGGAGTTGAGGAACTTATTAGTAAGGGCTTGAATCCATTTGTTCTGCCAAGCAGAAACTATCTAAAATATTTAGCAGTGCTCCTAGAAACAAAGAGGAAAACAAGGAAAATACAGATACTGAAGTTTTAATGAGCACAATTGTAACTAATTCCATTTCCCTCTTCTCCTTGTAGGTTTTATTTTTTAAAGGAAGAGCTCTTCTAAATTCATCAAGTGACTGTGAGCTCCAAACATTCTGATTAACTTAAATGCCCAAATTAAGTAGGTAGTTGCCTGAGGGCATTTGTGTAGCTAATGGAGATGAGTAGAGGCCTCCAAAGGATGGTTGGGAAGATGGGAGTGGTGACCTGACCATGGCAGTTGCCTTTCTCTGTCCAGGAATTTCTGTAAGGTCAATGTTAAGTGAAATGGTCCTGGATCATAAGAGCCCCATTGGGAAAGGAGGAGTCAGTAGGTACCAGCTCTCTCCAATTCTCTTGTTTTGCATCAAAGATACAATTAAGAGAGAAGAGGAAACAAAAACACAACATGAGCAATTCTGGGGAAGGGGGATGGGTGAAGTTCACCTTGGTGCCTCATTGGGACAAGGGAGAGGTTTGCCAATTGTATGTTCTATACTCTGAGGTCTTGCCAGGGAGGTGATGGCAACCACAGTTGTGGCCTTTTAGATACAGAGGGTTGTTGCTGCCATTGCTTCCTCCTTGGTCCATGACTTGCTAGATTTTCCATCCAAGAAGCATCCAAAAGAAATGGACACTGCAGTCCTCCTCAACAAATTTCTGACTGTCTGGGTAGGGAGATGGGCATGGAGACTTCCTTTTCTTTTGTAAAGGAACAGCTTAGTGTACTGTCTTCAGCTGCTGGTGGCAACAGCAGTATCTGTACTGATTTCAGAAGAAAATATAAGTAGGAAGGTAGAAAGTATAATACCTTAGTGAAAAATGGAATTTAAACAGCAAGATTAAAATGGATGATTTAAAGAATCCTTTATATTTTCATGACAGGGATATAATTACATATTGTTTGATTAATTGCGGAAGATATTACTGTGGAATACAGCTTGACTGATACAAGCATATCAGTATATCTATACTACTGAAAATATGGTTAAATAAACATCTCTACTTGGAGAAGGAATCATGATTTGTTTTAAATTCAACCTTGGGTAAAGCAATTATATAAACTGTATATTTTACAAACTCTGTATTTAGTTTCTGACAACATGTTTGATAATTTCACTGTTATCCTTAGGGTTTAGAATTACTTAATTGCTAATTAAAATGTTCAGCCCACCTGAAAAAATGTATTACCTAAGTAGTTCTAGTAAATATGTTCTGTTCATTGAAGTATTCTCTTCCTGTTGCTACACTTCATCATTTAGAATGTGCTTAGAAGAGGAACTTAGGAAATGTATTTTCCTTTTCAGACCTTAGTACATAAAATACTCTGAGTGACATGCTGATAACCTTGAGGGCAAAGGGATTTCTTCTGTGCCCTAATAATGGAGGTGCACGTTCAAGGCTTTCCTGGAGCAAATCGGAAAGCTTAAGAAGGGTAGAGGTGAGCTCTACCAGCTGGCAAGTTTTCTTGTCAGGGTGACTAAACCAATGCCTTAATGAAGGCACGATCTGTAACTTTGGAGTTTGATTACTAAAAGGTGCATATTTACATGTTTTGAATTTGTGTGTGTGTATATTGCAAGTATGTTTTTGAAGTTCAGTATTTAGACCTTCAACATAACATCATATCCTTGTAGTTTCCCTGCTATTGTTTTCATCTATATTCAAAGCAATAAGAAAACAAACAAACCAAAACCCCCAAACAAAACAACAACAAAAAAGCCAAACCCAAAAAATAAAGCAAAAAAAGGTAAAGCTCCTATAAACTTCTATCTTTGCTTATTTCCTGGGAATAGGATTACCCTGACATACCTTGATATTGATCTATGCCTTTATTTAAATGGGTTTTTTTGGATGTGTGTGTATATGTAACTACGTAGAGAGACAAGAGAGGCATGAATTTGTTAGCTGTACATTTCAATGGAAAGAAATCTGAAGTGATAGAAGAAAAATTACTGTCAACAACTTCTCATGTCTCTGTTTAGGGCTGTGGTTTTGCACCTGGATATCATAGTGACTTTTAGATGGGAAAACCAGAGTGTCTTAACCTTTTCTGAATCTTTTCTGATTTGAAAAATGTGAGAGTCCTGTGGGTTTCAAGTGTAGGCAACATATATTAACCACACAGTTGAGGACAGAATGCAATTAATTTTTTTTTATTAGAGGCCTAAATTAAAAAAAGGTCAAAATTAGAATTTTGTAAAACATTTGAATTAGACTCCAAACTGTTGTTAACTGTAAATAATCAGCAAATTAAAAAGTTATTGTGGTAGGTATAAATTCAAAATAAACCTCATACTTGGCTTAATGTTCCTCCTCTTCCAGAGTGGCAGACAATATAGTGAGAATTATATAATTGCAACATGCAACATTAATTCTTCAGTATAACTAGAAAACATTTCCTTTCTGCATCAAGTTTTTGTAAAGCATTTGGATTTGAAATCACCGATGCTTAGTTTATTAACTGTGAGCAGTTCTTCCAAAAGCAGCAGGAAGGAATTGGTGTAAACCTGATTAGCTGTTCATTTCTGAAGAGCTGTTTATCATTAAAGTTTCTTTGTCCAATCTTTGCCAGTTTGTAAAGTGTGACTGGCAAGAATATATTTCTAGTATCAGAAGGAACTGCACTTGTCTGGAAGTCTCCTTCAGACGGTTGTCTGATACACATGCTTTTACTCCTTTTGAGTTTCTTTCCTGTGAGAGGAGATAGTTTTGCCTTCATGACAATTATTTTCTCTCAGCAAGCACACTTCAATTAAGAGAACATTTCTGTTTTAAAAATTCAGCCCAAATAGAGTTTGAATAATCAGCAGCTGTGCAACATTTCCATTTCTTCCTATTAGAATATGCAGTACATACCCTGGCACTGCAGGCAGGAGAGTAGAATACATAAATGCACTTTGAAGAGTAGTAAAGTCAACCTTTTCATAGAAAAGTTGGTTGTATATTCCCTGATAACATACCAAGACTAAGAATGTCAAAACCTGTTATTTGTTGCTGCCTGGATTGATGGAAAATATTTTAGGAATGGCAAAGTCTGTAAATGTTAGGTCAATGGCCTATTAGTGGGGCTTTGTGCTAGCTCCTGCTTCAGAGACACTCACTGATATTCCTTCTTCAACCTTGCCTACAGGAAACTTAATTAAAAAATGAGAGCTTGTTTTATTGCTCCAAGATTTCAAATCCGAAGAGCAGAAAATATACTCAAAGGGATCTGAAAGGCTATGCTGCTATGTCTGCCACAGAAATGTCTGGTTTTGATGTCTCCCCTGGAAAGAAAAATTCATTCTTGCAATACCCCTCAGGCTTTTGAACTCTTAAACCATTCTTCAAACCGTGGATTATTTGAACAAATGACCCATATCTCTCTAGGTCCTTCCTACAGGGGTGATAACACTGAGGATTTTTTTTTTTCCTTTGTCTTGGATTTGTTTCAAGTGAAGATGCAGGCTTCTGGTGGTGTCTAAAAGAGGCTAACTGTACTTTGTGTACCATATACCAGGTGCTTTTTGTAAACCTCTCTGAAGGGGAAGATCTACCCCAGATCAGGATTGCAGCGGCATTGCCCACTTGCCTGGGATCTGGTGTCCTCTTGGCTGAGCATGCCACAGGTAGGATTCCCACCTTTGGAAATGGTGATTAGAATGAAGCCTGAGCTCCAAGAATGAGAAGACACCAGAGCATAACTGAGATACCCGGCTGAGTTGTGGAGCTGATGTAAATAGAGAGGCAGAAGGAAAGGAGCATTCCCAAGAGTCTTTTATGCTGCTGCATTTCTTTCTCCATTCAGTGCCTTTTCTTGGAAGGACATGTGTCCTTGGAGGAAACATGAAACTGTTATTATTTTTTTAGCCTGGGCATCTTGGGTACCTGGACCTCCTACCAGATTAGAGAGAGAGAGACTTCTCTGTCCACTTGCCAAGGAGTGCAATGAAGGCAGCAGTGTCAGGATGAAGCTGAGCTAAAGGCATCTCCCAACTGCCCCTGGCCCAGTGATGGGAGTTTAGGGGAAAATGGCATAGCACAGAGGTAGTGCAAGAAGTCTCTTGACATCAAATGATCATGAATTCCCTTTGTAGGGAGTAGAAACAGATTTGTTTGTGTGTGGTCTAGTCTCTGAGACTTCATTAACCACAGTTTAAAGCTCACAGGAAGGAGTGAGCGTACTGTAGAAGCAAGATCATGGAGTCACAGGTGTGTTGTCTGGAAGTGATGTGGAGATTGTGGGATGCAGCCTCTGGAGATCTTTGCACTGGGCAATTTCACCATCAGCAGCTGTGCAGACTGAGGTGAGGGGTTATTGCTGATGGATCTGTGGGGGTGGCTATTTGGCTTATACATATGCATATGTTTTCACATTTTCTAATTTTAGTACTATTTTACTGTTTCTTATTGTAATAAAGGTACCCTATAAGGGCTTATGAGAGGGATCAAACCACTGAGGTATATTCATAGAAGAGCGAGCCCTTGGATGTTTGTATCCTTCCTCCTTAGTTGCTTGCAATACTGCCCTAAGAAAGAATTCCAGAACTTGGCTCCAGACATTTGGTTTTGAGTTGAACTGGATTTTGAGAGATGGGTTTTTTTGGTGTTTGTTTTTGTTTTGGGGTTTTTTTTTTTTGACAATGGCAATATTTCATCAACACATTCTAACTGAAGACAGACTGATTTTAGTTTGTCCCTACAGGAAACAGAACTGCACATATGAAGTGATAAGGGAAATAACATGGAAGTGCAAATCAGGCTTGCATCAACATGGAGCACTCCAGGATTTATTATGTATCATGCACATATATCCTTTAATGTTATTTTGAAGATAAATAACTGGGAAGTCCCTCTTTCCCTGTTTCTGAAATACGGCATCCAAAGGAAGCAAAGGCCACCTTTTATCTTCATAACTGGTTCAGTGAAAGTCATGATAGGAGCTGTTTCTCAGCTCAATGCTGTGGGGAAGGTCCCCCTGTACAGGGGCAGTGCCTGTTGAACCACTTCCATGGAATATGTGATTGCCAACAAGGCTGTCCATTGGCACTCATTGTGTCAGTAGTGTTTGTGAGTCTAACTAACTTTTTCAAGCCATTCGTATTACTTCCCTAGGTCTTGATGGGTTATTTATTGTTACCCACAGTCTTTGAAAAGATGTTTATGCTTATGTTGCACTGGTGCCAAATTAGATATTTGTTGAAAGCTGATGCATGTGGCTTAGGAGTACCTGGGTGGAAATAAACACTGACAGCATCTAGGAATAATAATTTGGTTTTCTCATTTCTAGTTGCAGGCTTTTGCATACAGATTACATGTGCAGGTATTAATAAGCCCATCTGCTCTTCCAGCTTTGCCCGTGAACTCAAATAAGCCAATATTATCAGCAACTCGAGATAGGTGATGGGCTCTGTCTTTGAAGACATGAGTTTATCTCCATCAGTTCTGATGAGTTTCACTTTAATTTCTGTTATCTAAGGGTTCATCTGGGAGTGGTATAAGAGGGGTCTGAGTTTCTGTACTTACTGGAGTTCGGGTCTAGGGCCAAGAACTTACGAGATATAAAAGTGAGATCTCAGGGCAGGGGGAAGGGTGCAAGCTGTTAATTTTCTGCTTCTCAGTATAGTTCAAGATTTTTCCTGGTTATTGGAGAGATCCCCACATTGACAGGAGCACTCAGCTGAGTGCTCTGGCATGCTGCCATTTGCTAACTTATATTTGAGTCCAATCTGCAAAGTAATACTAATTTTTCAAGTAAATGTTTTAAAGCTGCAGGATGTTCTCACACTGAAAGAAACCCCAGGAGATCATCCGTTTCCTCTTTCCTGCTACAGCAGAGATTATTTCTGCCTCTTTCTTTCCATACTATTTTTTCCAACACTACCTATTGTCCCAAGCCATGCAGTAACCTAGGTACCCAGCACTTCCAGTCAAAGTGACTCAGGAACTCAGTGTGTAAGTTATAAGCAGAATGAAATGGTTCCTACCCTTTATTTGGCTATACAGTGCTGTATGGAAAGAAAAATGCTTTGCTTTAGAGAGTGTTGAACTTTTATGCTCCATAGATTAACTTGCTGTGCATTCAGAACTTGATAGATTCTGGCTTTATGTCCTTTGTAGAATGAAGTGCAAAATTCTTGTTCCATAGAAAGTTGTTACAGTAAGAAGTGAAAAGCCTGCTTAGTTGATCATTGAGAAAAGATATAGAAATATAAATAACCATTGGTCTTTTACATATGTACAATTTTATAATGGAACTAGAAAGCATGTGAAGTTTCTTGTTTGAACATGTTTTTAATAGAAGCTCCTGTAATGCTTGTTCTTTCTAAATAGCAATTTATTCAAGATGAAAAATTAACCCTGGATCCAAATGCAATTTTTAAGTATCTGTTCTTACTCCCAAAAGTCAGGGACCTGATACCACATCCTTAAAGAAGTGTTTGAGGACCAAGGGCACATTCAGAATGTGCGCTTGAATCTGTCCTCTGTTGTCAGATTTGAGATCCTGTGAAAATTCTGGGGTTTTGCCTTGGTCTCAACGGTTCTTCTGTTCCTTAGGCTTAAATACTGCTTTTGCTGTCAGGGCACAAGAGATTTTCTTTAAAGAAATTTATTGCTGAAATAAGGGAAGAAAATGAAATTCTGCTGGCTGCCACTAAAGACTTATGGACAAAGAGCATACGGACAATAATTACTTTTAAAGCCTCCCTGGAAAATATAAAATCTCTTGCTATTAGCTAAACTGCCTTTAAAACAAAGAAAGCATGTGCAGGGCCTACACAATTTTTTGTGTGTGTCCATGCATGATTCTTTGAAGATTTTTCAAGTCTGCATTTGCAATATTCTCTATTTCTTTCCTCTTATTCCACTAAGGAATTTCTAATGCCTGCTTAGGTATAGAGAATCTAGAATTGCACTATCTAGTTGTTATGATCAGGTTCTTTAAAATTATTAGAGAGATGTCTCTGCGTGAATTCAGGTGCAAACGAGATCATATGTCAAAGTCAATAGTACAGATTTTTATTTAACAGTAAATGTGAGGTAGAGAGAGAGAGAGAAATAGGAAAAGGAGTGGGAAGGGGGGGAGAGAAAGAGAGTGACAGAGAGATAGATTAGATAGAAAAAATATCACCCCTCCGTGGAGTCCGCCAGTGTCCTGTTGATCCTGTTCTTGTGGTGAGAGTCCCAGCCTTTTCAAAGTGATGATTGCAGTCCAGATCCATTGAGGGAAGCCCAGGGTGGTGAGCAAAGTCCCATGTGGTTATCAAAGCTCAGCAGTAAGGGAAGAAGCCCCATGTGGTTTTAGGATACTTAGACTAGGAAGGAACACCCCAAGTAACTCCCTGGGGCAGGGCGTTTTACAGTGGATGATGTAATACTGGATCATGGGGAATTTCATGAGTCTTTGAGACCTTCTAAGATGTTACAGCTGCCTTTTATATTAGTGCAGTTGAGTCCATTATGGCCCATTACTGTTCAGCAGCAGCAGAGATGAATATCTTAGGGGTAGTGCCAGTTGTTTTGGTAGTTCCTTGGAGGGGAGTTATCACAGATGAGTCACTGTATAAGGATAAACACTGCCCTACCCTTATCTTGTTCAACGCCCAGCTCGTAGCCTGAGGTGGTGGGTGTGTGAGCCCTCAGCCACTGGCTAGTTACCTTACACATTGTGAGCTTGCACCTTGATTGTCTGGTTCCAGCCTTTCACACTCTTGTATACATTCTTCTCTGGGTTAACTGGACAATAGAATCACCTTTATCTTATCTCAAGTTCCTGTCAGGTTCCAAATTAGTAGGCATATTCCAGGAGGTGTAGGCTTCAGTGAGCAGTTGCTTCTTTGCACAATTTGCTACAGTGGACAAAAGTCTTTCAGTGATTTAAACATTTAAGCCATTAACCAATTTCAGTGCCTCACAGTAGTTTGTTTTCATTTGATTATTATCTTTTATTGTACTAGTGCGTGGGCATCATGGTTAGCTGAATATATGTGTTGATTTGATAAATTTACACTTGGAGCATTTCTCTTGATACAGGCAGTTCTTCCATCAGAAACACTTTTCTGCTTGCTTGCAGTCTATGTGTACTTTCCTTGGTAATATTTCCCAGAGATGGGATTTAAGGAAGGAAATTGAGCAAATCTGGATTCAGACTTTGCTTTTGGATCTCCTCTCTCTAGAGGGTCAGAACAAATCAGTGAATTCAGTCATGCCCTTGAATGTGATAAAAATTTGGATGTTAATCATTGATGAGAACCAATGTTTCATGCTCATTAAAAAGCAAATTTTGGTGAATGTTTCCCATTCCCTTATGAGTTACCAGAACTGCAGATAGACACCAAGCAACATCAGGTCATAATGCAAATTTTCTTCAAAGCAGAGCACTGCATATTGCATTAGTTATCAATGAAATCTCAGATTCCACTTCTAGTTATGTAACTTTAACATCATAAATATGTAAAACTGCTTTATCATATGCAATAGAGGATTCTTATCACTTTTGTTAGTTGAAGTCTGGATTGTTTAGAAAGGGCAGTTGTTAGAGTCCACCTGTGAATTAGATTGAGAATAATATTTCAGGAGTTGAGAACAGTCATTCAAGTGCAATTAGAAATAAGTGACACATGGAATCTCTTCTTACTTGCTTGTATAGTATATATTGTTTTAATGAATTATATTTTTATACAAGCAAGGACATGGCCTAAATATTTTGGGTCATACAGGACTTTTGGCAATGTTGTAAATCCAGTGCATTCAGAATTCAGAAACAAGTTTGAGTTATTCAATTTTGAATCTTTTTTGCTTGTCTTCTATAATTTTTTGCCTTTAGGACTGGTATTATGAAGGTTTTTTTCCTATTTTCACAATGAACAGAAATTCTATTTTGCATTGCTTCTAAAAAAAAAAAAAGAAAAAAGCTGTGATTTTTTTGTTGATTATATCTTCCTGGAAATAAAGGTAATTTAAAGGAAAAAAATAGTTATCTGAAGTCTCACGATGATACTCAGATTTGTCATAAGATTTCAGAGTATGAAGCAAAGCATCATTCTCATTGCTAGACCTGTATGTTGCCTGTTCCTAGGACAGGGTTCTCTTCTCTCTGTAGTGCCCCACATCAGGTGCAGCCAAGACATGTTGAGTTCTGGCACAGGAATTTCCAATTCCCATTGGTTCTTATACAGCAGGGGTGTAGGAAGACATCTGGAGTCCAGGTACAGGTCATGGTCCAAGGTGCTTCACCTGCCACCACCCTCCCTCCTGACCCCAAACAGGTCTGGCCATGTACCATGTCCTGGTACGGGGCTGTCACAGAGATGGAGACAGGACTCATGGGTTTTAAACTGTGAGGGTTCATGTGTGTCATGTCACTGAGGGGTTCTGCAGAAATGCAGTATTGATGTGATGGCTTTTCCACCACGCAAGATGTCAAAGCTTTTCATATTCTGTGTGGGCACGTGGAGTTCTCTGTGAGTTATTGTTTGGTTCACGCTGTAGGAAGCAAATGGCTGATTGAAAAATATTTCAAGATCTCTGTGTCGCATCAGAAGGAAATAAACCAAGGAACAAAACAAAACCTGAGGGGGTTTTGAGCAATCAATACAGGGCACTTAGGAGCAAAGCAAATCCCATGGTGAGTTTAAATTGTTTTTTCCTCAAAACATTCTAAAGATGGAAAAGCAACATCTATGGTAACCTGTAAGAATGCAACTGAAGCTGTATAGTATCTGAAATTATTGAGTGCCTGAGGTAAAACTGCATTTTTAGAATACAAGTATTAATTCACAAATGCAAATGTTTTAAATCATGCAAAAAATCTGTAGATGAGGAAGAAGCAGTTGGAACTATGCTGTTGGATTCCCATTAGTATTTGTTCAATATCACATGGGCAGGGTTTTGCTCAGGTGGATCTGGGGCAGAATCTTGTTTTCCTTCTTTCAGCAGGCAGGTGTGATGTTCTTGGTTCGGGACACTGCGGTTCCCTGTGACAGCAGGGGAGTTGCATGTAAAGAACACCTGCAGCCCAAATCCAGAACTCAGCAGGAACGTAAAGAACAGGATTTTTAGCTGCATTTCCATTTACAGTATAAGTTAAACTCTGTGTTTAGAGATTATTCCAAATGTTTAAAAAGTGCAAATCAGAATACCATATGTCAGTTTTAATACATAGTTTTTACCAGCTAATATTATTTCAAAACAGACCTTATATGTATTTATTATACATATGCATGTTCTTTTTTTTTCACAGAACAGAAATGAAGTTTAAAATTAATTATACTTTTAAAGATGAACTACCATCTTTGAACTTAATTGGATTTTATAACATGATGTATTCATATGTTGTATGTTATTAATTAAAAATCATTCGTTGGAAGAGATTTTAACTTACTTCTCATTGTTTGTTACTGATCTTATGCAGTGGTACTTGAATATTCTTAATTCCTAACTCTGTGTGAGAAGAGATAGAATGGAATAGCATTAACTCATTGGCAGCACTTACTAATTGTTTGCATCTTTTGGCTCTTTTGATTTAAAAGAGCAATATTTGTTGAAATATTAGCTATATTTTTAAATTTTTCTTGGGTGATGAGCAGCTTTCCTTCCAAGACTGGTCTAAGCTCACAAAACTATCAGTGCATTCTTATACTAATGAATCTGATATTAGATTTTATACAGTCTGCTTAATAAAACCCAATTGGGAGCAGGCTCTTGGAGGTATCTTTCTAAATCCTCTTCTCCTGTGCAGTTTCACACTGATCTTGTAATTTGTAATAAATTAGTATCTGCAATTACTTGCTCAGTTTGTGTTCTTTCCTAAATGCCTTCTTTCTGTTTGCTTAGTTTATAGGCAGGGGAGGGCTTGATATAGCCTTATTTATTCTATGTTATAATAACACATTTTAGTTTGCTTGTGCACATCAGCACATGCACGTTTAAAAGGAAAAAATGTGAAACCGTTTTTCTAGTGTTTAGTGTGAGTTGTTTTAGGTGAGGCTAGGTTTAAAAACGGAGATCATCTGCGCTGTAAACCCATTTGTCTGTAATTTACTCCCTACAAAAGGCTGTTTGTTTGTCCTTCCCATCCTGTACTGACTGACTGCTTTGAATTTCAAGAGTTAATGAATTTGTGAGCAGTGATTTGTTCCATTCTAACTTTAAGGCTTAATGAGACAGTAATGTATCCAGGCTGAGGCTTCTGTTTGATCTCATAATAGCAGAAAATGGACCAGTGCATTGCACTAATCATTAGTGATTGCTAATACGTTTGTTTCTCTCTATTCAGACAGAATGACAGTGTAAGGCATGGGTTGGAGTTGGGCACATGGTAAAACCACATGGGTTGTATTATCTTATGTAATGTCACTGGCAAAACATACAGAGCTGGTTATGGAGAATGCTGGCAATGCTTTACGTCCCCTTCCATAGGAGTTGAAGATGGAAGGGTCAGTGCTGTCTGAAATAGCAGAATGCTTTCATTGGGAATCTTCTCTTCATCCCGTGAGCTGCTCTGCAGGTGTGAAAGCTGATCCTAATGCCAGTGGAGGACAGGGGATACTTTCAGTCATGCCCTATGCAAATTAATAGTCCAGAGCATTGTGCTGAAACTGGTGGTACATTTGTCCTGCAAAAGTAAGAGATCACCTTTGATGTAGTGACTCTGGTGCTCTCTGAATTAATTCCTGAGATTCAGTCCTTTTGTTCTCTCATAGGTGTTAGAGTGAATTATCTGTTCTGCCAGAACAGTCTGAAAAGAATATACTTCCTTTAGGAAAATTGCAAAATTAAATTAAACTTTAAAGAAACCACAGAATCTCTTTTGAATATTTAACTGAAATCTTGATTTTTTTCCTTCCTCTCACTTGGCCTGACTTGGGACAGAACCAGAAATGAGGGATGGAAACCTGGAATGGGAGAGCAGCCCTGAGGTAGAAGTTGGGGTTTTTTGGATGGTGGCCCATCATGAGAGAAAGCCAAACTCGAAAACTTGCAGAGGTGTTAAAGGCTTTGAGCCCACTAAGCTTAAAAATGCTGCTGATCTGAAAATGTGTTGTAAAACCTCTGGATGATGAAATAATGTATGCAGTGAAATGGGAAACAATCCTGGACTTCTCAGAAACATCTGGATGTTCTGAAGATTTTTTGTTCTCAGTTTTTTGTTGGTTTATTGCTTTGGGTTTTTTTCCCCCCCTTAAAGTTAAGTAGGACTTAAAGAATCTGCAGTGTATGGGAGCTTCAAATTCTCACCATGTGTTTGTGCTAAGTGTAAGGATATATGGTATGTGCACCAAACTCTGTTTATTTGGCTGCTTGCTTTGCTTCCCTCTCCACCTCAGCGAGTGAAGGCTGTCGGCTTGTGGCATTAGAGCTGTTGCAGATGATGTCACAATGATCTGGAGATGGATGTGGCTCCTGCCTGAGACAGGCCCTGGGAACGCAAAGTTTCCAGAATAACTTGCCTGCCCAGCTCACTTTCCACAAGCCTGTCAGGAGCACTTAACTGGGGTGCCGATAAGTACCGTGAAATGTCCTGGATGTTGGCTAGAGCCAAACCCTGATGGTGTTGCATTAGACTTGATCATGGGAATATACATTCTTTTAGAAACAGTTCTGATATTAAAAATAATCTTTTCTTGCCACAACATTTGGTTGCAGCTCTAGAGACACTTCCAGGTAATAACACAGATGACTTTATTTGTTTTTGGAAGGTTTTGCTGCCCAAGTTCATACTCCTCTGCCTCTGTCCACCTGACTTTTTTCTTAAAACAAGACTAGATCAAGGCCCAGTGGGTTTTGCAAGAAACCTTATGTTTTTTGGTGACAAAACAAATAAGGAATTCCAGTGCCTCTTCCTGGCATGCAAACATTTATTGACTGTGAGAAACAATGTGTGAGGTGTATTGAAACACTTGGAAAGAGAAGAATGGTTGTGGCAGCTGTGTGCTCTTTTATAACTGTGATAAAAACATTCTGGTGCTTTTTTGAACTGAAGAAAATTATTTAGGTGGAGGAAAAAGAAGACATTTTTCTGGTGTATGTGAAGGAACCCACATGCATGTGACACTTGAACTCTAGTGCAGTGACTCCAGCAAGCTGAAGAGGTGGGAATGTTTTCCTTGCTACACAACATTCCCCTTGGACACTTGGAAGTAGGGCCTGGAAGCCCAGACAGGGTGTAGCAGGTTCTTGGGGATCCTTATACCTACTGATACCTTTTTTTTAAAGGATGTTCAGGCTTAGGTTATCTGCTTTTCAGGAGTGAGTACTTCACAACAGGCTGCCTCCTTGTTTGAAACGCTGGGTTACTTCACAGCTCACACTGTGTTGTGCACATCTTGGTTGCATTGTGAAAATATTAAAAGATGCCAGATGAGTGATGTGATACTGTGGGCAGATGACACAGACTATAAGACTTGTGGAGATCCACTCATAACAGAGACCTTCAGTAACAGATGATGTATAATTTTTTAGTACAAATGCAACAAAGAGTATCTCCCTGTAACTTAGAGCATTAGCATCCTGATGAGTAAGCAGATGATTCTGGAAGCCACCAAATGAAGGTATTAGCTACCTATTGTATATGTGAGTCTTGCTTGTAATGATGGTTTATTTGTCTTGGAAACAAAGCACACATTTTCTTTGTTGTTTCTTCTGAAAGATCTCTTTGCATGTGATTACTAAGATTTCTAAGATTTTCTTTGCCTGGAGTATTCATAGAAGTTTTGTTTGCTGTTTTTTGCTGTTTGTTTTGGTGGTTTTGTTTTTGCTTTGTTTTGAAGGTTTGGGGTTTTATTGGGTTTTTTTGTGTGTTTTTTACTTCTTTTAAAGACACTAATGTTGCTAAATAGCTTTCAAAAGCACTCTGCTAAGTTAAGAGATGTATCACAGGATTGTGCTTAGCCCTGAATAGTGAAGACTAATTAGATTAGAACAAACTACTGTCCTTTTGCCTTGTGTTCTGGGACACAGAATAGATGGACATTCTAATCAGACATGGATCCTGGTTTGGCTCTGCTAAAGGGTTAATTCACGGTGCACTCAGAGATTCTGCTGGGAGCTTTTCCTAGGCATCTACAGAGGATCTCAGTGACAAGTTTTGTGCATTTAGGAAACATGAGGCTTCAGGGTCAATTGTGACTCTGGGAATGTGATTCCCTGTGCTGGTTGCTTGGCTTTGCATCACTGACAGCCACAGATACTGCGTTTCTCAAATCCCATGCAAAGTGCTCACTGCAATCCTATCTCTCTGGATCCTCTTCTCTGTTTATAATTGTTATAATCTCAGTGCAATTATGATCTCCACCAGGGCCACTCATTACCAATTTTTCATGTTATATCTTGGCATGCTGAAACTCAATATGAAAACTATGGAAGATACAAGCTGTACATCACAGGGGTTCAGGACCAAAGGAACCAGTAGAGGGTTTAGCTCTAATTTTCCTTAGAAAAAAATAATAGAAAAAGATGCTTTCTATTATACTCAAATATCCCTTTTTTCAGATTAAAGTGTTTGTGTCTTCTGGAGGCTAAATGTGCCGGAGAGCAGGAGGGATCAGGAAAACTCCAAACAGGATACTGTTCAAATGACAGGGAATTTATTAGGTATGATCACATGAGTCCATCAGAAAAGAAAGATCATAGCACCATTTTTTTAGTTTTGTCTTTTGGTTGTGTTTAATCTCTAATGTTGTGGAATAAGCTTAATAGAGTTCTTTCCCTTCTGCCTCTGCAGTAAGTTTGGCCCATGGAGTCCCCAAACCCATGTCCTTAGTGTTATTAGCACCATGCTCTGAGCAACTGAGCTAGTGATATTTCCTGTGCAGTCCAACAAAGCATGTTAACTGCAAAGATTTTCTGCATAAAGAAAAAAAAAAAAGAAATGAAAAAGAAGAGAAATACATTCTAGAAGGATAGCATAATTTTCCTGTAAAGACTTCAAGCAATGCGGAGTCCCCTGGTAAAATATTTCAATTTGATTTTCCCAGCTGTGAAAGTAATCAGAAGCTTCTTTCAAGGTTTAACTTGCTAATGAGATCCAGTGACTGGAAGTTAGTTATGCCATTGTCTGCATGATTAACTATTTCCATACTGTTATCAGATAGCTTTTATGTGTGAAAATACCTGTGCATGGTGATGAACTCAGCTTATAACCTTCTCTTTGATGAGTTGAATATGTTGCACTTCTTAAGTCTCCGATCATAAATCATGTTTTCTAGGCTGGAGTAATTTTTGTGGCCCTCCTTTTAATGTTTTCCAGTACTTCCACATGTTTCTTAAAATCTGGACACTATGATGGTATTCTGTCAGAGGTCTCACAAAAGTAAAATGAAGTGAGATGATTTCTGTTTGCCTAAGTGTTATATAATTATTTTTTCCTCTCAAGAATGTAAGAATTGCTTTTCACTAATATAGTCTTTCAAGAGCCTTTCCTGAAATTCTCATCCTTCTTTTGCCTTCAGCTTCTTTTTATTTTTTTATTTAATCTCACTTCCACTGAGGCTGTTCTCCAAGTTCCCAAAGTGGGCGTTTGCCTGGAAGTGACTAACTGATAACCTTCAGGCATCCAGCTCTGGAAGTCTCTCTTTCTTTTTCTGTAATTCTGTAGGAAATGTAGCTTCTTATTTTAAAAAACTTTGCCAAACATCTAAACTAAATTCCTTAAGTACGCAAGTCAAGTACAGTCCTGAACTTCCCCACTGGGCACATGAAAACTCCATTCTGAATTCCCCTGGTGTTGCCTTGCATTTGGTTCTATTAAAATGATTTTTCTTAGGTTCACCTTGTAGGCTGCAACTCAGTTTGTTTCTTGGGCACCTTGTTTTCTTCCCTGACCTTGAGAGGCTGTCTCACCTGCTGCTGTGACCACAGGAGATTTTATAATTTTTATAAAAATAACTTCAGATGAAGAATAAGTTCCTTAAGGTTCCACTAAATGAGGAATTGTTGGTATCAAAAACATTTTGAGACCGGTGAGTATACTACAATTGAATCTAGCAGAAGTACACTCTGTTAATTCCACATCATAATTTTTAATTGAGATGTCATGTTGTACTAAGTCAAATGCCATGGAGAAATCAAGTGCACTATAGCAGACAATTGTCTTTGTCAAGCAGACCTGTTATCTCTTTACAAAAAGACAATAGGTTTGTTTTACAAGACCAACCTTCCATTAAACTAACTGATTGACATTAATTAGATTTTTAGCCTCTAATTCTTTGTTGATGAAATTTCAAATTAATTGCTCCTTTTACTGAATGCTAAATAACTGTTCCGGAGGTCTGTGGCCCATCTCTTTTATCCTTGTATAAATATTAGATCTCCTTTGGCAGTCCTTTATTTCTTTGGAATTTCCCCAGTTTTCAAAGATTTGTTTAAAAATAATATTAACAATTCAGGGAAGCTCCTCAGCATGTCCTTTTAACATTCAGGGGTAAGTGTTACCAAGGCTTCTGATTTGAACATTGTTTAATTTTAGCAGGTATTGCCTAACATCCTTCTTCTTCACATATGGTAAACTTTTATTCCATCCACAACCTTGCATGAAGTGAATGCATCATCCTGCTTCATTCTGAATACAGAACAGAAAATAAATTGAGCATTTCTCTGTATTGCATCATCTGCACAGTTTTGCCCCTCACCTCTTGATGATCTATAATACCTTTCTTCCCACTGTTAACTTTTATGCATTGTCATTCACTTATCTTTCTTCAGCCTTTTGTATCCATGTGCTCACTTTTTTTTCCTATGTGTGTTTTATATGTTCTAGTTTCTTTTCTGTTTTCACTGCTAATTCCATGTCTTATTTTAAGCATGATACTTTAATTGCCTTTTTGTGTCCATCTGAGTAATGATGACTTCTTTGGAATTTTTTAGTAGCTTTTACTTGTCAAGACATCGTCATATTTTGGTAAAACTTACAACGTAACTTTTTTGTTTGTTTTCAGTTGTAATACCAACTGTTGCTTTAAATTTTAGAAAAATGATACTTCAGGGTTTTCAAACTTCCTATAAAATATGTGCTTGTGTTATTAATTAGATTTTGTTTTTCCTTATAGAGGTGTTTTACAGTAAGCACGGTGAAGTCATCATCATGAATATTGTGGTGTGATGTTGAGCATATTTTTAAATAGTGTTTCTCATTCAGATATCTGAAATGGATCATGGGTGATGACCCTGGAGGTTTTGAGGTTCTCATGTGTTGATTTTGTCAATGGACAAAGTGAAATATTTCTTTTTACTAGAATTTCCTTCATTTTTTTCCAGCAGAGCCGAACAAATCTGCTGATGCACAGCCTGTGGAAAGCTGTGCCAGTGTGGAGGCTCAGTGCCACCAGCAAGGCCCAGCCGCCGGTATCAGCAAATACAACATGCTTTAAAAAATACTCCGTGGTATTTACACAGCATTACAGTGAAAGTCACTCATTCAACCCCTCTGGTGTGTGAGCTGTTAATGCAATGTGCTACATTTCCTGCTTACTGTCCCTTCTGTGTTACAACTGCAGTGGGATTAGTATGACTTCCTACTGTCCCAGTGTTTGAGGAGGTGTGTTTGGGGGCCTTGTTAAGGTGTGGCTCCCTGTGGCACCTTCTGTAAAGCAAAATGTACGCAGATATTCCCCCAAAGAACAGCAAAGCCATGGGAAGGATTCTAAAGGTTTATTTCAGAGACAAGGAGGCTGAAAACTTATAGATCCTGACAGTGCTATGTGGGCAGCACCAGCCTCAGAGCAAAAGGCAAAGACAAGGCTTTCGTTCATTCCTCAGGCTTTATCATCCCTTGGCTCCCCCATTGGCTGTCAAGGCCTTGCAGCACATCTGTGAGCATTATCTCCCTTGTGCCCAGGGAGTAACCTTCTGTGGAATGCATGCAGAGAAACATCCCCAAACCCTGTCTAGGAAAGATGCCTCATTCCAGCTAGGAAAGATGCCTCATTCCAGCTAGGAAAGCCTCCTTAGCGAAAACTCATTATCCTCCTTGTGAGCAGCATCTTCTGGAAATGAGCTCTTTATGCCTACACCTTCCATGCGCTGTCCTGGCACCCACTCCTGCCCTCAGCACTACTCAGTGTTTTGGCAGCTACAGAGCTCTGTAGCCACACAGATTTGGATTTACATTTAGGTAATTCTGTAGAAGGAAAGCAAATACCCTGCTATGACCCCAAGATAGATGGTGTGGCTGTCCTGTGGCAGAGTCTGTTCTTGATGGGGCTCTGATCACTCTTCTTTCCATCTCCTCCACTGTTCAGTAAGCCTGGGTAGGCTCAGGATGCTTCCTCTGTGACAAAGGGCTGTGGGCAGGGGTGTTTTGTGGGGCTGATAAGGAAATCTGCCTGTCAGAGAAAGGAGGTCTCTTGGGATTTTTAAGAAGAAGAGAGGAGCAGAACAGGGGCTGATAGTTGAAGGTAGAGGGCACATCCGCACATGACAAACTCATGTAGACATGACAACACATCTCACAAATATTCCTGTAACTCCAACAAGATTGCTTCCAGTGTCCGAGTTGTGGGTACATACCTCTAATATCTATTTAAATTACAAGTGGCTCACATAGATGTATGTTGCTTTTAGCCCCAAGAGGGGGACTGGGGATAAAGTCTAGAATTTGAAATGTGGAGACTTAAGACACTGTAGTAGATTTGATGTCCTAAATGTGATTGTCTTCTTCAAAATCTGACACATTTACCACAGTATTTGCTATACATCTCATGCACCTCTTCAGATTTTGAGTCAGACTCCTGTGCTTTATTCCCTTGCTCATTAGTACTCCTGCAGGTCTTACAGTGTCCTCAGCTGCTCTGCTTGTTGTGGCAAAGATGACTTTATTATGAATACAATTACAAATGTTCTTTATGGTTTATTTGACCCTTTTTAATCACTTTAATTACTTTGCTGGCTGCTTTGTTTTCTAGCTGCCACTGAATGTGTGAAGGCTAAATAACCTTGTACTTCAATCACATCTTCAATGTTTGTGTCTCTAATAGAAAATTGGTGGATCAACTAACTGATAAGATCCAGCTAGGAATTTCCTAAAGTGTTTGTTGGCATCAAAAGGTGATGGGGTAAAAGAAGGAAACCCCATTTATTCTAATTAACCCAGTAAACAAAAAGATTTTGGGAAACAATGCCTGACTCAATGGTGTGGAAACCTACAGATACAGGCAAAACAGCTTTATATAGTGTTTCTCATTTTATTAAGAGGGAGTTTCTGATTTGCACTAGAGGCTCACTTTTTATCGTTTTTGCTATACAACTTAAGTAGAAGAAAATTAAAACTAGAGTCCTGAAAGCTTGAATTAATGTGTACTCACCAGTGGTCTTTGTTCTTGCAGCCCTAAGCACAGAGTATCTCCTGTGCTGTTCCATTTCTTGCCTCAATGTATATATTTGAAGTAAGCCTGGAACTCAAAGTCAGAGGTAAAATTCAGTGCCTGAGAGGTGAGAGTGAAATGGAAAGGAGCTGCAGGACATTAGCTGCGTGATTCTAAATATCATTGATTTTATCTCCATCTTTGCATGTTGATATTCAGGAGAAGATTTTGCCCTTGACTTCCAGGCCCTCTGTGGGAAAGACAAAAGGGTGATTGACCTGTAAGTGCTTTGGTGTTGGGAGTGTATGTGCAGGTTTGGATTATTGAGTCACTTTCTACAACTCTTTTTGCAACACTTAAGGTATTGCAGTTTGTTCCTTGGGTTAAACCTGGTCCTGTGGCCAAGATTTTTTTTAAAAGAAACTCCCCAAAACTCCACCACCATCAGCAGGGAACAAAAAAACCCCAAATCTAAACAACAGTAACAAAAACCTCCCAAACAAATCAAGCTTCTTCTTCAGTACTTTCTGTTAGTACTGCAAACCAGCAACTCTTGCTTATCTGATTTTGAAGCAGACTTCAAGAATAGTCTTTAAGGTGTATAAAAATTAATTTCACTCAAATGCCAAACGTTGGAAAAAAAAAGTCAAGTGATGCTGGTGTGAATAGCAGCTCTTTGAAGTTTTGTTAATTATTTTATTGCCTAGATTATGCAGCGGAATAATTGACTAAATAATAGACTTGATTTTCAAACTTGGATGGCTTTCTCATGTATATAAACCTTGCAGTGTTTCCTCTCCATCTGTCATTTTTTTTTGCTTTCCAAATAGCCTTTCCTGATTGGATTTATAATGTCCTCCTCCATTGTCAGTGCAAAACTTTCTCCATGTTGCCATTTAAATCTTCAAAGCCACCAAAAGTAATCAAATATATTATAAAATAAAAATAGGAGTAAATGCAGACCTGATCATTTTAGTTCACTGTAAAATTTTATTTTTTGTTGTTCTATAAGATCTTCCCATACACTACAGTAAATGCCAGAGTCTTATGAATGAATTGAGGCCTTTTCACCACTGGACACAGGAGGGTTATTTCCCATGTGCAAGGCTGGGCTGGGAAGCAGCAGACACCCGTGAACTTGAGCTGAGATTCACTTCTAGCCTAAACAAGGTTATTTTTATCTCACTTTAGCATCTTTAGTAGATGTACTTTATAGATCAGATATAAGAGATACAACTTTGAGGGGGTTGTAGGACATTTTTTCCTAAAAAGCTTTGATTCCTCCTCTCCTTTTTGAATAGCACAGGGCTACTGCTGTTACTGCCAGTGCTGCACTGAGTGGCAAAGGAGCTCATTCAGCACAGCTGCTGCCCATCTGAGAACACCTTCATGGCCCCCCTGGCTGCTTTGGAAATGCTTGGCTGTTGGAAAACCAGGAGTGACGATGTACTGCTTTGACTAATCTGTATTTAAAAATAGAGGAAAATCTCTCTGAAATGAAAGTAGGAATATATTTTTACCAAACTGCTTTGAATTTTCTACAAGAAGCATTACTGTATTTTATAGCTATATTACAAGTACGAAATAGGATTAGATTTAGTGCAGAGAGACTGTGACCTCTTCAAAGTGTTTGCCTCATTATGCCTCTGTGTACCATGAGCTGTATATTGTCAAGTGAGTATATTGTGTCAGGGAAGTTACAAGTTCAGTTCAGGATGCCTTGGCTGAAATTTCTGCAAACTGAATAGTTCTGGTTCAAGGGTCTAATAAGCTCCTCAAGTCTGAAAGTCCTAGCTCAAGATATTTATATCTCCTGCCTGTGTTGAAGGCCAGGGTAGTTTGTTTGTTCTGCATGAAGAGCAGCTTGAGACTGCTTTTCTCCTTTTCTATTTACTTGATAATGTGCTGGTGTGGAGGTTTTTAATTTACTTTCTCTATGTTTTTCTCACTTCCGCACAGTCACCATACTGTTAAATAAGCAAGTTGCACACTCAGGACTTCAGTTCAGTAGGGGTGGGAAAAACCACATGCAAACATCAAGGAGCTGAAACTAATTGAATATCCAACTCTGATTTGACCCAAGTTATCTCTGCTGTAACATAATGTGTCACTTTGTTGCACTGACTGCTTAGCATATAATAAAATTGATAGTGCTGTAAAAAGTTAGGATTGTCAGATGTGTCATATATTTGTCACAGGCTTAGAGGGCAATATGAAAACTACTCAGTCTGTGAAATGTTTTTATCTTTGAAGTTACATACTGCAGACTGAGGGCCTTTAAAATAGCATTCATTTCTTACAAATAAAAACCTAACTGATATGAATATTTAATGTAGGGAATTATATTTGATGTTTGGAATGCATTAGTAATTACTGATTATTTTAATGAGAAAATTTCAAGCAATGTTCAGGTTAACCTTGGAGAGTTGGTGTCTTGTGTGGAGAGTCAGGGAGTCAGGTGAAAGCCAGTACTCTGGGGGGTGTGAGACAGGAGTCTCTGCCCTGAGTTCAGAGTGTTTGCAGCTCAGAGAAGACTTTTAACTCCTGCTGTAGAAACCATTGTGGAAATACAGCACTCAAAATATGTAATCTCTGTGGGGACTTTACCTGGCTTTGTACTAATGGGAAAAGAAGAAGAGGGGAGGAATTTAGAACACTTTCCTTTTTTGAAAGCCCTATGTAAGGCAGCAGTAATGGTGACTGAGGGAAATGGTCTTGAACATGTATACTTTTCCCCTAGCGAAATCCTTGTCAAAACTGTGTCTTATACAGCTCAGCATTTTTGCATTATTGGGGCATTTTGTATAGCATTATTTACATATATTTGTGTAAATAAGTTTACTGGCTAAAGCTGACAAATTTTCTTTCCTTTTAGCTTTCTGATCTTGCTTTCCCTTCTTCCTCCCCATTCTATTAATGAAAAGAAATTAATGTTCTTCGGATTCAGGCCCTAAGGGATGAAGTCAGTGTACCCTTGCGCATTATTATCTGTCTCTGTATATAAATACAGATTTTTATTATGACTAAATCTTTCTGATGTTCCAGAATTGTCACAGAGAGCTTTTGGTTAAAAAAGAAATAAAAGTAAAGGTGAAAATAGAGAGACAAAAGTTAGGCTTTGTCCTTTGATGTCTTACAAATAGGAAGTATGTGTCTGGAAAATGACTGCCTTCTGAGGCCTCCCTCTGATACATCTAATCTTTTAAAATTGATGCTGATACACACTTTTGCTCAAATCTGAGAATAAAACCTGTTCTAACAATGACCTGTGGTCTCCTTCTGTTTTTCTCTACTCTTTTCTTTGCCTCCTCCCCTTTACAATAAAACCTGCTGGTAATGGAAAAAAAGGTCAACATGCCATACACAGCTAGTTTTGAAACAAATGTAGCTATGTGAAAATGAGTTCACTTTGAGCGAACTTACCCAGGTGCTCTATTTCTCCATTAATGCCATTCCAATAACTTAGATGCAAGTCTAGATGCTAGCTGAGAGTCATCCATTAATTTTTTTGTCTTAAGTTTATGGGTTGGAAAGATATAAGTGACCTAGTGAGTGCACACATATTATCTGTAACAAAATATGAATTGGACACAGATTAAGTGGAAGTTTGTGTATCTGAGTTCTAGGCAGATTTCTGAAGTGCACACACTTGTGTGCAAAAATGAGCCTTAAGTGGTGGTTGCCATTTATTTTGATTTCTCTGGGGTTTGATTACAGGCTTTTAGAATACTTTAGGTGAAAAAATTAGTTGGTGTTTAATGTAGTTGATGACGGGATCAGCATTGTTCCTTTGGTGCATGTCATCATGGTAAACGGACTATTCAAGGGCTAAAAATACACTCCAGTGTAGTCTAAAACCTGCATGTGAGTGCTGCTGAATAATCTCCTTTTACTGGATTAAGTCTAACCAAACTTCTATAAGTAAGCCAAGCATTTAATGGAAAACTTTGCATTTTATTGTACAGACAAGGCAGAAATTATGTTCTATATTTCACAGAGTTTAACACTACCCATTCTCCAAACATTCTGCTCATTTAACTGTGGATATGTTGTCTGTTTCCGTTGGAGCAGAGAGGGCTGAAGGAGGCCCAAGGATAGTGGGGACATGGTGACCTTCCAAAGCAAATGTGTTGCAGCTTGCAGAGTTGTTTTCCTTTCCACCACTTACGGTTATGAACACAGTGGCTACTCTAGCAAAGAAACTGTTCACATCCTTCATGGATTGATCTAGGAGACAGCAGGAAGATAACTCATGGTCTGTGAAATGGCCTTCTATGAAGCCAGAGCACAAACGCCCAAGTAGTTGGTGTCAGTGGCTGAATGTCTCCCAGTGCTGTGGTGCAGTACACACAGTGAGGTAGGCTGCCACTCATGTAGCCTTTTGCAAAAAAATAATTAAACAAAAAATGTGTGTGTTTTGCATAGCTCAGAAGTAGCTGCCTTTGGTAGCAGCTGTTGACACAAGCAGAGCATGAGGAAGATGGGAAGATGGTGGCAACAGGTTCCAGGGAAATATTGCCTAAGAGTGGAGCTGGACATGTCAGAACAGAGTCCTCTGGGGTTGTGAACAGACACTGTCGTGTCTCAAAGCTTTGCACAAATGGCTTTGTTTCAGGGGTACCCATGTATGGCTGTCAGCTCTCCTGGGTTTCCTGTTCTTTGGGAAGGCAGCGTGTCACTGCCATCAGTTAGAAAATTCAGCCAGGTATGAAGTTGAACAGAGTCAGATGATGATCTTGAGCAGTCGTTTTTAATGGATGTCTTGACCTGCTGTTTAGTGTCTCTGTGCAAACACATAGCACTTAACATCATAACATCTCCATTTCCCAACTGTTGAGACTTATATGCCACAGTCCTGATGCAGATAATGATAATCATGGATGAAATACTTTCTGTGCTTCAGCAATTGCTGTGGTATCTCAAGATAGCCTTTTCCCAGGAAAAAGAAATTTTGAAATCAGGAGATGTGTCTTTCTCAGAGTCCTTTAGCTGTATATAGTTAGTGTTAGTCTTACAGAAGGCAATATAGAATAACTGCAGATATGATTACAGCCCTATCAGTTTTGATCTGAAAAGGTCTCAAGTTCTTCTCACCATTTTTCCTAGATCATACTCCGGTTCCCTATAACAAAATTTTTGTCCTCATGATACTGTCCCTAAATGGTCATAATACCTAAGTGGGGTTATATAGCAGAGATTGAGATGGGTGCACTTTTGTACCAGCAATATGCAAGAGAATTGCAGTCATTTGAATTGTGCCCATTTTCACAGGAAGTTCATTTTTACCAAACTAAGGCAGCACAATTGAAAGTGATTGAAGAGACCTAAATCCTTGTGGAAATTTGGAACTGTTCAGCATGTGGGTTTTTGAAGCCCAGCATCCTCTCACTAACAATGACCAACAGCAGATGCTTAGGACAGAATACAAAAACAAACACGGATTATAGATTCAGAGAAATCTGCTTCTACCAACAATCAAAGCTTTAGACTCATGGTACCACAGGTTGCATCAGGATTACTGCAGCCACTGCAGCCATTCATGAATTCTTTTTTGTTCATGAAATAGTGAGGAAGAAGACTTGCAAAGAATGAATAAGGCTTAAGTCTGTTCTCTGCACATCCAGGATTACTCAGGCACAGGAATGTGCTGCCCCTGCTACAAGCACATCTTTTGGGAAGTTGTACACTTTGTTTTTATAACCTACTTTGTTACCCTCCCTCTTCTATGCATGCAAATTTTACTATACTACCTTGGTGAAGCCTCATATTCCAAATCATGTTTTTCAAGAAGCTTTATCTTTTCCTTAAAGACAAAGGCTTGGCTTGGACAGTTGTGTCCCTAGAACTTCATTCCCAACTCTGCCAATTAGTTGCTTTTAGACAAGATTCTTTATCCATTTTTTGGAAGCATAGGCAATATTACTTTTCTCTAGAGAGGAGTTTAAACTTTTTTAATATTTAAAGATACTGCACTACCAAGTCCACACTATATCATAGTATTTTATTCATGAACTGGACGATGAATACTGCTTATAGTACAGTGAGATCTTGAGATGTTGCTTGGGAGCCAGTTTAAATTTAACTCGTGGTGAAAATTTAGTGCACAGTTGAATATCTCTGTCTGGCATTTCAGAAATTTACATCTGAAATACACTGAGCTTCTTCCTTAAGTAACACTTCATTGTAAATTTTTTTTTATTAGTAGAAGTAAACAGAAGTTCTTCACATCGTGTCATACCAGTACCTGCAAAGAACTTGGCCTCTGTGGAATTGTAGTTAAATGTGCTCTAAATTTTCCTATGAGGTGTGTTTTTTTGTTTTGTGGGTTGGTTTTTTTTGTTGTTGTTGTTTTTTTCCCTTCTGTCTTTACTTGCATTCTTAAAATGTAAAAAGCCCTTTGGTTCCACCAGCTTGCACTGTCTTTATTTGCCTGCTTACCCAACCTGGCATGCCAGAGTCAGTTTGCTGATTCCAACTCTTCTAGAAACTGTTGAAAGAACCAAGCTATATTTTTTTGTCTTGGAACATGTCAGGGAAATAATGATTTATTGCATTTATTTCCAAGCTGAAGTACGGTACCAGAGGCTGGTTTTCATCATGTTTTCTTCTGGTCTAAAACACACACTAAAATGGGTGTGTGCTTGCGACGCAGAAAGAAAATTATTCCTATTAACTGGTGTGAGTAGCTACTTGCATGTGGGTGATGCTGAGCAAAGGCTTCTAAAATTAACTGCTGAAATGTAACAAGGAAACCCTCTGTTGTGCTGTAAGGTTCCTATAGAAATCCGTTCTCCCTGATCTGAAATGTGGAAAGAGTGTTACCTCTTTAGAACCACTGCTGCTTCTGCCTCAGAGTGATTCTTTTTGTGATGGCAACGTTTTTTAGAAGATTGTGAAAATAGAAAATCAGAAAGAAAGGTCACTTGTTTCTCTGTATATTTTTAAAGGGATCTTTATCCCCTGTTGTGTTGTAAATTAATTGAAAAACAACTGTGCTGTAAATAAATGGACTGCTGTGGTAAATTAGTAAAAAATTATGTTGTTCTCCATGCATTATTCTAAATGATTCATTCTATCCAATGATATCGTGTTCTATTCTATCCTGATTTTCTTTTTTTTTATGATACTACATTCCTTAAATCATAACAGTGAGCTTAAATGCAGCAAACAATGTCACCAGGAATAGTGCAAAGCTGCTGCTGGACTGGTTTCTCTGTGCCAGCTCAGGGCTGAACTACTCTGAACTGAACAGCTTCTGTTTTGAAGTTCTCCATGAACAAAACCAAGAAATGTTCTAATTGTTGACCTTCAGAGTGAAAAAGCTGGTCCATTAACTTATAATGTCTCCTACTATACTGTGTTTATTGATTCATGGGGCCAGAAATGTGGGTAATAACAAGCTGATGTGCTTTAACAGCAAATTATTATAGTGGTTAGGATTCTTTGATGGCACCTCTTCTCCTTTGCCTTCTCTCCTGCAGTACTGTCTCATCTTCTGCACTATTGCTGCATCGACAATCATCTGTCCTTATTAGTGTCTGTTTAATGCCAAGTTTTAATTCCTCATTAGGCAGTCAAAGAATTTTGTGCGCACCAGGACAAAACAGGTTTTCATAGCAACATATTTTGAGTTCTTCTCTGGGTCAAGTTCAATAGAAAGTGAAAATATTTACTGGATGACTCATTACAGAAGTTTTTTGTGTCTTCAAAGTAGTGCAAATACTGTTTTTCTAAGAAATGAAGAGCTGGTGTAGACTGACTTGTATGTGTGCTAAACTTCATCTCTTATTTGCATCTTTCCTCCTGATTTTAGTCTTGGCAGGTTGAGAGCTCTGCAGGGAAAGCTTCATAAATGCTCTACAAATCTTTAGTAAATTAGTCTGTAAGGAACATTGAAGTAGCATTCGATCTCATTATCTAGAAAAGGCATGGCTTCTGCAGACTTTAATGGTGATTGTTGAATTAGGTAATGGTTTTTAGCTGGCTGCTATAATCTCTGGTGATGTAGGTGAGTAATCCATTATTCAACATTCAGCTTATGGAGATACAGAGTAGATGGCTGAAACATAGATGGGGAAGTGCTGAAGTTATTTGAGTTGGAGAGGGGAAAAGGAGCTATTGGTCAGTGAATACTTACATTTGATGCATTTAATCTTTCTCGTAATGTATATGGTATTACATGGATCTCACAAGGTTTTATTTTGTAGCTAAAGTATTTAAAGAGGAGAATGCCTGATACATTTAAGTGTGAGTGGCCTAAACTCCTGCTAACAGGATGTACGAATGCTTGTGTCTGCTAAGAACTAAAACCTTGAAAATACACACACTGTGACAGGGAGCTGCTCTAGGTGACTTAGCTACAGTAGAGAACTGCTATAATTGTTTATTTTCATGATTTCTATTAGTTCTTGACTCTTTCCAACTGCTGATCCAACCAAGTTTTAAGGATGTTTTTTTCCCCTGATATGGACAAATGCTTTTTTTTGTCTGGATTTGAAGCCAAGGCAGCGGAGCGTCCTCCTTATCAATAGTATGAAAAATAACCAAATTGCTCTCTTCATTCCCTGCCCTCTATAGGAAAAGTAAAGTAAAAATCTTCTATCGATATGGGAGGTTAGAACAGACTTGTAAAATAAATGAAAAGGTTAGTGATTTACTCATAGTTTCACAGAAAACATGACTTTTTGTATGTGTGGCTTTTAGCCAAAATTTGATGTGAAATTTCGAAAACTTAACATCCGTGCCTTGAGAGACAAAAGCAGAGTATAACCCAGACACTAAAGAATTAGTTTGTCCATCAGTTATCAAATTGCCGCTTGTTTATTCCAGCATGACACATTAGGTTTCTCTGAAGCTCTGCAGCAAAGAGAATGTAACCAGTGTGTCTTGTTCAGGTGTGATCATTCATTACTTCTGGTGCACGTGCTTGAGGTCAGGCTGTGGAACCTCCATTGTGTGCCCATGGAGATGGATAATAAAGCTATCCAGAGGAAATATGCTTCATCACCTGCAAGGGCTCTGGTGAAATTTCACCAGCACTATGTGGATTATATTTCTAGTGCTGTGTGTGGCAGGAGTATGAATTGATTTATCAGGAGCCTGTATCACTTGCTGGGTTTCACTGTATCACTCCAGATACAGAGATGGTCTGATACAGCCTCTGGATCAGTTATTTTGCAGTTATTTTATTGGCTTTTGAGTTATGCAGTATATTGATTAAAACACTTGGAGAAAGTCTTCATTTTCCCTGTATTACTGCAAAAGATAATATTTTAATGCAGCTGAACTACCTGTTGTTAAATTCCTTGATGGAAGATGTAAAGCAGTTATGAAGACAGCAGAGAAGAAAATTCTGCTAGTGATTGCAAAGTATTTATATTCTGATTCCTTCTTTTCAAGACTTACTCAACAAAGGCTGTAATTGTCTGTGATTGGTCTCTGTCCAAAAGTGAGGGTTTTTCTGGTGTGAGGTGACTGTCTATCTGCTTCTGCTATTAAGATCAAGGCCAAAGGGTTTAGTCATTATACAGAGACATGAGAAAACTAAACAATACAGTTGTCCCTGCTGTCATTGTGCAGAATTAGAGAAAAATTGAAACAGCTAAATAAAAATGAGTGAAAGCTGGAATTTGGGGTTGAAAAATCCTTCCTTTGGAAGGGTAGTGGGATGTGTTGGTTATGGTCAGCAGTGAGAATGTTTTAATTTTTGTGTTGATTCATACAGCTGGTTTGAACTTCATGTGTCAGTGTTTCTTGTGAAGTCTGGCTCAAGTACACATGCCTGGGTGTCATCCTCTGTGAGTCATGAACCTTGGATGTACTTACTCCTGGTAAATATTGTTTGTTATGCATGTAGAGGGTGTTTTTCTCAGACCAGGGGAAGGAAATCTTTGCTTGGTTGTTTGTCTGAGTACAGGACGATCTCCCCACTATGTGTTCAGTTTCCTGACCCCGTCTTACACTCGGGGTGGCACTCAGGTGTGCTTCTCTTTAGGAACGTTCTCCTGAGTGGTCCTGATGCAGCAGAGGTTCATCAGTGTAAGGGTGGTCCTTGAAGATCAGGGTGGAAGGTGGGCTCTGAAACATCTCCATTCCTGTAGACTCTAAAGAAGGGACTGGCCAGGGAGATTTGAATAACCTCTTTAGACTCTGACGACTGACTCTGGTGTGACAGCCTTCCTAGCATTTTTTTTGAGCTTTTCAAAATTTCCAAAATGTAGTGGGTTTTTACAGTTAGTTCACTAAGGGCAACACCCTGCTGATTTCCTTAGTAATTTGCCTAATGGACAAAATTGATACCAAAAAAATGTCCAAAAGAAGATCAAAACAAAAACATGCTTTGCATTAGCCCTCTATGTGTTTTCCTAATACAGGGCTTTGATTTTAGTTGGCACTGATGGGGATCTGGGATGTTGTTTGCTTTGATTCTGCAATTTGAGCTCAGTTTGAGAACAGTCAATTATTGGCTAATTGTTTGAGACAATTTAGACTTAAGGCAACTTAGGAAGCCAAGGGATCATAAATGATAGTTGCCTAGTTTATTAAATGAAGCTATTCACAAAACTGTTTTAAAGATGTAATTTAAATCTTCATGGTATTGTCCTTGTTAGTTCTCAAAATAATAATATTTTCCATTTATAGTACTAGCATGCAGTTGTTGCACTGTAACACTATGCTCTGGGTAGTATTTATTACATGTTTTTAATTCAAAGAACTCAGAGCATTTCACAAAGCACTAATAATCCCTGTAATTTCCCTCCTAAAGGAAGTATTCATAGCATCAGTTTTCATATAAAAGAAGACAGAGACATTGAGTCATTCACCCTGGATTACAGAACAAGCCAGTGGCAGCATGAAAGTACAACCTGTGGGTCCTGATCTCTGAGAAGTGAAATAATTTTAATACAGGCAAATGCTTTTCATTGCCTGGGAATTCCTTTATATGAGCAAGGAGAATAGGATAGATGGGTAGGGTTTGTGAGTGAGTGCTTGTAGAATTAGTTACTAATTTTCTTCAACCCTTTCTCATAAGTTTTTTTTTTTGCAATTCTTTTTGAAATAGTAGAAGGAATATTTGCAATACATTTATATAAGAATGGTTGTATTTGATACTGTATTTTCACTATGGTATTAAAAAATAATGTATGTGCACAGCTTTTGTGAATATTTCAATTGTAAATTAGTTTTTAACTGTTCAGTTGCAATGATATCAAACACAACCAACCAGGGCTGACACAAATGATAAGGAAATATAGAACAATGCAATTTTTGCATCTCAGAGTTGATTCAAATCCTTAGACTGTGTAGAATAAAACATATTCAAACAGATATCAGCCATATGGGAATAGACGCTTTTAATTGAGCCAAGCTTAGTCCTTGAATACACAACTGCTTTATTTACATAACCAAAATTATGCTACTGTAGCATTTGTTCTGTGAGAAATTTTCTGTATTTAGAGCTTTAAGAATGTGAAAGTTCAAATTAGTGTTATGATTTTAGTAATTAACATTCTGCTGCAAATCAAGTGTATAGCTTGGTTTGATGTCTTTACATCAGTTTATCAGAAGTAAAAACTTTAAGATTAACCTTCATATCACAGAAAAAAGCAATACTATATTAAAAAGGAAATAAATATAATAAAGAGATTGTGTCTGAAGTTTCCTTTCTTCATCTAACATAGGCCATTTTATTCTCAATTTTTTCTCAGCTAAGAAAGATGATTACAATCCTTCCCATGGTCTGCACTATATTAAAATAATATTGATGGCTTTTGTATTTTGGAAGATAAGAAAGGTTCAGCCCCACTGATCTTAGGATCTTCTGCCTTTGCTACGGAAGGAAAGGAGTCTGGTGCTGTATTGCTTTCTAACATAAATCATGCACAAGTTCATTGGATTGCATTGCATTATTGTAGTGATCCAGCAGGAAACAAAGAGTATTTTATAGCCCCTGTGGAGAAAATAGCCTTGGAGGGTACTCTGCTCCTTCGTCTCCTTGGGTTGCAGACCTGGGCTAACATGAATCTTTTTTCTGCTGTTAGTGATTTTGGAAAAATGCACTACTGTGATACTTTGTAAAAGAAAAAATAGTGAATTTTAAAAATAAATGTAACAATACAAATATACTCAGTGATGACTTTGGTCTTTTTATGTGGAGTTGGGCACCTTAGTGAAAAGAAACTGTTAAACACACTGTAAGTGGTTCTGTGCTGACTTTAGCTGATGCGAAAGGAGCTATTGGTATTAAGATTTTCAAAATCAGTATTCAGCCTGCCTGCTGCATGAAATGTTATAGACTGAATGTATTCTGAGAAAAGCTGTCAGATCTGCTTCAGGAGAAGTAATTAATGCCAGTTGCAAGGCATGCTGTTGTCATGACAAAATCCAAACTTTAAGTTGAACATACCTGATCTCCTGACCACTGATGTTTGTAAGCATCTTGTTTGGAGGCTGCTGATTGTTTATGGCCCATGGTCTTTCATGGTCAAAAGAGCAAAAATTCACTTTTAGAGATATACCCTCGAAGAAAAGTCAAATATTTAAGAGCAACAGATACAAAATTGTGGGTAAGCATAGGAAGAGAATGCGAAAGTGAGAATTTGTCAACAGTGCAGTTACACTTTCAAATAACCTGATTAGTTTGTATTGCTGATATAAGAAAATCTGTGTGTTGATCTTCAAGCAGCTCATGATTCCTGGGGAACAAGTGATGCAGCCAGTCCACTGTATAACATCCGAGTACCAAAATGCATAAAGAGAATTACAGAATGTGTTAAGAGGTTTCTTTGGTATCTGAACTGAGACGCTGAATAATTGAGTTCAGTAAGGTTTCCAAAATGTGCTGGAGAATTTTCCAGCAACTCTGGAAATTCCTATTTTTCTAAATATCATTCCATGACTTAAAAATCATTCTTAGTCTTTCTCTGCTTGATTTCTTTACCATGTGACAGGGAAACCCATGCATTGGTTACTTGGGAAAGATTGTTTTGCTTGATCAGGTTTGATTTGATACATTCTGTTTCATTAAGAACAATTTTGTCATAGTGCTGCACTAAGAAAAAGGCATTGCATCAGCCCTCTCTAGCCTGTGCTTTTGTTATACAGCACGCTCATCATGTTTCCTCAGATTTAATCTTTGTAAAATAATCTTTCACTCTTGTAAGTCACTCTTTTTGAGGGAATACTGCTATCACTCTATACTCCCCTCCCCAAACACCCTTCAGCTCTTTAATAAGTGGATTTATCCATTTGGATTAAGCATAAAGCAGACCAATCCTTCAGCTAGAAATGGATTTAAACTTGTACTTTTATGTTTTGATAAACCTTGGCCTAAAAGAATACATTGGTTAATTCAGAAATGTTTCTTAATTTGGATGCAGACAGTGGTGAATGAATATTAATTTCTTATTAGCTGTTTTTGGATTAGGTTAATAAAATTACTGAGCATTTCATGAAGGACTGTTTCTAATATTTTTACTCTTGTGCACTGCTATGTAAGTGTGTGAGGATTTTTTCAGATCGTAAGTTTTCTTTTGCTCCATAATGGGTCCATATCACATTTTAGAAACACAGTTGTGTTTGCTGTAGGACCCAAGTTGTACAGTGCTAAATTTTGGCATGTAAAGAGTTCAACAAAATAAATCCTCCACTTAACAAAGGCTAGAAAATAAACCTTGACTGACCTTTAACTATAATATCATAATCTTGACTATATAGCATAGAACACCATATAGGATTTCAAGTGAAATCACTGAATTTATTTTAAAACAGTTATAGGACATTGGAACAAATCTGTTCCCTTTGATTCCAACAAGCCACATGCTGTAGCAGCTTTGTTAATCTTCCAATACATGTAAAGCACACCACAGTTTAAATCTTTGTGAGGGATAGGTACACATACACAAACAATAAAATGATTGTATGAATTAGGTGAAAAAAGTTTTATAACATGGATTTGTTAGGATTACCTTCTTTCAAGGCATGAGCTGTGGGAGCAGTGGGAAATGTAATACGGTTTGGCTGATGAGTCCCATTCTCTCCCCCTCTCTCTCCCTTTTTGCTTTGGTTTCCAGCCCGAAACCTGAAGCTTTCCCAAATCCACAGCCAATCCACAGGGATAAGCTGATGGAAGTCGGTCGGCCTTCCAGTGAAATGTGGCTGGTCTGGGGCACTGACATCTGTGGCTGTGACCTTCCTGCGAACCCTCCAGCAAGTCTATTGCCCTTTTTCTGCATTTCATTCGATATACGTGGCAAAGATTCACTAATTGCATTTACTGGGCTATGCTACCTTTAAAACATTGCTTTTGCAATGTCTTTTCCCTTCAACCACTGGAGTTTTTTCACATTTCTGCAGTATCTGGAGAGTATCAAACTGATAGTTGCAAACAGAATATGAGCTTTTAAAGTCCAGATATTTGGAATATTACTCAGTTTTAATTGTGAGAATAGGTATATTATGGAGAAATATTAAAAGACAACTGAGGTCCTTATGATGTCAGGCAGAAAAAGTGATTATTTTATCTCAGTTGGACATTTAACTTTCAATAATTAAATTATACATAATTTCCAGTTTTTTGCAATTAGTGCATGTATTTTCTCATTATTGACTGATTTGCTCCAATTTCTTTGTATGAAAAGGGCTTTGTCATTTAGTGAGGAGTCATAATATAGTCAAGTTTTACACATTTATTGTCTCGACCAGCTCCAAGAATTACATGAGTACTTAGGAAATGAATACACAGTACCATAGAGGCTGGCAAGCTTCCAGATTTTAATTGCTTACCAATGAGGTTCAAGGCAGACTGTTCTTCCTAGGATGGCAAAATGAAAAAGAAACAAACCTCAGTTGTGCTAAAGAAAATGAAAATTCCATTCTTGAGAAGAATATTCACTGGTCTGTGAAAAAAAGAGCTGTATCTCAGTTATCATTGCTTATTCGGCTCTGTGGCTGAATTAACAGAGTTGAGGAACTAAGGAAAGTTGGAGCTGTCAGGGGACTTAGCCAAGTCTTAGGTTTTTTTGTAACTAATGTCTTTCAGGCAGACTGAGGGAGGTGATAAGGAAAAAAGGTACTTCAGATCAAAATGCATGGAAAACGTTGAGAAGAAGGATGGGCTAAAAAGCTCTGTCGTAGTAACCCAGAGAAGTAGGCCTGAGCATGTCAGCTGCAATGTAAAGGTACTGCATGTGGTAGTCAAGTGATGAGACCCTGTTACTGAAAGCCAAGAAATCTGGATTTCGATCTTTGGCTCCACAAGAGGCCTCTCTCAGTACCTTGTTTCTGATTGCTCCATCTTACAAAGAGGAAATCATTTTCCACCTTTTGCTTAAAGATCCCTTCCTCTCTTTTTCAAAGAAGCATTTTCCGTTGTACAACTTTGTGTCATTGCTTTCAATTCTTCATCTTGCCAGTGTGCAACCATCACAATGCTGAAAAAGTAGTGAGAATAACAGAGAGTGAAGGACTGGTGAAGGGTAAATATTTGAAGTGAAATAGTCATTGTAACTGTAAGAAGATCTTTGTATTTTATTGCCATCAAGCTGTCTAGATACTATTGCAGATATTATGTATTTGGTACAGCTTCAAAAGGAATCATTGGTGCTTTGAGAAGGAGAATGATGTTGTGTTTCACCTGCTGACATCAGTGGAGCAGCTACATAATACTGCAAAAGTGGGGAAAAAAAGAAAAGGAAATAGATTGGCGTTGAATAGGCTGAAGCCTGGGCTCTTCTAGAAAGACTTATTCCACAAAAGTTAATAAATGATAAAACAAGTGTTTTTTGTGTTGGTTACAAAAGTGGGTCGAGAACTAGTGGAGCTCTTTTAGGAAGAATCTTCCTTGCATTGTGCATGAATAGATGAAAAATTACACACTAGAATTTGGATATGAGCATCTGGGGAGACTGGAGGAGATGAGATGCCATAATCAGCAGCTGTGGGCAAGCTTGGCAGCTGGAAGGTGGCTGGATTGGTGCGTGCTGTGTTTTTGTTCCAGTACTTGTTTACTTGGAGCATGGACAGCCTGACATCTGGTTGTCTTCTAATGAAACTCTGAGTCTCAACTTTATTGCTTCTCCTGAGCTTTCCTTTCATGCCTATTAATTGGCTTATACTAAAATTTGACCAACTCCTGTATTTTTCATTCTTCTTTTCCTTGCCAGCCTGGTAAATGATGGGAAAGAGATCAGTATGGTTCAGCTGTGGGAAAACCACTTCCATGCAGTACAACATGGACTCTAAAATATATTCACCAAGCAAGAGGAAACATACTGCTTACACAACTTAAGATCTCTTTTATCTGTCAACAATTACATGCTCTGATAGGTCCTGTTTAATCTCAAAATGCTAATAATATGCATGCTAGAAAGAGCTCTAGTTACATTTGTCAGATCTGAAACTTTATAAGCCTTGCTATTCATTCACTAATGTTCACACTCACCAATGTTCATGCTCGTTAAATGTAACACTCATTAAAAATATATAATCCATATTCATCATTTTAGTTATCCATCACTAAATCAGATTAATAGATCACCATGCAATTTTACATTCTTTTTACAATTTTGTGGAAATGATCCATTATTCAAATACTGAGCATTGCCCATCTGCACTCATCTTTTTAATTTTTTTTTCCTCCAGTTGAGTCACCCATTAATGAGTGACAAAAAGAAATGCTGACAAATGAGTTTGGAGATCTTCAAGTTGTTGTTGCCAAGACCCATTGTAGGCTTTGGTCAGCCTTCTGAGTCACTGCTCTGCTTCTGGCTTCTTGTGCATCCTTAGGCAGGGCACTTCTGTTTTGGCAGTGCCTCTAAAGGATGGCATCTCTCCGGCTGGATTAATGGATGCCTTTATTATATTTGATGACTTTCCATATTTCTCATTTTAATCCAATTTTTAAAAATGGCTTCATGTCTTGGAAGCTTCATTCCCACACAAGAGGTCTGTTTTAATCCAAACACTTAAATAAAAGAGCTTTTTAAAATTATTTTTTAAAATATTGCCTTTGTTTTGTCAATACTGCCATATATCATTGTCATGTATTTTAAAATATGGTGTATCTGGGATAGGCAGGACATTGTATGTGTTTCTATTCCCATTTATGGTTTCTGAGCACACTAAGGAGGCAAGAGATAATATGATAATCACAATTAACTTCAATGTTAATCACAACAATAACTACAAGTATATCCCTCACTGATTTGTTACATCTGTGTTTATCTCAAGCAAAATTTTAGCTCTAAGAGATTTCTTCCTCAGGATTTCCTTGCCTGGCTCTGTTATTAATTGTAATTGTTTTTGTCTTGAACACTTCCAGAGGAGGTGCTTGCTGCAAACCAGCGTGTAGCAGTTGGTGCTGAGACGACAGGCTCTGTCTCTCAGACCTGTCACCATGAGGCTTGTGAACAGGGGCTGAAAGCTTCTCAAAGTGTTAACAGCTTCTCAGCCGCTGTCAATGCTAAATGGTGCAATTGTAGGAGAAACTCTTGGCAATATGTTCTGCTATTCATAGTCAGCCCTGAACTAGCAGATACACAGGGTGACTCAGTTCCTGCACGGCTCATGTCACTCAGTACACAGGGATGAGCGGTGCTAACCAGGCTTGAGAGTTTCACAGGAGTTGCTAAGGGAGAGGGATGAAAAAGGGGTGGACGAGAGGTAAAGCTGGTTCCAGTAACTGCAGGAAAAAAAAAAAAGTATTTTCCAGCACCTGGGAAAGCTTGTACAGCTGATGATGAATTTTGTCCCTGCAATGTTTTTTGCGTGTGCATGTAATTCATTTGGCCAGCGACTGACAGGTTGGCCACATAATATATTCTTTGAAAAAATACAGTTTAGTAAATCCAGAACTTCCCCTTTTATTCTACTGTCTTTCTTTACCCTTAATTTTGCTCCTGCAACTCATTCTATTTAAATATACCAAAGAGCTGCTTGTTGAGGTTGCAGCAGGTAGGAATGGGCAGGTGATGCATTGGGGGGACAGCAGAGATATCTTTTGGTGTCCTCTTGAACCTCTTGAACCTGCTTCCCACAAGGCTGGTGGCCTCAAAAGTGCACTGAGCCAGGTCTTCAGCTTTCTGAACCTGCTCCGTTACTCCCAATTTCCCTTTTTCCTTCTGCCTTGTTTCCTGTGTGGGCCCTCTGCCTTTCCTCCCCAGCTGCCTCCTGAGGTCTGCTGTTAAGGGGAGTCAGTGCAAGCTGGGCTGCCTCATGTGAAAGGTTTTCAGAGAGGAACCTTGTAAGAGGCTGAAAGGTGAGAATTGTTTTCTTTTCCCTCAGTAAACACTTGAAAAAAAAAAAAACAGCTTTGGCAAAGAAATAAACCTTCAGAAGTGATACTCGAAGTAAAAGCGAAAATGTTTCACAGTGTGGAAAACACATGGCGCAATGTGTGTTTTAATTGCAGGAAAGCAAACAAAGAAACCTGTGAAGTCTGCAGTTTTTGTGATTCGATAATAGTAGCTTTGTGAATTGCTGAGAGAGAAGTGTTGCCACGCTGTGAAATCATCAGATTCCCCCATGCTTGCCCTATATCTGTAAGGCAAAACAAACTCCACTTTATGTATTTATCTAAAGCTTACTCGCTGCTGCTGTAAGCTTCTTCACAAACCAAGACTGGATCTGAGTTACTGATCACTCAAGAGAGAGGTACTTTGATTAAAGGAAAATAAAGAAAACACCTGTAGATCCTATATCAATATTTTAAACATTAAGCAAATGTATTCTATACACATCCTTTCTTATAATGCATCCTGAAGCAGATTTTTTCCCATATAGGTCCAGTGTGCATTGTGTTTGTTCATATGTTGTACAACACCACTTGATTTCATCTGCATGTTTCCAACTCAGGAAAAAGTGACTGGATAACCCGTACAGATAGGATGGGAAGTTTGCCCTACAGCTGAAACATGATAAGCCAATTTGTACTGACCTTTCAAAGTGTTTAGACAGGCTCTTACATTATGAATGTTTTCTTATAATTTTCAGTGGTTTGCTAAGATTACTATTTGCATTTTCTGTTCTCATCTACCTGACTGCTCTGCCTTCATATTTCCTTTTCAAATATATCTTTTCTGTATGTCCTTGTATCTTTTTCACACCCCTGTCCTTTCTACTTTGAATTCCTTTGATATCTTTCAACATCAAATAGCCTCCTCTGCATCCTTACCATGAATCTCTAAGTGTTTCAGGAGCAAAGCTCCTCCGAGATCCCTTAATGTCAGAAAGGAAACAAAAGAGCAGAAAAAAAGACTTCAACTTAATGCATCTTTTTGCATTTCAGTATTTAGCCCATGTTTTTTGATGGGGCTGTGTGCTTTGTTCATGCAGTAGAGACACTTCCTTAGAGAAGTTACAGACTGAAAAGCACCACTGGAGAAAGCAGTTGATTAAAGGCGTTGCTATCCCATGCAAGCACAGTATGTTGGACAAAAAAAAATCTTCTAAGAGAGCAAGATTTTTTTTTTGATACAGAATAAATGGCAATAGGGGGCCTTCAGGATGGATGTGAGCAACAAGAAATCTGTAGATGAATCATTTGCTCAACAGGGCTTCTCATGTGTAAGGGGCATGGGAAGCAGGGGGGAAATCACACTTGGTGGAGGAGAGACAGGGGAGCAACTTCATGAGAGATCAGGAGAGTTTCCTGGACTTTGTGCTTCAAGTTCAATGAGGCTTCAAACTGGAATGAAGAATTTTGGATGACAGTCTTGCCTTTTGAAAAGATGAAGGGGTTTGTATCTGCCTTAAATATTTAAAGAACATGGGGAGCACTTTGAAAAGACTAAAGCATCAAACTAGGCAATTAAAAGAGAGAAGATTCTGCTGAGACCTTGTTTTTGAAGATGTACTGGAGAGGTAAAAAAGCAGGCTAGTCCAAATGCTCAGTACAGGAAAGACAGCAGATAGTAATTGCTTAAGCAAATGTGTGTTGTAAAAAACCTGTGTGATGCAAATAAAGGTCATTGTTCCCAGTTTGTTATTGAGAACCTGACTACAGCTGCCAATGTTTGCAGTAGAAATCCATGGACTTGCATGCAGTGTGTAACACCCTCTGTGCTGCTAGAATTAGGAGCCTTCTGGCATCACCCATCCCTGGAAGTTTTCAAGGCCAGGTTGAATGGGGTTTTGAGTAATCTGGCGTAGTGGAAGGTGTCCCTGCCCATGGCAGAGGGGTTGAAACTAGATGTTCTTTAGGGTCCCTGCCCACCCAGACCATTCTGTGACTTACTCTATGATCATTCCACTTGAATAATGTTATTTCATTGAGCCTCTGACCATCCTGTCGTTGAGAACTGGTGGGATATCCCAAGATACAGATTGTACTTGGTAGATATTTGAAAAAGAATATTTTTCATGGCTGAAAATATCTTCTAAGAGTTAATTGCAAGATTTATGAATCACTAACAACACCACCACTCCCCAGTCTCTGCTGCCACAAGGAATTTTATCCCGAATTAGAGGTGCCTTTGATATTGCGAATGGTACCTGTAGTGTGCTTCAGAGAGGCATAAATGGGAAAGGCATAGGTCATTCAATTCTGGATAATCACAACTGAAAGAATGCTAGGAAAATAATTGGCTTCAGAAGACTTTTATTTGTGATTAATTTTTCACAGCACAATTTCTCCAGCCTGGCTTGCTCTTACATTTTAATCTCTTCAATTTATCTGGCTTTCATTGGTTTTATTTTTAAGTTCATTAAAATTAATCTTTCTTAAAAATAAATCTGAATATAATGTTGCTTGTGCAGTAAATGTGGACCTTTTGCTTAGTTGCACACACGCATATATTTTGTGGAGCTGCAGACGAAAGAGTGGTTCTATGGGTTAGATGAATGAGCACTAAGTTGTCTCTGATCATAGTATGTTGCACAGCTTCCCTTCCAGAGGATGGTGGAGCATCTGCATGGACTTGTCCTCCACAACAGCACAGCCTTCACATTGCTGCATGGCCTTTGAAAAGGATAAAAACCCACTACTACTATGACAGCCTTGGGGAGGGCAGCAGTTGGCAGCCAGGTGTTTGTGCAGCAGTTTCCTGCTCCAGCTCACTGCTCTTGTCCAGGGTTTTGGTACAAATGTTGGAGCCACAGCCTGTGGCAGGAGAGCAGGGCTGTGGACAGCCTGTGCATCCAGTGAAGCCATCAGCAAGCTGTATTTTAGAGAAGTGGGAGCACAGTTTGTCAGAGTCAGCTGAAAGGTTGGAGAACGCAGCATGTTTGGGATGCTATTAGTGGTAATGAATTTAGGTACTCATTAAGATTGATGTTGATTTTCTGGAGTGGTATTTTAATATATTGGTTGACATAAAAAAAGAAGTGAAATACTGCTTTGGCAAATTTGATATTCTTGTTCCTACATATTCTCTGGTGTATCTGACTGGAAAGTGGCGTAGAGGGTCCCCTCTGATTTTGGTCTCTCTTTTATAGCTATTTGCTCTATGCCTTCTTTTGATCTCTTTAGAAGTATTTCTGTACCCCTCAGCAGGTACCTTCTTGATCAAGTGGCAGTGTTTCATCTGTGCTTTTTTCAAAATTATAATGATGCTCTGCTGGTTCCTATTCCAGGAGGAGTAAGTATCACCTTGCTTTAGTCACTATGAAATTATTCCTTGGTTTTTGTCCTCTATATAGAATTTAAACATGTTTTGTGGCTCAGCTGAATATAGTTGAATTTGCTTAGCCCTCTTTTGTGGAAAAATAATAAGCCTGAATTAATATTTCTTAATTAGCAGTTTCTAGTCTTTGCTGATAAAAGTCACTTTGAAATGAATCCGACCAAGGTTGTTACAGTGCTAGAGATACTCATTTGGTATTTCTGTCTGCAAGACTGTCTCAGATGTTCCCCTGTGTTTTACTACTATAATTTGGAATGACTGGTAGGGGATGGAAAGGAGTTTGGGGAGTAGGTCCTCAAAATAGCAGATCTCCAATTCAGCAGTTGGACAGGACCGACCAGAAGCCAATGAAAACAAAGTGTAAGTGCCCTTTAAGTCTGAGCTGAGAAAGTCCTCTTCCCAGAAGGACTGTTTGTTAATTTTTGCCGATAAAGAACATTTGGAGCTTTACTGTGTAGTATGTAGCACATATTTTCCTTTTCTTTCTGAAGTTATTATCAAAGTTTGTAGGATTAGAGGTGGGAGGTAACCCAAACCTTAAATCCTCTAGAATTAGCCCACTATCTAATACAGTGTTAATTTCTTGGGAATTACAAATACTACCACAATCATATGGGACTACAGATTAATCCTAATATCTTTTTAATTTTAGAGTTTGATTTGGTTTGATTGCCTAAATACTGACTGTATCTGGAACACTGGCAGGTTATTTGTAGTATTTTGCTCTAACAAGAGTAGAATTTAACTTTTTAATGTTTTCAGAGGTTTGGCTTAACTCTAAACTTTTTAGCTTCTAGAAGTTTTGCTGAACATGAGATTCAGAAAAGAGACATGATATGATCAGCTAATTAATTGGAATGCTACAAAATGTAGTTATCAGCTCAGCCATTTACATATTACCATTAGCATTAAGTAAATGTTTACTTCAGTTGCACTTACTTTGCCAACTGCTTTCATGGGAAAATTTTTCACCTACTATCTTTGCAATTCCACAAATTGAAGGAGTTTCAATTTTTGTGGGTTTTGTGTGGATATATGTCAGACTAGAGATTGCTTTAGAAGACTTCAGTGCTCTGTGTCTAGACCCTAAACCTGCTTTGTCTGAATATGCTTGCAGCGTTTTCTTAGAATGTCATATTCCAAAAAAGATGGATATTGGGAATCCTTGACTATCCATACATTAATTTTGCTGACACTTTGGCCTTTGTGTAGTGGGTGGTAGAGGAATGGTGGTTGATATTCTTCTGTTGATGGCTGTGTCTCCACAAACACGTTGCATGTGAATTGCTTCTCACCATGTGTCCCAAACGATGCAGCCAATATTATCTCCTTCCAAATGGGCTGAAATTGGGCAGTCAAATGGAAACTCCTATTCACAGTTTGCAATGAAAAAACTAATGAAATGCTCCATTAATCATTTAGTTTGCCCTTCATTCCCAATGCAGCGAAGAATGAGAGGCAACATTAGCCCATCTGAAAGGTTTAAGCATTTTAGATTGATGTTGAGTGGGATAAAGCTGTCAATGATATGATACAGGGTTACTGGAGGCTTAAGTAAATAACTCATGTTTTATAGTTGTGTTAACATAACAATCAGTCATACATAGTACTTCTAGGCATTGTATTTAAATTTCATTATTGAAATGCCTCTCACTGCTGTGGTTTTTGTATGTTTGCTGAAAAACATGGTAACGCTTCTTATTTTGGCTATTCAGGATTTTAGTGCAGTGCTTATAATGCTGTGAATGTTAATAATGGGAAGTGAGGCAGGAATTATTTTTAATACCTGTAAAATTAAAATACTGCTGATTTGCGCAGAGTTTTGTCAGCTGGTGTTGGTAGCACTCTTCTCTTTGTGCGAGATGATATCACATCCAAATCCCTCTTAGAGTCATGGATTTCAGTTGTCTCAACATCTTGATGTGGGGTCTGGTGTTTTGTGTGAGATGTTGAGCCATATCCATGCTTGAAGTGCAAATTCTGGAGTTACAGGCATGATATATGGAAACCGTAGAGGAATTTAGGGTACAGTGTAATTTATTTTTTTCTTTTGTAATACTTCTTTCACAACCTTTATAATTAGGACAGAGCATCTATGGAAACAAGCATTGGTATTCAAAGGAATTTCCATTATAAGTATCTCCATTAAGTAAATAGATGTAGGAGTCATAGCAAAGCAATTTGTTGTTTAGCTGTATAAAACAGCAGTGATTTGTGCTTATTGAATTTTAAAACGGCGCAAAAACGTTGGAGTGAAATTTGGGAAATAGCTATGCAGTTCTTGTTCACTGTTACAAAAAGTTGAGTGATGCATACAAATAGCACTAATTAATTTTTCAGTGGGGAACCAACACTTCATGCATACTGATTCTTCCAGCACTGGCATGAAATTGGTTACACTACTGCTACACTGGGAGCAAGTGGCACTGCTGCAGGGAATTCTAATGTGTGTAAAAGGTGTTATGCAATCGGCACTTCTTGGCTCTGCGCTCTCATTGACTGAAAGCATTACCAGTGGGAAGATGTATCATTCTGGTTTTATCAGTTACTTACTTTGAAAATGTATGAAATTGAAATGTGATTTTTCTGATTTTTTACTTTAGGTAAATTAGGCTATGATCTGTGTGTAACAAATGGCAGGATTACTTGATGGGAAGCTCTAGGCAACACTAATCTTTAAGTGAGCTGAACTTGTTCCTCGTTGAGCAATATTTGTCACTAGAGCAGGGTTACTGTGAGACTTTTAATAACAGCACGACTTTGTGGGTTTGTAGAACTCTGTTTAAAGATCTGCAGAGTTTCTTTTGTTCTATTAATGAACAACATTCAGGGTATTTTTTTCTTTTATCGGTTTGCAGTATCAAGATAATAAGCCTTTAAAAAACCCTAAAACGTAGTTAAAGGCTGCAGCATTTAACTACTTTTTATATGCAATGAAAAGAAATGTTTGTGAAATATCTGTACAGTGGGAAGCTGAATTGGGAGAGTAGTAATAGGGAGAATAAATTTTCTGGAATGTTTTTACAACAGAAAAATGTGTTAGAATAATAAGTGAGTCATGATAGCTAGAAGTATAAGTAGTGTAAAAATGTTGGTGCAGGGCTTCTCATGGCTACTGTCACTTTACACTTCCCTTTGATATGGCTCTGTGTAGTTTCCTGGGACAAAAGTACAGTCTGCAGAATTAGTGGTTGATGAGATTCCTGCCTTGCACCAAAGAAAATCTTTCAGTAGCTCTAGTATTGAAAAAACTTTGAACTAATTTAGATTGAGCATATTTGTGGCTTTATGAGTTGACCATATCGTGATGAGGTCTTTGCAAAATTATAGTCCATGGCTTGGCTGCAGCCTCTGGGATGACTTGTCCAGATCTGGAACAACTTAGAAGATTGTTTTTTAACCCTGCCCACGTCAGAGTGCTTACTCTAGAAGCTGTAATCTCATGTTTCCTGAGAACAGGGTGACTTGCTATTGATACAAACCACAGCAAACATCTGGCTCAGCGATCTGACAGTGTTGAACAGTCCAACCACAGAATACAACCACAGAATTGTAACATTTTTGGGTGTCAGTGAGATAATTGCTATCAATTTCACTGAATGCAAGCTCAGCTATTAGAAATTTAGAGCATGATACTTTAGAGGCTTTTTTCCAGCAGCCTTTGGAAAAAAGGGATTTCTAGCTAACTCGCAGCCCTTCTTCATGTCTTCCTTAGAAGGTTCCCCCTGTTGCCTAGCCAGCTGATACAGAATGGTTTGGAATATTTTGGAAATTTCTTTCATAATTCTCCCTGGTAACACCAATTCATCGTGCCAGGCAAAGGCCTTGAACAGTTGTCACCAGGCTGATGTATGGGGACCATTCCTAAGTACCAGCATTCAAGGCTTCTGGGAAGCTCTGGGAGCCTCAGGGAGTTTCATTTCACAGCGCTGATGCTGTAAGACATATCTGGGGCCATTTTAATGGGGAAAGACCCTTTTCCAACTGAAAAATTGGAGCCAATCTGAGGATTAGCTGAGTGTTTCTAATGATTTTTCAGCCCTACATACTTTGTAACAAAATGCTAAACTGAACAGACTTGCTGTATAAGATTACATTTCTTGATCTGCTCTATCAAATTTTGAGTGCATTAAATGATTAAATGACTCATTCACTCTTTACAGTACTCAGACTGCAAACTGCTCTGTGGCAGGGGGGCAGAGTTTCTACTGATGTAAATCATGGTCAGGGGAGAAAAAGATTCAAGTCCTGCTCCTCGGAGAGACAACAGAATGTTATTGTTGCTTTTTGACCTGACTGCATTAATATTAGAATGATACAAACTCAGCATGGCACAATTTGTATTTGAAAGAGGAAAGGGAAAGCACCCCAGACAACCGAAACAAAAATTTACTGTCAGATGGTAAGGATGGGGTAAGGCAACACTGTTGAAAGTGGTATTTTACTCTTAATGCTAGAGCCTTGATTTTTTTAAGCTTTAATTTATTGAACTTAAAATAAACTAATCTCAAAAATTCAAATTTGTTTTCTAAATGCAATTTTATTTGCATCCCAAAGATTTTGATGACAGTAATTATTATAGTCAAGTAAAGGGGTTGTACCATTTGTGAGAAGGGGTAAGGTTTTGTCATTTCTCACTAGACCAGCTGGGGAAGTGTGCAGAACAAAAGATTTCTTATGAAAGAAGTGAAGCAGTAGCCTGCTGGTTTGCCCCTCTGATACTCTCAGCTGTATTGCTATTTTTATGCCCAGGTATATTTTTAATAGTACTTTTTACACCCTACCCACCCCCTTGTGAGTTACTATCAGTACCTGAGAAGCATGTTCTATATGCTATACAGACAAGTCTTTGTGTAGAATGAATCCCTCTAATGCCTTTTGTGGCCAGCTCTTCCCCTCCTTTCACAACATGTCTCCTTTTATTGAGTATGACACTGATTCAGACTGTCTGATCTGTTCCTTTCAGACTTTTGTCACTTAGATTCTTCTCCCCAGTGTCTTGTGGCAGATGATTACTAAGGTTATTCTTCCTTTCTTGATTCTTTTTTTTTTTTAATTGTAACCTAGAATCTCTGTGGAGTGTGGTAGAATATCTGAAATACCTGTCTCAGCCATGTCTCTGTATTTCTAAGTCATTAACAATTTTATTATTGATTTTGTTTCTCTTAACTGTTGTCTTATATTATCAGTAATTGTTTAGACCTATTTAGCCTCCTTCTGAGGCTTTGATCAGCTTTAATAGTGCCCATTTTTAGATTCAAGCTATTACTCCCTTTAGGTCTCTCTTCCACATTGTAAATAATCCCTTGCCAGAAGGGATTATTCTTGAAATAATACTCTCACCTTTCCTGCCAGGTATAAATGAAGCATTCTCATTCCCTCTCCTCTGGGCTTTATCTTTACAGCCCTTTCATTATTTTGCTTGCCTGCTTTAGATTCTCTCTAATTTATTAATGTCCTTTTTGTAATAAGTGCCCAAAATGGCATGCAGTACTTTAAACCATAGGTGCTAAATAATGTATTTTCTATGAATAATTCAGTCCATACTCTGTCAATGAACTGATCCTGCCTCCGCAGAAGCATCCATTGTTCATAAGTGTGCTCCAAATTGTTTGTACAAACAAATGTCAGGTGATGTGATCTGGAATAGTTCAGCTGTTTGGTTTTGGTGGTTTAAGACTATTAACAGAAGGTCTTGTGTTGCCACAGTCTTCCTTAGTTAAACTGAGGCAATTATGTCTTAAGAGCACTTTAACATGCTCTGAATGGTAGTGGTGTTACAGATTCAGCTCATCAGCTTGTTTTCTTATTTTCTTCTTTCTTATCTCACACGTGTGAGATAAGATTTTTGCCTCTCTTTTAGATAAGTTTATTCCGAGGCCCTGACTACAGCTTTTACTGCTCACAGGCTTTCAGTAACATCTGTATTCTTGGTCGTGTGTCTAGACTTAATTTACCCTCTGTGTGTTCTTATGCAACTTCAGCTAAATTGAGATAAATACATGGCTGAAATGAGGGCAGATACCAACACCTTGCAGAAGTACAGTGTAATTCTGCAATCCAGTCCTGTCCATGTGCCTGGATTCCAAGAGTGGAATTTTTCAGTGAAAGAAAATATGATTATAGAGTGCCATTCAATGGAAAGAAACCAATTTAGGCTTGCTAAAATAGGAAAATATGGGATTTAGTACCAGGATCCTTCATGTGGTCCAATACTCATAATCAGAAGCCTGTTCAAAGAATCGAAGCTGAAGAAACGTGTAAAAATATGAAAACAGTCTTTCACAAATTAAGTGTCAAGACTAAAAGTTGGAGCAGCTTCTTTCATGATTTTTTCATTTTTATAATACAAGATTTTTTTTTTAAAGAGATGTATTTGGGAGCTCATCATTTGTCAGCGAGTCAATGAAGGATAACAGTGCATTACAGTTTCAGTTATTAATCTGCTTGCCACAGTCTCTGGGACTGGAGACATGGAATTTTGACAGGGACATTGAATCTTGTAACAAGCTGTTACAAGACTATTCTAAAGAAAGTATCACTTAAAGTTATTTAACAAGCAATTTGTTATTTTGACTTCATATTGAATAGCATAATTGCCTACACTGTAAGGCATTGTGTCAAGACCATCTTCCTCTTCTGTGCTCTGCTGTCTGCCTCAGGTTGGGTGATACAGATAATTAAGTGATACAGACGCACAGTCTTACTGACAGTCTGTATTAGTTTAACTCTATCATAGTTTGCACTTTTTAATTCAGCCATTCTTTATAGATTTAAATACAAACTATAAATTTAAGAATAGTCTCACAGCATGTAATATGTCTGAATTTAGAGATAAAGTATCTTAATGCTATATTCTGAAGGCAAAGGGCAACAGACTTTGGTCCTCAATGTTAGATTTCAACAGGCAAACCAGTTGTAATTTCTTTATCTACACATCGAAGCATCATTCTAGTTTCGGTTACTACATCTGAGTTTAGGATTTCTCAGTTAAGGAGGCCATTTCATAATGGATTTCAAAAGGAATAGAAAAATTCAATCCCATCCCTCATGAACAGTTTCTTTGTTCTTTGACTGAAGGGCTGATTTTGACTTCTAATAAAAAAATGAATTGTAGCCGTAACTATGAATTCTCCATTTCCAGTTCCTGTAAGTGCTCTTCTATTGCATATTAAGGACTTGAGATCTGAAGGAACATTTAGTAAGGAGGGTTATAATTCAGAATTAATAGAGTATCTGGAGTTATATCAAGGTATTTGACTGACTAGTGTACAACATTACTTCTTTAGAGTTCATTTAGAATACATTGCTTCAAAATAACTATATGTTCATAGCAGGTATTTTTTATGGTATCAATAAAATGAGTACAAGTAAGTTTTGTGAAGTCGATTGTCAACAAAGGTTAAATGTCCCAAGAAGTACCTTGTGTCTCAATCTTTGTGCCTGAAAGGGGTGTGGATAGCTTAAAAACTTGAAAAAGTGTTGACAAGTACACAAAAGTCTTCTCTAAGGCATAAAGATGAGAAACCATATCAACAAGAAGATGTGGGATGGAATATAAAGAGGTATTCACACTTGGACCAAGAGGAAGTAAATAACTGAGAGATGTTATAAATAGTACATGGGAAACTCTAAGTCAGTGTGATGAGACTAAGCACATCAACATTGAATTTTAGTACAGAGGTGTAGCTTGGGTTTATTATGATCTGACAATTAGAGAAAAGTAAAGAATGTTTCAGGGTGAAAAAAGGGGTGAAGCTTTAAAGGATTCAGAGATGGCAGAAGTAAAAAAAAAAAAGTTACCAATATGGTGTCATTTAGAGACTCTTTTAAGGGCAATTAAATGTGGACTTTCAAATATGGAATGACATAAATGCAAGATTTTTCTTCTGATTAAAGAGGGTATTTACCTAATACCCCAGGATTATCTTGTAAAGGCCTGTGGGTATGAGGGTTATTTTCAGAACAAAGTCTTTGAAATTTTGTACTGATTAGGTTATGTAATAATGAGTTCACAATAACATACTAGCATATTCTGTAGGAAAACACATACATCCTTTTTTTTTATTTCTAAAAAACAATGCATTCTAAAAGCTAAGCAAATTGAATCCTCCAGATTTGATGGATGTTAAAAACTCAGCTCAGGAAAGCACTCAGAAGAGCTTAGGCATGATCTCCTCAGCTTTCAGTGGTTCTAAAGCCAGAATCAAAACAACAACAAAACCCATTCAATCCTCCTAAAATAGTGTGTCCTGAAGGTACCAGTGGGCCTTGGTGGCCTTGCCCGACCTTGTTGGGGATTGTGGTGGCCTGATCCACACCATGGGAGTGCCTGTCTCCAGCTCTGTGCCCATGGCTGGCCACAGGTCTTGGAGATCTGGACTCTTGACATGCAGCCAGACCCGCTGGTTGCAGCCTCATCCCCCTGGCATTTCCTGTGCCTCTGGCTGGAGCTGGACAGCACCTGCAGCTTGCTCAGCTCCCTGACCTGATGTGCTAGGGTGGAGCCCTGCTCAGGTAGGTTCTCGCCCTGCTGCCCTTGTCCTTTAGGGAGCAGTCACCTCTTGTTGCGCCTTGACAAAGTGAGGATAATTCCATCTATTTTACAATAGAAAGAATTACCTCTGCTTGAGTTCAAACACTGCAGTCTAGTGTTTCAGTAGTTGTTGGACATTCATTCCATTATAAATCCTGGTGAGGGAGGAAAGGAGGCAAAATACACAAATTATATACTCAGTTGCCTGCTTTTGCAAAACAATTTAAAGGGAATGTCCTATCCCAAACTGGAAGTTTGAAAAGCCACTTTCCCTTATATTGATAATTAACTTCCTGCTGGAAAAAAATGATGTGTGTCCTGTTGCGTTCTGGAACACAAATGTGAGAATGAGGAGCAATGAGGGGGGGAGAGAGAATACACTGCATTGAAGAGTTTCAGAAGATGATAGTCATAGATTTCTTTCCAGTAATGAAACTGCAGTAAATTGCATCTGTTACGTATACACACTGCCAGGGATGGTTGAACTTTTTTCTTTACAGGGTATTTTGCCTCTTACAGCTACTCTTACAGGATTGATGAAGGGAGAGCAGTGGATATTGTCTAGTTTGATTTCAGCAACACTTTCGAGACTCTCTCATGGCATCCACACAGAAGTGTGGTTTGGATGAGTGGACAGTGGGATGGATTGAAAACTGGCTGAGTGGCAGATCCCAGAGGGTTGTGATCAGTGGTTCAGAGTCTAGTTGGAGACCTGTCACTGGTGGTGTCCCCCAGGGTTCTATACTGGGCCCAGTGTTGCTTAACGTGTTCATGAATGACTTGGATGAGGGGGTAGATGCTTCCACAGCAAGTTCACTGATGATACAAAACTGTGAGGTGTGACTAGTAGCCCAGAAGATTGTGTGGCCCTTCAGAGGGACCTCAATAGTGGGAGAGATGGGCAGAGAAGAACCTGAAATTCAACAGGGACAAATGCAGAGTCCTACACCTGGGAAGGAATAACCCCATGCACCAGTACAGGCTGGGAGCTGACCTGCTAGCAGCTCTTCAGAGAAGGACCTGCAGCTCCTGAACAACAAACTGCCTGTGAGAAAACTGTGTGTCCTTGTAGCCAAGCAAGCCAACAGAATCCTGGGATACAATAGTGTGGGAAGAATTTCTTACAGAGAATGGAAATGTGAGCAATCCCTCCTGTTTGCATTCTTTGAAGCTGGTGGAGAGATAAGCTGAAGCAACAACCTTCAGGGAGTTGTATGTAAACACTGTACTCGTGGACTTTGTGTGTAACCAGTAAGAAGTATTTTTTTATGTTGCATGAACATACTCATTTAGCCAATCTGCATAAGGAACGGGGTGCATGGACAATGCTTTGAGTTATAATAGTTGTGTGTGTGATCTGAATAAACAGCATTCACTTGATCATATTGGTTGACGCGCAATGTCCATTTTGTCCTCCACAACACAATAGGAAAAGCATTGCCAGCAGGTCGAGGGAGGTGATCCTGCTCCTCTGCTCAGCTCTGATGATGGCACATTTGGAGTACTGTGTGCAGTTCTGGGCTCCACAGTACAGGAGAGACATGGGGCTCCTGGAACAGGTTCAGTGGTGATCTACCAAGTTGGTCAAGGCTCTGGAGAATCTCTCTTACAAGGAAAGGCTGAGGGAGCTGGGCCTGTTCAGCCTCAAGAAGAGGTGATTGAGAAGGGACCAGATCAATTTCTATAAGTGTCTGAAAGGAGGATGTCAAGAGGATGGAGCCAGGCTCTTCTCAGTGTTGCCAAACAGGGGACAACAAGCAGAAACTGATGCACAGGAAGGTCCACCTAAACAGGAGGAATAACTTCACCAGAACAGATTGCAGAGACTGTGGAGTCTCCCTCACCAGAGACATTTAAGAACTGTCTGGATGGAATCCTATGCCATGTGCTCTGGGATGACTCTGCTGACCAGGAGGCTGGACCAGACGACCCACAGTCATCCCTTCCAACCTGATCCATTCTGCGATTTTTCTGTTATGTTTTCTGACTCTGTAAACTCTGTAAACCCATAGGAATATTTGCTTTTATGTTTTTGAAATAAATGTATCCAAACAGCCAAATACACACACACACACACACATACAGACACACAAACACACACATCCCCCAAAATGCAAAGATGTTCCCTTGTATAAGAAAAGCAAATGATTAAGCAGTTCTGCAAAGACAAACTGTACATTGATCATGGCAATTTGAACTGATTTATAGTAGAAGATACAGCATGCTGTCTCTCCAGGTAAGTGCTGATAAATTCTTAATCTAATCCCCGGAGGTTTTGATAGCTGAATATGTAGAGACCAATATACTGAGCTGCAGGCATCTTCAGCATGCTACTTGTATTTACTCTTCTTTCTTATATTACTGTTAAAAAAAGAGTGGGAAATTGGGCATCCAGGACACTGGCACAAGATGTAGAGCTTTTCAGGGAGATGCAGCAACTCTTCCTGGATGGGTTAGCTGCTGAACAGCCTGGTGGTAGCAGCATAACTTGGTCAGTGTCTTCTGTCATCTGTCTCCTTGATTCTCTGTGTGCTGCCACAGGCCTAGTAATAACAATCACTGTTATTTTTCTAATGGAATTGTGTTACACTTTGACCAGTGTCTCCATTCTAGCCATGAGATGGGCACACAAACACGTCCTCAAGCACAGTCCTGCATGCCATGCAAGGGCAGGAATAAGTGGCTGGGACTGAGGAGGGTGATTAGCTGAGCTGCTGCAGTCAGTACTGCTGGTGAGTGTGTAATTGCAGCGTAGCTACCATTGACTTTCAGCCCCTGTCACTTGTGCTTATAGAAATCTGAGTCATTGTTTATGGCCCAGCAATAATTCCTATTGTAGACTTCCAGATTGTCTGATCTGACTACTTGGCATTTTCAAACTGAAATTCCTGATTTCTTTTTGTGAGATCCTGAGCTCTGTCTTTATGTGATCCCCTGAATAAAAAATGACTTATTTGCTCTACAATGTGAAGACTGAGATGCAGCTGTAATTAGTGGCTCACTCAAACATTTTGGAGGATCTGAGCTGTTATAAACAATCACTTAAACTGATAGTGCAGCCACGTGCAGTCACTTATCACTCTGCTCTTATTTCTCCACCTTGGAAGAACAGTTCTTGCAAATTGCTGCTGCTTAACAATCCTCAATGTTCTTTTAGCTCTTATGCCCCTGCTCCAGAGGGGCCACAATCCGCAGTGTAAGATTACATTTGTATTCATAAACTGAATGTATGAAGTGTGTAACTGAAAGTGAAATTGAAAAGAGGAATATGAATTTTGGGCAAGGGGAAAAAAGCCTTTCAGAATCATTTAGTCATTATAAGAGAATACCTAGAAGAATATGTGTCTTTTATTAACCTGAAGACCATATTTCTTGAACTTATATTAAAAATAATCATGTTGCTTTCAGTGGGGCTGTTTAAGAGAGTAACACATGAGTCAGTATAATATAGTTCAAATCTTGCTGCATGTAATGCTTGGAATTATATTTCAAAGGTGTTTTCTTTTTCATCTGACTTGTGCTGCCTTATGAGCATTTTTTTCATTAGAAATGATTATTTACTGTGTTTTTCTGAAGCCACTTTAGCAGCTTGCCATGTGTGACCATCAGCAGGCTTGAGACCACAGTCTGAGAGCCCATAAGAGTTTGAGAATAACTTTCTATGTTTTGTTCTGAAACTCAAGGTGGGATTGCTTATAGTATTGCTTGTTTTGTGGTTTGCTGTACAATCTGAGGAAGTTAAGAAGCAATATCTCAGATCTCTGAGCCAAAGTTGTTATACTCTTATATGAGTTCAGATCTTATGTTTGTTAATATAGAGAAAATTTCTCCCTCTCTTGCTCTCTGCCAAAGGCTCTTAATCAGCCACCAACAATTAGCTCTTCACTTCTGCTAATTCATTGTATTTGTATTTCAAGCTAGGTAATGCTTTAGTTCACCTCTTCACAATTTATTTCTTTTAATGATAAAAATCAGATGAAATAAACTTATTCTAGAGATGTCTTGGCTTTAAGGGATCCAGCAAGTCTTCATTATTATGTGCTCTTACATTACCCTTTATGCCAATCAAATACATCAACTGTCAAGTCTTACCTTTCATCCTCGTTTCTTTTAAATATACTGTTACACTTCAGAACATAGCTTGGAGAGTTTCTTGAGTCTTATCAAAGTGTGATGGCTCCCTGCTGGCTCATGCAGGAGATGGTAATGGAAATCTTCACACTTTTGTCTTGAGCTTGAGCCAGGGGCTTCAGCCATAGCAGCCATGGACTGAGCCAGCACGTACTGCCTACTGAGTTAAATAAGCACTGTAAAACTAGATAAGAATCTTTCCAAGACTTAATAAAGTCTGGAACTGATCCTAAATAAACATTAAAAGCTTTGGAAGGGACATAGTCCCAAGATGTGCTTTACATTTATGCACCACAAAATTTTATGTGGGCCAGAAATAGATTTTGATTAATGAAATGAGAGTAGTCCAACTGGTGGTGCTAAAAAATACATTGGTGGCATGTAAGCAAGATTTGACTAATAGGTGGTCTAGTTGTCACGTAGTGTCCTTCCAGGCTAAAATAAGTTATTGACAGAAATGTTTCATGCCTCTAGCGTGTTCAACTGCAAGTGTATTTATTTATGACCTAGTAATTAGCTATGCTGAAGTTGTCATGTATATTTTGTCATTCTGAGAGGACATAATACATGTGTGTGAAGCAAAAAACTTTTATGGTATAGTAGAGAGGTAGATGAGTTCTTTAAATCTTATTTCTATGAGTAATATTTTAGAGGGCTTACAGCTGAAAGCCAGTCTCAACTGCTACTGTGGAGTGAAAGTAACGTTGTAATAAACTTATGATGCTGTTATAGGATGAAATATATAGATGTGGGCACACAGTTGTGCTGTAGATATTTGATTCTCTGTTTTTTCAAAGACTCACAGCTTGAATCAGAGGCTGTGTTGATTTTCTTTGCAGATTGTATGAGAGTCAGTTGATTCCACACTGTTCAGAAAAAAAAAATAACATTGGAGGAGAAAAGAGAGATACTGAATATCAAGAACAAAAAGGTTTATAACAAACAGTAAAAGGAAGACAAGTAAAAAAAGGCAAAATTGATACAGACCTGGTGAGAGTCACTCCATCAAGCACTAAAACAGACTTGTTCTCCTCCACTTGCCTGCTCTGCCTATACTGTTTCAGGCTGCTGAGTCCTGTACTCTGTCAAACTCCTGAGGTCTTTGGCTCATCTGTTCATTTTTTTTGCTGCCATTCACAGCAAAAAAGTCTTCTCCAGAGGACCATTGTGATAAATGAATAAAAACAAGGACATCCATCTTAGTTATAATTATGACCTTGCAACTTTTAAGAAGTATTGGAGGGATTTCTCACTCACAAATTCCCCAGATACTGTTTGTTCATAGTAAGTGTTCCAAAGGAAACTGGCAATGAACTGTTCATAACACAAGGTCAGTGAATAATGTAATGCTATGTAGGTGGGAAAAAAGTATTCTCTAATGTAGATGTTGTTAGCATCTTAATAGTTTCTATCTGTAAAAGTGGCGTTGAATGCCAAATATCCTCTGTGAATTACCATTTAGCTCAGATATGTGGGGTAAAAAGTCTACCCTCATATTTCCGTCTTCGTATTAGTCATGGTTAACACTTAACACCCAACACACTGGAGGCTGACTAGGGCTGTCCAACAGACGTTGTCCCTTTATACTGCCTGGGGTTGCAGAAAATGTTGCTTTAGAAGAATGTGATACCACTTCTGCAGCAGGAAGCATTTGTACATGCAGGTTGCATCCTTTTGCTGTGCAGGAGCAGCCTCGAGGCCAGACTTGAGGCCAACTGCATCATCTGTACCCTTCAGTTTCTCCAGTGCCCTCAGGGCAACCCAGCAGTGTTTCCAGGAACTCCTGTTCCAGTGCACGCTCAAGCGTGTGTTCATTTGTGTGCAGCCTGGCAGCCTCCTGTGGCTCTGGCACTTGAGTAACAGACACTCCTGCAGTACTTCTTAAATGACCACCAAGTTTATTTGCCAAAAATGTAGATGGACTTCAGTGGTAGCACAAGTTCAGCATGTCCACAAAGAAAACATGGAAGGATGATGCAAGCTTAAGTACAGGAATAGACAGAGTAGTTCTAGTGGGATTAGAGTCTCAGATGAAACAGAAACAACAATAATATAGAAGAAATTGGTCCAGGCCTTGGAGTACAGAGGAAATACAAACAGGTTCAAGCTACGCTATTGCTTCTTATTCCTCTTCACTAATTTTTTTTCTCATTTTCAATATACTGTCTCCTGTGGATTTCCACTTCCACCATTTCCCTGCTGCTGTAGAGCCTCCCTAGGTGTATTGTCTCCAATAGTTTTGCTTTGTCTTTTATGTAGCTTTCCTTGCTGTCTCTATGATTGGAGCTACTTCTAGTCAAATATCTTGGTCCAGGTAAGGGAACTACTTCATGCCTCAAACCCTAAAGTAGTAATAAAAAGGGCGTACTAGGGAAAAAAATGTTTTTACCTTAATCGTTATATCTGTTAACTTTTCTTCAAACCACCTTCTTTTTGTAGGCATAGCTCTACATTGGAGTTACTTCTAGCAAGAAAAAATAAGGAAAGCAGGAAAAATCCCCTAAATTGAAAACCATAACAAAACAAAACACAAACCCCTTTTGGTGCTGATAGAATTGCCTCCTAATATATGGCATGTGTCTGCCTAAACAAAGCAATATAGACAGTAGCACAAGAGTGAGAAAACCAAATGTGGCAGCAGCTGCATCTTGTACTGAAGCAAGCAGGGGTCACACTACCTGCCTTCCCTCCAGTCATTATGGTAGCAGCAAGGCTTGGTTAGTCTGGCAACTGTCCTTCAGTGTGCAAGACGAGATACAGGACAGGGAGGAGAATTTTGCAAAGAAAACACATCTCTTAATTGAGCTGGGACTGAAAGTGAAGGAGTCTTTATAAAAACACTTTTTATTATTTCTCTGCATCAGGTACAAGGGTGACCTGGAGCACTTTGTGTTAGAAACATTTTCGGCTGTTTGCATAAGCAGAGCAAACAACAGCATGGAAGTCAAGACACAAATGTGCATTGGCAGTACATGCAAATGCTCTAAAAAGAGGATTCCATTTATTTACATACACTACTATCATTGTGATGGGAATTGAAACTAATAATGTCTCAATTGTTTAGTTGTTTTCTGGATAAATGAGAAGCATCAAATGTAGGAACTTGATACAATATATATTAGTTTTTTAGATGGAGTCATTTAGAATTGTTTTTCAATATTGCATTCTAGAAGGTGCTTTGCCCCTAAAGACAATTGTTCTGTTTTCTGAAGAACTGCCATGCTAAATGAGGCTCTGTTTATTGAGGTGTTATCATTTTCTACTAGAATGTGGGGTGCTCCTGTTCTAGGTACTTGAAAGCCTATTCTCTAAGGAAGGGTGTCTGTTACTCAGGCTGCTTGTCCTGTTTCCAGCATCATTTTCTTAATCTGAGAATAAGTCTTGAATTTTCAGAACAGAAAAAAGAAGGATTGATCCAGCTCAAGACAGACAAGGAGAAATTAAAGCTTGGCTGCTTTGAAAGATGGATGTCTCCCAGCAGGAGCTCAGAGAAGAATTGCTTGTAAGAATAGAAAGTGGGGACAGGTTGCTGGGAAACGGATTAATGAGCTGGAAGACAAATTGAGAGGAAAAATTAAACAGCAGATAGACCCTGCTTTTGGTGTCACAAAGACTGATGTCCAGTTCCTTGTAAGTGAGGAAGCTGTGAGAAAAACTGCCATGTTAAGCCCCCATGCTCCTGGTTTCCAGACCAAAATGTGCTCTGTTATCCCATGTGTTGATGGGGCAAGTTGGGGTATGTTGCCCTGAACAAATGTACTGTTGCCTGCTCACAGGGGCTTCAAGACCTGCTGCAGTGCCTGGGCTATGACACTGAGAATGTTACATGGGAGGAAGGCTGAACTGGGTCCTAAAATGAGAAGAGCTACCAGTGGTGTGCCCTGTAAATCACATTTGGATGCCTGGACCTTACTTCTCTTGCGCAGATTGGGGGAGGGGGGGGATGCTTTCTTACTTGATTTAGTGGTTTATCTCTAAAAATGAACAAACTACTTAAGTGATTGCTTTTGAAAACAGATTATTAATATTCATGATGTACATTCATTGGTACAGAATCAATTTGTCATCATCATCTTACAGTCCATACATTTGTGTCTAAGGCTGAGTCAGCCTTAGATCACTAGAGACACCTTTGACTATTACAAAAGTCCTTTTTATGTGGGAGAATTATAGTGCTGGTGTATCATAATGAGTGAGCCAGTGATGGAGCTTGCAAGCAAGAAGGAACATTTTGGATATGCATGGGACATCTACTGCAGATTCTCAGAGAAAAGGAGAACATATCTCGTTTAGAGACAACAGTGGAAAGGACAGATTATGGAAATGGGTCACGCTCTGCAACAGTATGCCATGCCTGAAGGAGTATCCAAGAGGCATTGAAGAGGTGGAAGTGTAATGACATGGCTGTGGATGAAATAGCTCTGCTCATCCATTGGAGCAGAAGGCAAATACGTCACTTTTCATAAGCAAGTGAAAACAGCTGCAATGAAAACTGAAGGAATTACAAATTACATACTGTGTAAAGCTCTCCCATGCTAAGGCCTTAGTGTTGAGTCCATTTCCCAAAGTTACCCCCATGCAAGTTTAGCCTCCTTATGTTTAGATTGTTAGAGTTACTTGCCATTTGTATTAAGGCAACTGTTTGGCCTCTGTGGATTTTACACATTCAAATGCAGAAGAGAACAGTGGTATGAAATGATGCTCTTGCCAGAGCATGAGAGCAAGAGTGTTAACAGGAAGGAGGTTGTCCTTCTAAGTTTATGAAATTGCACTACATTAGGTTTTCTAAAATTTTGGCCTTTAAACCAAGCAAAGGCTAGCATAAGAGTGAATTTTTTAGGCAACCCAACTAATATAAAATAGGCTGAGATGATTGTGTAGAGAATGATATTACTGTTTTTTTACCTAAACTGAGATCACACCGATCTCAGTGTTTCAGTGTTTGGGCTACAGGAGGCTAGAGATGAAAATATTATGAAAAGTTTGGGTAACAGTTGGGTGGTAGACTAGTTGGGTTCAAAACTATTTAGGCCATGTGAATCTAGTGGGCAAAGAAAAGCAAAAGAGAGGGAAGCAACCCCTAAAATATAGCATTGTTAGACACTGTGGAATATTTTACTGCTCTATTTGCTCATCTTCTAGGTAAGAGAAGGAGGGATAACATGGTGAATTAATTTTATTTAACTATTCTCCACATATAAAGGGTAACTCAAGTAATTTTAGGTGTTTCTGCTATTTGTGCTATTTTATCAAAATCTGCAGATGAGTCCTGCTTGTCCTGATAGTTGATGTACTGCACCAGCTGCAGCCAGAGTTGAGTGATGCTGAAAAGATTGGCATTGAAATACAAAGACAAAAACCTGTTTGGTGTTTCAGCTCTCCCAGCCTCTTTCTGTAGTCCAGAAAAAGATGGGAGGCAGCACCAACTTTTACCGAGTGCTCTCAGACTTCTGCTTTCTCATACTGACTGCTAAGTTATGACAGTCATATACCTGGTGAAGCATCTGGTTAATCTTTAATTCTGTAGTGAATAAATTCTCCTGCCTTTAGCACTGATGGGAAGTAATAGGTCTGACCTTTAATTTCAGACTCTGGTCTTGTGGGATAAAGTGAAACATAATGCTTTTTTCACAGCTCCAGGAGGTTCCCTGTTTAATATTGGCAAACGTACAATAGGATCTGAGGTCTTATTGTTGTTGGGCAGTTTTAGGGGCTTTAGCAGAAGTATTTATAAGAAGAATAAGAGATGGCTTTTGCAGAAACATGTGTATTGCATCCTGATGAAACTTTTCAACAGAGGCTCCCTGTAAAGCGTCTCAAGGCCTCTTATTTTAGGAAGGCACCTGTCTCAAGTCGGGTAATTACACCACTTTTTCCTCACTCTGTCATATGTAAAAGTCCACAGAACCAATCCTGTCCTGTAACTGTGGGTTTGGGTTTTTTTTTCCTCTATAGTCTTATGATTAATAAGATATTTGCCTTGAATCAGATGTAAAAAAAGAAGTTCAGATGAATGTAAATTTGCAGACATAAGTCAGAGTTCTGAATTCTCAGATCTCTTATCATGTAGATGAAATTCCCCCAGTGCAGACTTTGGAACTGTGGAATTAGGAATAACTTTACTTGAAAAATATGAGGAAATGCTCAAAGAAAGGGTAATTGTATTAGGATAATAAGAGGGAACACTATCAAAGAGTGAGAAACATGTACTAGAAATGTGCTTTTGGACCCATAGTTGTCCTATCAAGATTCAAAAATGTGAGACATTTAGAGATTTTTTTAAAAAATGGTCTTGAAATTAGAATTGCGGAGGATTAAAATATAAATTTGTTGTGTCTCCATTGTTCTGTTAGGCAAGAAACTTTCCAGTCCTGCCAGTTTGGTTGGACAGAATTTTTTCTGGTTTTCTCTTCTCAGTGATTTGCTTATGCTTAATGTTCCTACTAATGTGTAGTTTATTGTTAAAAACACGGTCATTCTCAGGATTGCTGATACTGGTGAAGTAAATCTCAGCAGTGTATCCCAAAGTTCTGCTGAGGCATCTTCATCTCTCCATCTCTGATGTTACAAAGTCCCATTGTAAATATATCCATACCTACCAGTCTTTGTGAAGGCTTCTTTTGTTTTGTGAAATACGCTATTAGGCATCAAATTGAAGAAGAAATGACAGTGCCCAACCCTGATGGCTCTGCCCTCTGCTTTTCAAACACAGTGCTTATGGGAAAAGAGCACTTTCTTTCATTTGTATTTTTTAAAGATAACTTTACTTATTTTCATGTCATGTGTTACAAAACATTTCAATTCATGTTTCTTGGTTTTGTCAGTTAGATAGATATCTAAAAAAATGTTACTAAGGTATGTATCTCCTTTCCTCTTCTACATGGAATTTAGTGGAGAAGACAATGGCAATTTCAGAAGCCCCATTGCTTTCAAGGAGGCCAGAATTTCACATTTGTGGAAGTTTATTGAAGCAACAGAAACAGTTGTCTCAAAATATTTTGGTTTCTTCTGTTGTAAATGGCTGTTAAATAGAATTTTCAAAGTTTCAGCTTTAAGAGAAGGTGGGAGAAAGGGAAATTTTGAAGAAAATAAAACCTTGGAGGCTTTCTTCCCTGCAAACCAGTTTTAATATGTGTAATTCACGAGCATGGATGGGGGTGTATGGCTGTCATTCATAATCTCCCAAGTGTCCACACTGAGTGGAAGTTACAGGGACATGGCTATTATAAATTAGTAAGAAACTCTGATCTTTGCCTTTGATTTGACTGTTATTTCAAAAGTGTTTTCATCAGTTCATTTATTGCTAAGGCACTGATAACTGGTTCATTTGTTTCTGATTAAACTTATTCTCATCTATGGATGTTTCCATTTGTTTGACTGACAGAACTGTGGTGAGATGCAGTTTGCTCTTAAAATCTTGAAGTCCGTAATGTGTGTACCATTTTAGAACACAGTGGAGAGATTCCTCATTGGTTTCAATAGCAATCAGGTTGATGCAAAAATTAGTTGACTTTAAGGCTTATTTCTACTTTCTTTTAAGTAGCACATATTGTGAGCTGTATCTTTTTGTTTTCATACTTCACTCACATTAAAACCCACAGATTATTTGGAGAGAGAAGCTCTAGGTATTATGTAGTTGGAAGACAAGCATTCTGTTTTTCATCTCTTAGTAAGAATTACCTTCCGTCTGAGGAAACTCATCTGTCACTTATGATGACATTTCAGCTTTGTCACATTCATCAGTTGCAGTTAATATTGTTCATTCTATTTAATTATTTCTTTTAAAGAAAGGAAAGATGACCGTGGGATTCCTAAAATTACAAACTAGAAAGGAAAGAACTGAGAAGACAGCTGTGGAGTGTTAGAGGAGGATTGGGATGGAAATTTTGAGGTTTGGGTCCTATTTAAAATCTATAAACACATTACTGATTTCTGCCTTTATAATTTCTGAATGGAAAAACAATTGTGCTCTACAGGAGTCTGCTTGCCCATATCTAATCTGCACATGGGTTTAGAGTCACAACACTCAAATTTCAAATGAATACAGAAATTGAACTAGAATCATATCTGTCTTTTAAATACAGAAAGTATAAATTGCATTTGTTCTGCCTTGGAGGGAAGGGAAAAGTCTGTGAAATGTGGGTGGTCAAAAGTCTATGCAACAGACAAGAACTCTAATTTACACAGGGGTCATGATTTTAAGGGATAAATGTTTATAATCCCAGATGGGAAAAGGTCTTAGAAAATAATTTTACAGTCATGGGATTGTCACTCAGAGGAAAATTACTTTCTTATGGACATGCCTTCAGTTATAATTCAGTTAAATATGTGTATATAGACCAGTAATAATTTAACAAATTCCTTCTGTTCTGTCTCACGATGATGGAGAAAGGCTTTGCTTCATCAGTGAACTCTCTGTTTCCCACCTCCATTGGTTCCTCCAGATGTCTGTAATGATAAAGGATTAAACCATCTGTTGATGTAAGTTTTCCTAGAATTAAAAGTTCTAATTACATATCTCAGCATAGTACTAATTTTCAAGGCTACCTTTATTTCACTGTCAATGCCCTCCTTGTAGGGTCTTTTAAGACATAGATTTACTATTTAACCCATTTTAGAGATCAAGCAAGTATTCAGTACCTTGGTTATCTGGCAGCCAAATACATGGTATTTTTATTGATACATCCTTACAAATATTGGAATATTTCTCTTATGTTTTTAATTTTAGTTGTGAAACATTTATTCAAGTTTATTTCGTGTTCTGGGTTCATTAACAGAATTTTAAGTCATCTTCCTTTTTACTGAACCATTTAAAGTTCTGAATTTTTAACTACATTCCCTTGAGAACCTGGGCATGATTCACTGCAAGGTCCATGGAGCTCGTGCAATACACTGTGGGAAATGAAATGAGAGCCGAGCTTCTCAAACTGCACTTTGTACAGTTGCTCTAATAAGCAAAACACTCTCAGTGTAACTGAGGCAGGCAGCTCACAAGTGGCTGGGAATTGTAATTGTAAAATTATCCAGTCTTTCAAAATGGATCTTCATTGTGAGTGCTTCTGAGAGAGGAAGAGCCTGTGGATGGGCCCTGGAGAGCTTGAGAATGTGTACCTGATTTTCAGAATGGTAAATTATCTTATGGGTTGCAGTGGTGTAGAAAAGCATTGCAGGCACAGGAATTGTCTAAACATGAAATGGTCAAAGTTACTCAAGGTCATGTTTTGGGTTTTTTACTCCAACTAATTTAAATAAGTAGGAATAAGTTGTCAGTATTGGCCAAACCCTGATTTTTGGTGGGAGAGTGTTGCCATCAGATAATTTGTGAGCTAATCTAGCTGTCAGTGATGTAGATGTCCACATTCATCTCTGGATTTCTGTTTTATTCATTTTTCTATAAAGATTGTCTATGCACATTAACACAATCCTGAAGCAGATTTCAGAGCCCTTGTGTGCCTGTTTGCCCTCACTGGTGCTAAGGTGACAACTCAGATGTTGTCAGTTTGTAGAGGTATTATGTTTGGCAAGATGAGTCCCACCACTGGCACGGCAAAGGCAGAAACCCTAAACCTCACTTGATTGCTGATTTTAATACACAACCTCAGGTCTCAGCTGGGAAGGCCACAGGATATAATTGAGATGTAATTTGTTGCAGTGATACATTAAGCTTGCTTTGAAATGAGCTGCATCTCATGACATGTTTTAAGAAGAGACGCTTTGAGTTCGGTTATTAAGGCTGGTGCCAGTGGGGAACGGTCTCTAGGCAGGAATTCACCAAAGGAGCTGCAATATGAGAGCCTCTGACCACAGTGCAAGGCAAGCAAGAGCTTCTGAAACCCATATCCGCAAAGACCTTTACCTTCAGCAAATCAAGGAAAGTTGTAAAAACTCTAAGTAAAAGGAAGACTTGAACTGTTAAGAGTCTCCTTTTGGACATACTAGTCATACCCATTCATAACAGAACTGAGATTTGTCTGCATGAAATTTAACTATAGCTGGAATTTCTAAAGTGAAGAACAATGTTGTGGGTAAAACCTGGATACAGAGGAGCTTCTGACTGGCCTTTATAAAATAAATTACTGATAGGTTTTCCTTGCTTTACTGCAGCCAGTTATTCATGTAATGTCAGTTGCTATATTCTATACCTAGACTCCATCTTTTCCTTAAAACTGAGAAAGTCCTAACCCGGGGCATCTGGAGTCAGCCAACAGTAAATTTTCATCCCCTCTTTTAAAATTCAAGTGAAACCATTACCCTGTCAGATACATGAAATTCTTTTCACCTTTATTAATGAACTTCAACTAGGTTTTTGTTTTGGGAAGGTTGATGTTTTCTCATCTAGGTTGGCTGCTCAATATCTTTTTCTACCCTTAGGATTTTAACCAGAAGGCACTATTTTCGTTTTCAGCTTTAGGATGTCATTCATTTTGAAAAACACAGGATATCTTGTTGATGTAATTAGGAAACTAGGGTTTGGGGCTGGGATTTACATGCAGCCCCCAGGTGACTGTCAAAACCAATCTGTAGCTTTTATAATCCCTTTCCTTTGGGAAGAGAAAAAAAAGTTTAAAGCACCCCTGCTCAGCTCTTCAAAAGTGAGTCACTTCAGGAGTTTCTCTAGACTTAACACCAGTGATCCCAAAAAGGAAGGGATAGGGCTTGTTAATAGTCTGAATTTAATAGAGCACCGAAATATCAGAAAATATGTTTCAGAAAAACATATTGGAAATATGAATGACTTTTTAATTTGTGGAGTTTTTTTCAATTTATAGCTCAGATGGTTCTGTTTCTTAAGCTCCCTTTTATAGCTTATTAGAGATGTAAAATTACATCTACAATAGAAATATGCAAAAAACCACATTGGCCTTTTTAACATTTCATTTTCTTTATAGCTGGAAGATTTGTGTGCACTCGTTAGCAGCAAACTGGGATAGGAGTTGGTATCTCTTTCTCTTGGCCTTGAGTTTGCCTTTTTTTTAATAACTCTACAAATGTTCTGACCCATTTCAGTAAAACTGCAAGATCTCTACCAAGGGCATTGGCCAGTTCTTCCTTCTTTTAAAAAATCTGAAGTTTAACAGCCTCTAAGAAGCCTTTCTCTTCAGAATATGTCTTTTTTTTTTTCTTTTTTTCTTTCTTTTTTTTTTTTTTCCCTCAGGATGTCCTGATTTTGCTCAGGCAAGAACAGAACTGCTGCTGTGATCAGGGCAGGGGGCCTGCCAGCCCAGTTTCCTTTCTTCAGGAAAGATCAGTACCTTATGAAGAAATAGAAAAGATGTGGCATTGAAAAGAATTTTTAGAATACATTAATTTGTTGAATTTATTCTAGCCATTGATCCAAACAATATAATTCTCCCAAGCAAATAGCACTCTCATATATGAAATGGACTTTTTCATGGTTTTAGCAGCCTTACACAGTCAATAGCTCTGTTTTACGTTCAGGAATAATAGGTACTTATTAATTTTCTCTCTAGGCTCATACAAATTGTGGTATGAAATAGAAACTTTTGATAAAAATGCAAATATAGCACCTACACACTCCTCTGCTCATACTTTTTAACTTATTAGGCCCATGTGCAATAAATCTTAATCTACTCTGTTTGCTACATACAGAAAATATTCTCTAGCTGTTGAAAACAAGTGTAAATAATGTCAGAGAAAGCAGAAGCTGACATAGATTAAGTGACCTTTCTAATAAAAGGAACAATAATTGTAAATTAAAGTTTCAATTACCCAACATACCTATGGATCAATATCCACAGATGTGTCTCCTGTTGTGGCAATAAATACTAAGGAAAAGGTCCTATTTACAAAAAGAGTTTCTTTTTAAGTATCTTCCTTCAGTCTTGGGGCTTTTTATTTATTTATTTTTAACTGTAAATCTTTGTATGGAATTTTGTTTCTGGCCAAAAAACTAGAACTTCTTTTTCTTATTTTCATTTCTGTGGATGTGCCCTTGGCCTCTCTGTCTTTTTCATCCCTCCTCTCACTCTCTCCACTGCTCCCTTTCTTTTTCCCTGGATCTCTTTGCTAGTAAAACTAATGTCATCCATTTATATGCTGCTCTCTGATGCTGTTTACATTTCTGATTTTCTCACTTTCTATTTCCCCAGCATGCTCTTCATATTCAATCATTTATCTTTGTTTTATTTTCCCAGTCTGAACTTTGATCTCTTATTTACAGTTGGAAGATTTCCCCCATTCAGTGGGGAAATAAGCTCTCTTCATTCATACCCTCACTGAGAACTCATCTCCTGTGTATGATTGACACTGATAAGCCATGCAAATGATCTTAGGTATTCTTAAAATGATTTACAGTTTGAGATAAATTTGTCTTCAGCTCTGCAGTGTCTTATGTGTCAGTCTTGTATGTGATTGCAGCTGCCTTGGGGCAGGGTTCCTGCCTTCTTTCCTCTGCATGCAGCTCTGAGCATGTTCCTATCACTAAACAAGTCATTTTATTACTGACTAATAGATAGGGCGTTTCTTAATTTGAACGTGTGTAAAGCTGATTCCCTTTTTTAGTATTTAAAACCTGTCTTACTGCTACTTTTATTCTCAGACCAATGGAAATGAACAAGGTATTTTGTCAGCAGAAGCATTTCAGTCAAAATGTACTGATGGCACAGCTCCTGAATCTTGATTTAGAAGACTTTAGAGCAGACATTTTGAATGATTTCTAAATAAAATGCAGGGACTGATATGCTGTGTTGTCTTCACAGAATGACTGACATGTAATCTAAAATATCTTCACAGTTGTGTAGTTACTGCTTTTGATTCTAATGCGAAATTCACGTCACCACTATCGATTTGATTAATGGGGTAATACAACTTGTGACATTAAAAAAAGTTAAATGCTGATAAAGATAGCATTTTCCTAGGCAGCTGGAAGTGTTTTCTAGTTATTGCTGAAGAGTTATGAAGTCTGGTCTCTTGAAAATGGTAGCCTGTTTCTTAATGTTACAACTTTAAACAAAACTAATCATCTGAATATTTGTGCAATTCTCCATTCCTTAAGACTTTAAAGCGAAATCTTAATCTCTGCAGGGATGAAGAACTTTGTTACATGAACTAATTGGTTGTGAAGAAAGGAAAAGGGCATAAATTGACACATGAATAAGCAGAAATGCCACTCTTTGAAATCCACTGAGTGGAATAGTTCTGAAAAAATTACATCTACAATGTGAATATGCAAAAAAGCATGGTGGCTTTTTTAACATTTCATTTTCTTTTTGTGCAATGTTACAATATGTAATATTTTTATTATATTTGACTAGTGTGGTAAAACAAAATATTGTCCATTTATAAGCAAACACACCATTTTCTCTACAGTAAAGTGAGAATACAGTTACAGAGGTAGACAACAGTGCTCCATATGAAGTGTAGTTTAACACACCCTCTACTGCAGGAGGTGATGTACTCTCAACTGAAGAAGTGAAACAAGGAAAACCAAGGATGATTTAGAAGACTAGCATGTAAGGGTAGAAGAGATGAGGATTTGTGTTAGAAGGAATGGTAGAACTGAACCTTTCAGTGTCTGTCAGGTTTATAAATCCCTCTTTCCAAAGGCAGCGATAGCAGCACCAAGGTGGATTACTCTGGCCATTGTTACACTGTCGTCTTCCAGAGTAGCACATTTTCACAGGTAGTGAAGCAGTATTGGTGTGAAGGTAAAGCAGGTCACCAAAATAGGCACTTGTCTCAAGAGGAGGACATATGGCCGGGTGCAATCAATTGATTTAATATTTTGTGTTTGTAGTAGAGTGGAGCTATAATCTGAGCAAAGTGGTTTTGTGTAGATGTGAAAACAATGTTGATTCCCATGTGCCAAGTCAACGGCTGTTTGTTGATATTTCTTAGTATACATTGACACGAAGTGCTTTTCCATGGGGGAGGGAGTCCTCTATGCCAGAGTGAGTAGGTGTGTCCAAGTATATGTGTGTCTGTGCAACTGATTTTGTATTCTCACTGGGCAAGAGGAGTTGTGGTTGGGAAAAAACCTGAAATTTTGCCCCCTTTTTACATCTGCAAAGCTTAGGAACAGAGAAATTAAGCAATTTGAGGCCACAGAACTAAGCTGTTGTGACAGAACTAGGATCTTCTGAGCCCAGAACTCTCCTCCAAAAGTGTTACTGCTGCAATTCCTCCAACTCTCCAGTTGTAAAGACTAATCTTGTCCATGAAGCACATTACAGGGATATTAAGATTCATATCACAAAATACTTCAATTTTTAGGAAACAGCATTGTACTCAGTGCTGTCATCTCGTCTCCCACCTCTTCAATGACTTGATTAATGTAAACATGTCTTTAATAAAAGATTGGTATTCCTTATGGATTTTGTGTTTTTAATTACCCTTGGTTTAGGGAAGATTGGCTTGTTGTTTCAGTACTCATGTAAATTCTTTACAGAAAACAAGGAACCTCAAATGGCATAAATTGCATGCTTTATCATCAGTTTTCTCCAAATAAATTGACAGTTTCAGAGATTTAAATACTTACATCCCTACTCTCAGTGAAGACTGTTAGCAGGCCTGAAGAGATTCATGACCATGTTTGAATAATAAGATATTGCACAGAATGAATGAAAATAGCAAATGTCAACCCTGTGCTGTTATTAAAATGTTGATGCACCAGAGACATACAAAGTTGTGTCTAAAAAAAGGCTTTGACAGGAAAGCAGAATAGAGACAACTATGAATGAAGCTTTAAAAGCACAAAGATGACCTGAAAGGAGAGTAGATTTAACATGCATCTTGCAGAATGAAAATTGCATCCCTCCCTTTCTCCCCACTGGTATTTTGCTCACATGCTTTTAGAAATCAGCAGTGACAAGTTATTGCTTTACACTAATTAACATTTTCTCTATAGTAGATGTCAAACTTTCTGAGCTCTTGAGGAAATCTAAATTGTGTGGTGAAATATTAAAATGCTGTTGTTTAAATTCTGTCATCATCTTATGCTTGTGACAAATGAGAACCTACTTGCTTCTGTATTTTCACTCATTTCATTCATCTGTTGCCACAATATTGACTGTCAGTTCCCAGGCCTGGTAAACTTAGTGGGCTTTTTTGTGATGTTTGAGTATGGACTGGTTATATCAGGCCTTAAATCAAAAATATTTTCCAAAGTTGAAGCACAGATGTTGCATTTGTTTCACTGATTTTTTTTTCCTCTGTGTAAATGCAATTCAGTGTCCCATGAGGTGCATTTCTACCTTCTTGGTCCTGTGTAGGATTTCTCTGAAATGGCTGAGCCTCGTACATGTCTCTAGACAAAACCCATTCTTCAGAGGAGCTGTCAGCTCTGAAGTGACTGATGCCATCTGTATGTTGATTTCCACATGCTCTATTCACTTGTGCCCTGAAATTTGAAAAGTTTTCTTTATTATATAGATAAAATCAGGAGCAGAGATATGTGGAAGTATATTGCTTTTCTTGGTGTATAGTATTCAAGTGTAATGAATCTTTATTTTTGAGTTTGTTGTGCCAGTAGCTAGTGATTAAAAAGCAAAAAGAAAGTTGAGCACCAGTATGTTTTAATGTAGCAGTGAAACAGATTTTACTATTGTATCTTTATATCTAAATGATTTCTTCTTCCTATTTCTGTTCTTGTTGTTCTACATTTTAATGTCCAGATGAAGCAGTTTATGGTTGAGAGGTTATTTTCTAAAGCAAATGATGAATGCAGCTTTATGCAAGAATTTTTAATACAACAGATGCATTCACTTATAGTAGAACATCAAAGACTCTTTGACAGCAAAATGAAAATATATTAGCTTGTCATTAAAGGAATTTTGAATTTCTTGCTAACATAGATAAATGCAACAAAGTGTATTTTTGACGTCTCATTAGTTAAGTTGATTCCAGTGGAGTCATACATTGTTAAACATGATAAAACATAACATTAAGACTCATGACTGGAAAATACCATACAGAGCAAATTGCCATTGATTTGGTTTGTGTTTTTTCTGTACCTACATTTTACATATGGTCCCCAAGACCAGGGAATTTGAGTGTTGATTTTGAGATGATTTGTTAACAAGGAAGGTAATACTAAAGTTTTGTTGGACAGTCAAGAAATAATAGTATAAGCAGATGGAGCACTTTTAGCAGGAAAAAGACCAGTGGGAATGACTTGTCTGTCCCAGAAGCCCATTTATTCTCATACTGCATTTTTTAACCGATGAATTTGACTAATATTTACTTTATCTTCACCTATTACTATGTTCTTGAAATGACTTTGTATTTCATTTGTAGATGATTCTTGGGGGCTCCTTGCAAAAGTTGTGCAGGGTTTATTTTGAGACTGGCACATCCAACTGACTGTTTTGGGTCCGTTTCTGTTAGGAAATACAGAAAGCTACATTTTGAATTGATCTGTATGATTATATGAACACATTGACAATAGTTGGCTGTTCATATTTTGCATTTTACCCTTTTGTCAAAGACAAACTGAGAATAGTTCCAGTTCCAGACAACACTGCTAGTTCTGCTGTGAAGGTATTCTTTTGATCATCTGATGATTGGACATCCCTAGGTTCTTTTAGGTTTTAAATCAGAAGACATTCAATGTATTTTTTTCTTTGTCATCTATAATTTATAATTGCTGGTAATATTGTCCCCTGAACATCTTTTCCCTCATTCATTAAGAATGATGTTGAATGATGTTGAATCTTCCCAGGAGGTTGGTACATACTCTTTCCCAGGGTGCCTATACCTCTGGGGACAATGGTTTGAATACACATTTTTCTGAAGAGCTGCAGGCTGGTTGGTGATTGATGTTGTCTCCTGGGAGCTGGCTTTGTGCAGGGACAGCTCAGAGCAATCAGAGTTTAGGACTTCAGGAGCACATTGTACAAATGTATCTATAATTTTTGGGTTTTTTGGTGGAGGGATCACAACAGGACATGGCAGATGGACGCGACACCTGACCTCAAACTGACACTGTGCAGTCTGTCATCAGCTTGGTCAAAGATAGGTTGCAAATGCCACCTCAGTTCTGACCACACTGACCAGATGAATCCCTGGTGTCTGCCTTACATCCCTGACCTGGGGCCTTTGGTGGGGCTTGAATTTTGTAAGCTCTCCCTTTTTGGTGTGTGAGCCAAATGTCATGAAGCTGATACTTATCCAGATCCTTCATGGGTGTCTCTACATGCCCTTCTACGCTCCCATTTCCAGGAGGTTTGCATTTGCTCGCTTTCGTGATACTGTGCCTGTGGTAATGGAGTGCAAGCACCTGAACCAAGCTGGCTGCTACAGATAGGAGTCATCATCATCATCACCATGGCTAGGCTTCGTGAACGAAGATTTGGGAAGTGCACTACCCACGCTTGCTGCAAGCTAAATGGCTAAATGTTGCAGTCTTGGTCTCGGGAGAGGGACCAGACCAGCGACGGGGTTTCTTGGACAGCCTGCTGGGCTCCTGCCGAGCTGGTGGATAGAGGCTGCGAAGGCTTCAGGTCAGGTTCACCCGCCCGCCGACCCGCAAAGAGGACGCAGAGACAAGTGAACGCCTTCGAAGCCAAAACTGATCCGCTGATCTCCTTTATTAACAAAATGGAGGGCTTTTTATGCCCTCGGGGAGAGAAC
>JAWWLZ010000139.1:62422562-62458442 GCA_035041345.1 Poliocrania exsul
CTCCTGGACTTTCCACACATCGAAGTCAGTTTCTTTATCTCTTTTCCTTCTCCATTCATAGATGCCATCTCCAACAGCTAAAAAGGCTGATACGGGATAGGCAGGTCGGGTCACAAAAAGCATAGCAGAGCGTCTCTTTAGGTGATATTGGTGAGGAACGGTTCTTTCTGCGTTGTCTTTTTTCCTCGAGACTGACTCTACGTGCGTTCTCAAAGGAAGCAGCAGTGTCGTGAATGGTGTGTCTCCATGAATCCCGATTGGAGGCCAGAGTGGACCATTGATGGCAGTCAATATTGCCAAGACTGAGGTGTTGTTTCAGGGAGTCCTTGAATCTCTTCTCTTTTCTAGATAGGAGTATTTATTACAGAAATGAGCCAAACCTCCCACAATGTCTCATTACTTGGGGCTTTGCCCTTCCTGGGAGTGTGCCAGCCCCTTCCTTGCCTGAGGTGGTAATTGACTCATTGAAAGCATCTACCCTATTGATAGACTACTGACTCTTTCAGAGGTGATAAAAACACTTAGTGCTGGTATTCTTTTTTTGTATCTTCCTTTACAACCTTGAGAGCTGTGGCCTAAAAAGGAGTTTTGTGTATGTATATATATTTGCACTTCCATTGGGGGGCAAATTATAAGACATGGTGTTGGAACACTCTTTGATAGGTTCAGTCTTTCCAATGAAGACAAGATTAAATGCTGCTTCGAGAATGGTGTTGACTCTTCCCAAGATGACATAAAGAGTAAGACTAGTTGAACATTATGTGTAAAATCAGAAAATGTGCAGAATTTCTGAAATGTTCACTGCTGAAACATAAAGTGAAAATCAGGGTCATGAGTAAAATGCAGATCAACCAAACTATGTAGAAGTATTAAATTTATCTTTATTCTTGTACAGTGAGCCCACAGTATAGTTAACAATGTGTGCAGGAGCATGGATGCAGTTCCCTATAATATGATTCAATGATTGTATAACTTGATTTTTATCCTTCCTATTTATATATAGATATGTTTCTAGAAGTAAGAAAATGAATGAATTTAAAATGGCTCAGTCAACAAATTGACCAAAAGAAAGAGAGAAATTGAGCAATGTAGAGACACACAATGCTGCAGAAAAACAGAATGGACAGCATTATAGGAGTAACTAGGTTAGGGCGAGAGGTAATGAGCAGGAAGAAATGAGGCAGCTAAATGATCAGGTGGGGAAAAGTAGATGTGGAAGGACTGATGCAAAAAGTAAGTATGCTGTTTGGTGAGAGAGAAATTACATGATGGCCTATGAAATTAAAGAGGAAAGAAAGATAAGATGAAGTGAAATTGGATTTAATGAGGTAGAAGAAAGGTGATTAGGGACAGAAGAAAAATAGAATTTAGTGATGAGAAAATCCTATTAAATTATCCAATAAATCTTCTTGCCACTCAAGGATTTTCCTTTCTCCTCCTTCTCCCCAGGATAATTTGCAGGGTAGTTGTGTCAATATCTAACCATACAGAAATGCTCTTTTCTTTTGAAGCACTTCACCATCTCTCTGTTGAACCAGAGAAATGATACAAGTGTACTCCTGGCATATAGTCATAGCCTTCAGGCTTGTAGTTTATGTACTGTCTTAGTGCTCTTCCAAGACCATGTTTAAGAAACTGGTATTGATTTTTTAGGGCTCTCTGGTTTTTGAGGGGATTATATCCATTCATTATATGGGATACTATGTATGAAATAACTATCTTTCTCTTTTTGTCATAATCTCTATTGCATACGTTAAATCCCTGGACTTTGTGTTGCTTTTTTATAATATTGTTCAGTTCCCTATTACAGTGTATTTAAATCCAAGTAAAGTAGATAGGAACAGTGATATACAGTGTGCATGTGACATGATTTAAGCCCAGGCAGCAGCTAAGTACTTGCATAGCTGATTTCTTATACCTCCCACCTTCTCCCACTCTGGGATGAGGAGGAGAACCAGGAAAAAAAAAAAAAGCCAAACCCCACTGCTTGTGATAAGAACAGCTTAATAATTAAAATAAAATATAACAATAAGAAGAATTGTAGTGAAAAGGAAGATCACGAAAAGGGAGAGAGAAATAAAGCCCAAGAAGAACAGGTGCTGCCCACTGCAACTGCTCACACCTGCTGTCTGTTGCCCTCACAGCCAACTCTCTTAGTCTGTACAACGCGCAGGATGCTCTGTGGGGTGGAATATCCCTCTGGCCTGTTCAGGTTGGGTGTCCCAGCCATGCTCCTCCCTGGCCTCTTGGATAGCTCCTCACTGGCAGAGCAAGAGCCACTGGAAAGTCCTTGCCTTAGGATAAGCACTACTGAGCAACAGCCAAAACATCCCTGTGCCATCAGTGTTGCTCCCATACTGAATCCAAACACAGCACAGTGTGAGCTACAGAGGAGAAAATTAACTCTATCCCAGCCCAAACCAGGCCATTATAGTAGATGGCTTTTCCTGTGTTTATCTGAATTATATGCAGAAGGTAATGTTGACAGAATTTATGCAATAGCCTTGGTTGGATTTTTTAAAATAAATAAATTAATGAATTGATTGATTAATTATTAATAGATAAACAGGAAAATTCAACACTTCCTGCCTCCTAAGACAATCCACCAAAACAATTGGCACTATTGCATTCTTTGTGTGTGACCTTTCTCCTTGATGTCACATCACTGGGACCTGGTTTGGCAAGAATTTGCCCATAGATTAAAATTTGATCTGTTTCAACAGCAAGATGAAAATGCCAGCAAAATTACTTATTTTCCACAAACAGTGGTTTAACAAAACAAGCCTGGAAAGACTTCAAGGACAAATCACACTTTACTCATCTGAAACAGGGCTCCTTTCCAATCAGTGAGCTAGTAAAGATGGACGGGTGATCTGTAAAAGAACAACTAAACTGCAAAGTAATTAAACTGTAGTTTGACTTGCATATAGAAAGCTTTCTGGGCAGTTACAGTAGATCTGATGCATCAACTAAAACTTCAGTCTTAAAGTGATATGTTTTACAGAGTGAAAGGCAACTAAATTGACCGGCAGTTTTGGAAATCTGATGTTTTAGTGATGACAATAGTTTTAGATCTTCTAAAAGAGTGTTTTTGAAGACTATTTTACAGAAAAAAACTTAATGCAGTTGTTATTAAAAAATCAGTTTAGTCAAATCAGAAAACGTTGTGGAATGTACTGTTATGCTTTTCCTAAAAACTGGGAATACTGAGCAGAAATAAATGTGTACTAACCAAGTCTTCCACCTCTGTGTCCTTCATGGGAAAACATGCTGCAGTGTCACAAGTCTATTTGTTCGGCTTGTAGTACATTTCAAAACTGTTCTGGTCAGTTAGATAAGCCTGATATTGCTCAGCAACGTTCTTAATTTTTCGTGCCATAAAGTTGCAAGGAGGTTCCTTTAAGTTGTAGTCACCTTGACATGGAAGGTGCTGACACCCAGACTGAGGAAGCTGCTTCCTTTTCCTATAGTCTGGCTGATAACCCTGTCTCCATGAATTTGTGTTCCCCATTGTCATGCTGCAGCTGCAATTGGCAGCATTTCAGAGAAATAGCTTCTTTTAAGAGGAGAAGCAATATCCAAATAAAGCCTGTGTGCCAGGGCTTTGGAAATCAATGTGTGTATGAGGAACGTTCCTGATGACCATGGAAAAGGAAAAAATGCTGAAGCAACCACACCATTTAAAGAGAGAAATAAGTGTATACTTAGCTCTGTGCTGTATCTGTTTCCTAAATACTTGCTATTAACAGTAAGAACGCTGCATATTAATCCTGAAACCTCTCTTTATGGGGAGGATGATGCACACAGCAGTTGCTGTGCCAGCTGTTTTTCCAGCAATATGAGTAGTGTCTGTGTTTTACTGATGGACCAAACACCCCTTCTTTTATTGGTGATTCTTGCATCAGGTTCTGGGTGGGTTCCTGCTGTCTATACCAGAATCAAATTGTATGTGAAGTGAAATTTGAAAGGAAGATAGCAAGAAAGAATGTCGTAGGGAATATAAAATAAAACAAGATAGCTGTTGAAAGCTAAAGGAAGCTTGAACTGGCAAAGAGAGGAAGTGTTCTAAATTTATAATGAAAATTAATTATGCATTCATTGCATTTGAAGAGGTCAGACATGATGAATTTAAATAGTACATGAGAATGAAGGCCATCTTTTATATTAAAGGCATTACAACAGGGTGATTTGAGGAGAGGCAGAGAAATAAAGGAAGCAAAGGGGGAAAATTGCAAGACTGAGGCAGCAAGGAACAAGAACATTAAATTGAACAGATCTGCTTTGTGACTAAATTGATTCATGATTTTCAGACAATTCAAAATAATGGTAATTTATTAGCCATAAAATTATACTGGAAAAATGTTTTAAGCTGCTGAGAAAGTTAATAAAAGAAGAATTTTCAAAGTGGAGCCTCACCAGCTTGCATCAACCTTTAAAAGTTCTGTACAGTGGAGTAATTTTTTCTTAAAATTTAGTTCCTTTCTTACATTTAGTTGCTATATATGCTATTTGCTCTTATGGGGGCTATGCTTTTTTTTTTTTCTGACTATTGCTATCTGCTGTCACATCTGTCCTGTTTTCACTACCCCATTTAATTTGTGAATATACTATACAAGCAAAGGATTAAACACAAGCCTTGTAGATGCCATATGACCAGCCGTAGGGCTAAAGCACAGAGTGTTGCTCCACTTTCTGGGTTACTGGAGCAGAGAGTTATTCCTAGCAGGGATAGACTATACTGAATAACATTGGTACAAATACAGTGGAACCTTTCTGCTTAACGCTGGTTTAGTACTTGTGTTCTGGGGTGTATGAAGATACCACACTGCTTGGCCACCTTTCTCTTTAGAAACTCAGATACTTTGGAGTTGGGGCGATATACCTTTCATGTGAAATTGGACAATATTTTTATATTGATAGCTGAACACCTGTCAGACCCAATGATTTAGTTTGACTCAAGGTATTGCTATGGAGCTTGGGGATATCTAAATACTTTGTGTATAGGAGTGTGACTGGGGAGTCAGAAACTTGCCCTGATTTTCCCAGCAAAGGCATACCTGTAATTAGAAAATACAGGTGAAATTTGTCCTTTAAGAATTTCATTTCTATGGCCCTGAGCTAAGCATCACTGATGGCAAATGAAACCAGAGAGACTCAGTGGTTAAGAAGGGGGAAAATTAGGTAGAACAGAAAATAGTAAATTGACATCTCAGACTTTTACATAGTAACACATAGGGGGAAATAATGTTTTCCCCAGAGGGTGTTTTCATGTACCTTGTTGTCCATGGTGTGCAAGGTTACCAGAGCAGGAAAGTGTGCTGGATAATTCCCTTATGGCAGCTGTTATGATTCACTGGTTTTAATAGTATCCCCAGATTCACTTAAGGGAATTCTCCAGGCAAGCTTCTAGAGCATCACATGTAACTTAATAGCTTTATTGGTTTTGGGTTTTTATCAGAGGCGTATTCTTCATTTACTTATCGTCTACACTGAAAATGGCACCATAATTCCTCTAGCCACAATTAGATAACTACAGTTAGATTTAATCAATATGTATTCTTCTGAAGAGTATTATACTGACATTGTGGAGTATGTCTCTCTCTGTCCTGACAAATACAATTACCACTGGAAAAGCAGCCTAAAGTTCCCCTAATTAATGTAATAGGTTATATACCAATTAAATATTTAACACATCTATGCTGTCCTCATATTTTACAATCCTAGGAGTTCAACATTACTATCTGTTGATGAGTAGTTACTGCACTGTATTTGGTAAAAATCCTAGCAAGTTTAACAGCCAAGAATGTTGGTGTTGGGCTTTTAGTGCAGGTACAGGTTTTCATGTAATATTTCCTTTTCCCTTTTATTTTCCTTGTTCTTCACCCTAAAAATTAGTGTAGTTGTTATCAAGAGCCTTCTTACCCCCAAATGCTTGGTGTTACTTCCCTCTCAAGCTGCTCATTGCGCTTTGAACTGATAAATGGTCGGGCTGAGATGGTTCTGCTGATAACACCAGTGGTGAAACCACTCATATCAAGCTGTTACTTGTTTTTAGAGGAATTTATACTTCACTCTCTCAACAAGGAAAAACTGATTTACATTAATTTATCACTGTGAAGTTCTCCTTTGCAAGGTACTTCTGCTCAGCTGTGTTAGCCTGCTAGCCCTGTGGATATTCCTAATTTACCATTGGTTTTACAGAGCCCAAATGTATTAACAGCTGTAGATCTTGGTGCATTAATTTTGATGGAATGTGAGAACCTTCACTGTGATTAAAGCACTGGCCTTAAATCAGCTTGATTTGTGCTGCAATTGGTGCAGTATAAAATGAGATCATATATGTGGAGGTGTATGTTGTCCAACAGACAAGTCAAACACAGGGTTACAAAACACACCACTGCTTTGTGATTCAGTTCTGTTCTGTTAGGTAGTGCCTTTACAATATCAGTCAGGTCTCTGCATTTGCCCCATCAACCAAGTTCTGGCCACTGGGTAACCAAATGGAGATAATCCTCTCTCCCTCCTCCGGGAAACTCACAGGTGGGTGTTAGGGAGTTCTGGGAAAAGCAGTTGCAGATGTCCATGAGAAGGACATGCTAACAGGAATATGGTGGGCTGTCAGCACACCAGATCAAGCAGAAGCTTGTTTCCTGGAGGAACAATAGCTAAAAATAGGACAATCACCTCCTGTTTCCAAATTGCCATTTTAAGGATCTCCAAGGGCTTAATTCAGCTCTAATATTAACTTTTGTGTTATATTTGAGTTTAAAATTAATTTTTCAACTTTTTGGGGCATTGAAATGTTTTGACATAATTATTCTCATTTAAATACCTCAGTCCTGAACCCGAAGTAGATTTTTCTCTTTTAAAAAGGGCACAGCAGGAAATAATCCTTCCCTGCTAGGATCCAGTCAAATTCTCCTCATCAGTTAGGTTGACAGGAGGTTTAGAACATTTATTAATTATGATTGCAATTTGTTAGAACAAACAAGATTCCAAACCTTTAGGAGGCCTAGCATGATTATAAATAAATAAAGAGCTTTGAAAAATTGTTCAAGGCAAGAGCTCAGCAAAGAAAAAGAAGGGATTTTACTTTGACAAAATGTCCGTAAAGTGGAGAGCACCTTCTTTTGAAAAATCATGTCAGATAAGTTAGCAATTTGTTAATGGTCTGCAAATATAAATATAAATATATATATATAAAAATATTTTTTTGCTTGCTAGAGGTTCATCAAAACAAAACATGTTAAAAATATGTTATGGTATATGAATCTCCCTGTGAACATCTGCCTTCAGGACTGGCAGTTGTTCTGTCCCTCTTGAGTCTGATTATATTCTGGCTTTGATTATATTTCTGTTCTGTGCTACTCGGAAGATAAAATTCTCCAAGAGTGATTAATGTGGGAGGTTCGTTGTGGGTTGACATATGTTCTTCTTCTTTTTAAAGAAGATGGATGCTTTCCAGGTCCTTAAAGGAATCTCTCGAGGTCCTCTATCTAGTCAAATACCCTACTCAAAAAATACAACCACCTTCTTCAAAATTGCCATCCCTCAGAATTAACCAGAAGGGAAGGTTAATTTTCAGACATTATTTTCCATGTTTCATTTGTTACCTAACAGACTAATTCTTGAGCAGAATCCAAATAGTAATCCTGGGGGCATCAGTTGTCATAAAATACTACAGAACTGCTCTTAGTGTGCCAACAGATACAGGAGATTTAGATGATTATCATCTGTCGTGGCCAACTACTGTATTTAGAAAATCTCAACTTTTCTGTGTTAGAGGCAGGCAGTGTGGGGATTTAGTTGGGTAACACTAAGATTATTGATTTCAGATTTTGAGAGGCTTGTTAAATATATCATGAAGGCCAGTATTCATTCATGTATGTTTTTTATGAATGGACATCAACAATGAAAGTTGAGTGTACAGTGATGATATGAATAAAGTTCATGTTAAAGTCTTCAAAAGAAGCAAATACCTATTTGTAACAAGCAAAGTGATATTTCCTGTGCTGAGCTGCCCCGTGACTCACTATTTACAAGTATTTATGATTTCCCTGATTTCCAATGTTATATACCTCACCTTGGTAACATATTCCTTCCAGTGCTGTAGCCACTCCATTCCTTGATAGAAAACCAGTATGAGCAGTTGTGTCTTGTCTTACTGTCTTGGGGTTACTATTTCTGTATTTTCTTCTATGGCAGGGGATTTGCATCCAATAGTTGCCATACCCCTATTCCATTGCTATACATTGTTCCATGAGAACCAGAAAATAATGTAATGCAACCAAATAATCTGCTCACCCCTGACAGTAGAACTTCAGAAGTGAAAATATGTTTTCCCATATCTAACCTGGATGACCTTTCCTCACGGAAATGTGAGAGACTTGTACTGTGAACTGGACTCACCTCTTTGTTACACCAATGATAAAAAGGGTTTGTGGTTGCATTTCTGGGGCAGTTCCAATGACATTCAGCGAGCTAGTCCAGCTATACAGCTTTGTAAAACAGAGCTGAATTTGACTCATTAACGTGTTTCTTCAGATGTAAGATTTGGGTTCACCATTGTGCTGCTATAGTGTGCTGCTTTTGTCACTATATTTGTCTCTTTGAAGTTGCAAATATGACAAAGACGTGCTGTCAAGGTAGGTCAGACCCACAGAAGGGTATGAGATAGAAGGATATTGTGGGCTGTGAGAGTGTCTGTGACCCAGAAAGAGCACAAAAGTGCATTTACTCTGTGCTGATGACATACTCACTTTGTTTTTTCAAGAACTCAGTTACTAATTTTCCCACTCTATTATGATTTTTGGACAAGTTCCACATAGTTCATGAGCAGCAGAAAACTGAGGTCACACCATTAACATTTTTTGGCATTCGTAGCTAGACACATCTTTTTCCCCTTTAAGCAGAACACAGCTTTGAAATAAATAAATTTAAAAACCTTAAAGCCAATTGTAGTTCCTTGTAGGTCAATGATTTGGTTTTCCAAAAAACAGTGCTGCCTGACAATACCTGTCAGCAACTGCTCAGTCATTCTGAAAATGGAGGCATTTGCTTAGATACGTTGAGTGTAAATGCCACTGTCTGACTCAAGGATTCTGTGCTATTTTGTTGGGGTTTTTTCCCCCGCAATTTCTTTATGGCTTGTAGGGTCTTTTTTTTTTCAGACAATGAAGTTAACAGCCAAAGAATACAGAAGTGAAGGAAGTCTCAGATTTTGAACATTTAATATCTGAGCTGTTCATCTTTGTCCATCTGTGGAGTTGCTGCTTTCATCCAAAGGTCTGTGGGATCAGTTGAAAGGCTGACACTTATGTCACTGTTTAAAAACAGCCCTAAATGCTTTGTGCAGCCACTCTTGATTTTTCAGTAAGATGTACTCTCTTTCTGAATATTTCTATTGAAATTCCTGAAGGACCAGATGGTAGAAGATTCACTTGGTTATTAAATTCCAGGCTGCCCTAGACATGATAATTTGGGATTTCAGTTCTGGTTTAGCCGTGACTATGTATGGCTTTGTCCCACCCTGAGTTTCTCGTGCGGCCACTTCTTGCTTTCCCAATGACTTGCACAGACCTGACTTGTGGAGGAGACAGTTCTGCAGTTGGGTGATGACAGCTTTCATTTTGGGTGTGCAGACCCTTCCCAGCTGTAGGTGGCTCTTCACCCTGTCACTCCCCCTCAGGTCTGTGCTGCAGGATGTCTGCTTGGTCTGGATCAAGAACTGCTCTCATTCATCAGCTTTTCTCTCATGATGCCTCGAAGCCAGAAAGGCATCATTTCAGCTGCTGCCTGTTCCTGGGGCTCAGACTGTGCAGATCAAGGAAGGTTTCCCAGGACTCATCTGTGGACAGCTGTATTCAGTGAAGATCTGAAGATTTGTGGAAGACACTGTATTTAAAATTACCATAATTCGGTCTTTACAAATGTTTTTGTGAATGCTTCATCTCCAAGCTTGGACCGTTCTCCATGTTTTGTGCAGACAAGGAGAAATTATTTAAAAGGAAGTATTCTATGCCTTTCTGGATGACATCCTGCTGCTTCCCAACCATTTTTTTGTTTGCCTTTTTTCCCCCCACCTCCATCCTATAATAATTCCATCTCTTCCTCCTTCAGAGACAGATGGTGAGCTGGTGGCACTAATGAGCTCCCTGCTGCCCAGGGAAGGCGGATTGAAATGCTTTGTGTTCTGAGAACTAACAGGCTGAGCACCCTGACTAAGGATGTAACACATGTGATGAAAGGTTTGATGCACAAATACTGTAGCAGACTTTTTTCACAGACACCTATGAACCGTGTTTCCCCAAGGGAGCAACTTCCCAAAACAGCCTACCTAATAGTCTGATCCTTGCTGTGTTTAGTGGGGTATTGCTCTGAATGGTACAGTAATCTCTCTCTTTTATGGAGATGGAGAGAGCATTAGGTTGTGGACACATGGCAATTGAATGCCCTGCTTCTCTGGCATGAGCATGCTGAGAAGTAAAAACAAAGAGCACCTGCTGTTCCTCAGAATGAGTCTTTGAACATTATAAAAACTTTCTTGGCAAAAAGCCATTCTCTTCTGGGCTGACTTTAAAAGGAATGCAATTAATTATAGGATCCACAGACCTCTAAGGTAAAAAAATGCAATTATCCAGGGATTCATGGTAGATTCAGTTATGTCTTGTTTAAAATGTAACAGGATTGTCAAAAGTGACTTGTATTAAGGATGCAATTAAAGACAGATCAAGTTGGCCAGGAAGTCTAATGAGTGAAGTTGTGCGGCCAGTTCAGGGATGCCTGCAAATTTCCAAGGGGTAGTTATGTGGATTCAGAATTATCCTGAGGGGTGTTTCAAAACTTGATGAATTGATTAAGATTCTGAGAACTTCTGTAGTGGATTCCTTAAATGTTCTCCTTTCAGCAGAGGCCACAAAAATGTATCCCCTTTTTTGTGTTTGAAACAAAAAATGCTAATACCAGAGTATCTGTCTTTTAAGGTGAGATTTCTTCTTAAAGAGATACCATTTTGTAACTGAAATGGAGAACATTAAAAAATCAAGGCTTTGTTTTAAATTATCGCATAGAGATGTCTCACATATGTTTAGGGGATGGATAGTAAATCTAAATCTAACTCAAGCAACTATTATAGCTGATAAAGAGGTGTTGGTTCCTTATCAAAGCAGGTGCTTTGATATCTGTTGATTCAGAACAGTACCCAGTCCACATTTAAGTTAATTACTGTATCTAGCAAGTAACAGATGTGCTGCAGATGGCTAGGGTAATTAAAATAAAAAAGCTCATAACTAAAGATTTTACAGTTTTGGGAGCTAACAATAAATAAATTAGTTTAAAAGCATTATATTAATACTTAAATATTTTAGTAATTGAACTAAAACCATATTTGTTTCCTTATTATCAGTCAGTTGCTGTGAATAGGTTTAAAAAAAAAAACTGAGTTACACACTTACACAGAGATGTTTGGCCCATCTGACTTTACTTCCACTGTGACAGCAGGCACTCTGGGATAAAGTGTGTGTACTCTCTTTTTGGTTCTGTGCTTTCACCACCTTCCAGGGAGAACATAAAATGAGGATGAGTCCGAAAGCGGCTGATGTTCTTTTTATTAGAATGTGCATTTACATTTGCGGAAATGAAGCTTTTTAACAGCACTGTACTGGCTTCACCAAGAATCCTTCTGCAAGCATTTCTTAGTTTATGACTGGAAATTCTACACTGAAGGGAGAAGGAGCCACATATAGACAAGTAAAAGCCCATCTCAGAAAAAGCAAAGTGGTCCTGTAGGCAGTGTAGGATCAAGAAGGTGAACTAGAGGTTTACACAGGACTATTGGGTACCTTCACATAAGGTCTTTGTCCTTCTTTTTTTTTTTTTTTTTTTTTTTTTTTTAATCCTAGGATATTGTTCTTTTCTTGTTTTTGTTGTTTTCAGGTTGTTTTTGTGTTGGTTGCTTGTTTTGTTGGGTTTTTGTTTGTTTTGGGTTTGGGTGTTGTGGACTTTTTTGTTAGTTTTGGGGTTGGTTTTTCTTGAGAAGAACCTTTACAAGTCTTATTTCATCCTTAGTTTTATCCTAATTCAAACCATGGCAATTTATGGAGTCTCAAAATAGCATTTTCTAAAATGAGAATGGTTTCCTGCCTAGCTGTGGAGAGCATCATTGTAAAGTGGGAGAGATTATGAAATGTTAGTTAAAGAAAATTATACAATCTTAGTAATTTAAGCGTATATGGGTAGGTTTACCTAATTTCTGAATTAATAATAAAAATGTAGGCATCTTGCTCTGAGGTTTGATCAAGAAGAGCCACTTGGATGGATACATGATGTAACATTTAATTAGCCAAAGGGAGCTTAGTAAATTCAATGTAGTACATTAAGTAGCATGTACAGAAGACCTATCATACTGTGGTACCCTGGACTGGGGTAAAAAAAAAAAATCATCTTTTGGAACTTTTAAGTTTTTGTTTCTTCTTGTTTTCTGTTTTCCCCATGGGTTGCAAGTGGTACTTAATCAGTAACAAAAGTGCATTAATGTTTTGTTTTAAGAGGGTGTTTTTAGTATATGGTGAAATAACTAGTTTTTGAAAGCAATAACTTACCACAGGTGAACTGATTATTTCTGGATTTTGCTGAAGCTATTTTTTCAAATACTTATTAGGAAGGAAATCATAAACAAATAGGTAGAGAACTCTCAGCTTCTATTTGTGATTATAGAGTGCTGTGTACCAGTGAGACATCACATAATGCCACTCACTGCACAGGAAATCCATGGAGGTTTTGCCTCATATCTTAAGGCATTCTACTTTATATTCTAGTAAACCTCTGCACTGTATAGTCATTTACACCATATTCATATGGAAGTAACTCTGGTATTAGAATCACAGAACACTTTATTTACAGGTTTTTCTTCTATTCACTATAATAATGAACTTCCTTGCTACATTCCCCTGACATTTCTCATTTACTCCTGCAATACCTCATGTCATGTCCGTATTCTTCTTTGAAGGGCAAGTACTGGTTGTGGCTGATGATGAGCTGCTTGCCAGACCCGTGATGGCCTTGGCCATTTGCCTTTCCCTCCGTGGAGATACTCATTGGGGCTCTATTCTTTATCCAGTATTGCTATTTATAAAACCTGTAGAAGTTCATGATTTTTGAGGTCTCTCTTCCTCTGAAATCTGGGTCCAAAAGCTATTTTGTATGGGGAAAGGAACTGGAAGGGAAAACAAATGATTGTCCAAGTCTTGTTTCCTTAGGGAGCCAGATTAAAGGTGTGGATCTAAGACTGGTCTTGCCCTTTACAGACCAAGCAAAATGCATCCTCTGGTGTGTGGGTGTAGTGGGGAAGCTTAATTACAGGGGTCATCAAGAACTTAAAACTGTGCCAAAAGGTGTTGCACTGTGCCTTGTTCTGTCATATGAGAAGAATAGCATGACATGCATTACAGAAGTATTTCTTTCTCTCACATATTAAATTTACTTCCTATTAATACTTTCTGTTACTTTGGATTTTTGGGTCTGATGTATCAAGTATAATGCACTAGTGTGATGCAGACACATTTTAGGTTTGCATCATCACAAAAACCCCCTTAAAGAATTAGTCAGGAAGGAAAAATAAGAATATTGCCTTTTTCTTTTCCTTGAATCTCAAAGCACCGTCCTAGAAATCACTTTTAAATTTCTGTCATGTAATATGAGAAAGTTCTTTCTTTCCCTTTAGTTGTGAGACAAATACTCCAGCCCTCACTCAGATGTACAGAAGATGTAAGGTGAAGAAGTATTTAAAATTGATTAAACTTTCTAGTTTGAGCACATGCTAGTGGCACTGCAAAAACCTGAGAAATTCTCTCTCAGTAAAGTGAGAGAAGAAACCTTTTCAGTGCTGAATAAACCACTTGCGCTTTAAATATAGAGAAGCTTTGGTATTTTGGATTTATTGAAACCTAAATATGTCAATTTTGGAATCTGTTTGCTTTTGTTAAACAGTTGGCATGATATACTGGCTGGCATTGTTATATTTACTCTGCCAAAATCCTCTGCAACTCATTGTTTCCCAAGCTGTATGGATTCAGCTCTTCAGATCTTTCTTCATATTTGGTTGCTCTGTTTAGTTTTAGTATAAACTACATCTGCTCTCTACTTACTTTTTTTTTCTGAATGTCTTGCTTTTCCTCTTTTATGCATCCTACAGACAAATTATTGTGAATAATTCTTTGGAATGAAGTCAGCACAAGAATAGTGATGCATTTGGAATGTGGGCAGTGGAAGTTTAACACGTGTAGATTCTCTGATGCATCCTGATCATATTCAGAATTGGCTTCTGTATGTCCAGCACTGCAGTTCTTTTGGCCAGGGGCACAAGGCTGTCATGCACACGGAGTGGATTCCTCTGCAGCCCCAAATCTGAGATCTCCTGAGCTTGCACTACAGAGGATTACACTTGTTACAAGTGACAGCTCTAAAACCATGGCGAGATTTCTCCACCAAAAATAGTTCTAGTCACGAGGCCTACCTGAGTTAGGGTCTAGAAAAGATATTTTCTCTGCAGCTGCCGTAGTTTTTAATTATGCTTTCTGTGGGTGGCATGAAAAGGACTATAGTAAATAATCTCCTTTGTTGTATATCACGTTTCTCTTGTAAGAACAATGCCAGAATTATGATGTGAATTGTTAATATTCCAGTGCTGAGCACTGAAGTCAATGGAAATCTGGCATGTAGGATGATGGGATTATCATGATGGGAGTTCAGTAAAAGGCATGTACATTTTATTGCTTTAGTCAGTCATTTTTCATGAAGTAATTTTGGAATATCCAGTTCTTTATTTTTGTCCAAAAATGTTGATGGCTTCCTGAAAAAGCAAACTAGCATCTAGGGGTTGATATTTAAATGAAGCTGCTACAGAGGAGGTGAAGAGCTGGTTGGTGTAAAGACTTTCTCACAGAGCCGGTACAGCTTCACTGGGAAAGCAGGAAAGTGTAATGAATGAGATTCTCTAGAGAACTGTGTGTTCAGGGTCAATCAATTTTTATTAGTGATCTGCCTGATGGACTAGACAGTGCATATATTAAATTCACATATGTCTTGGAGTCTGAAAGGTTTCTAAGCATTGTTGGAAGACAAAACTGGAATTCCAAATGATCTTGGGAAAACTGAGGAAATGTTTGGAAAAACAGAGGAGATTCATTAGTAGGTCTAAGTGCAAACTGTCACCCTCCAGCAGGAATTGATAGCTACCAATTAAGTGGAAATTTTACAGAAATTAAAATGAACCACAAATGGACCTTTAGTCTCATCTTTGTGATGTAGAAAAGCCAAACCTCACACTGGAATATATCTGAATTTATGTGCAAAAGGTACAGACTAGTCCTTCTGGTCAATTGGGCTTTGTAGAGCATCAGGTGGGAACGAGCCCAGAGAGCATCAGGGATGAAGGAGGGTCTGACATGTGACCTGTGACAAAGATCAGAAGAATGTGGGGGATTTATTTTAGAAAACAGCAGTCAATGGGCAATGTGTTAACCATCACCAAATATATTGAAAAATATCAGCAAAGAGGATACAGTCTCCTAATGCTTAGTGCTAGATGATGAATAGCCGGCTTGCATGTCAGCAAAGACAAGTTAGAAATTAGGGAAAACTTTATGGTGATAGGCCTTTTGAATTATTTACCTGAGAAAGCTATAAAATCTTAATTACTGGACATTAATAGATATATAAACAATCATCTGCTAGGGATAACAGAGGTATAGTTCACCTGCCTTGGCAGACATGGAGATGAAATAGGCTTCCTTTGAAGAAACTTTCAGATTTCTGGATTTCTCTTTCATTTAGTTTGAGGTTTTTTGTTACGATTCTAATGGGTAATGGATATTATCAGAAAACAAAATCTGGGCTTTAGGACTTCTTATTGCTTTGTGTACTTACAGCCTGAAAAAATTGTCACCTACAGATAATGTTGCTTAAATTTACGTGTTGAGAAAGGTCAATACTGGTATGTTGATTTATAACTATTTAATATATCTGTGATAGGTTAAAATCAGATGTTCTTTTCCTTTCATGGTAAATTGTGTTTTCCTTCTGAAAAGCTTCTTTTATGACCATGCCTAAAATAAACACTTCTATCTCCTCTGACACTTTGATGGTAAGTAAAATACATTGTTAGCATTTTGGCTTTTTCTTAAAGTGTCAGAGTTATTCTGATTACTATTGTGACCTGAAAGTGGTAATTTGGAAAGCACATTAAGAAACTTAATAGACTCTACCAGCACATTGGCCTACATGGTGTTAGAGTTTGTTACTAACTTCTCTAGCAGTTTGTACAATAAAGACAAATTTGTCTGATTCCTACAGCCATGCTGTATTGTGTGGCAGGATGTGGCTGTGTAAAGCAGGATAAACTCCCATTGAAAAGGAGTGTGACATCTTTATTACAGAGAGGAACAACCTACAGCAGACCTGATGGGAATTCGAGAGGCAAAGGCTTCAGTTTCTTGTATCCCTGTGACTTTGCCGGGGCAGGGATGGGCAGGGCAGGGCAGGCAGGATGCCCTGGGGTGTCTGAGGTGGGTGGGATGCCTGAGTGAATCCTCTCTGGAGGTGAGCAGTTCATCAGTAACCCAACAATTGGCAGCTGCTCTGCCTGCCCCCAGGATGTTTCATTTTTCATAGAGAAAACACATTTTTCATGCTGTGAGGTGCTTCTGTCATTGCACATTACATGTGTGCTGGAAATGTGTTTAGATCCACAGTTCCGTAATGGAAGGATTGAGGACTGAAACACTTTTGCCAAGAAAGTTATTTTTACAGCAGTTGTATACAAATATTAAATATTTTTAAGGCACTGTGACAGGAAATTGACATCTTGATTGCTAATTATGATTTATGCTCAAATCAAGAAGGTTCTTTTAGATTTTTCATGCTTTGCATGGTCACATTTCTGCCCTAATGCACTTTCAGTTCTCTTTGTTACCTGAAATATCCTACATCTTTTTGATCTGGAAGAACAAACAATTTCTACCAGGCTCATTAGTTCTGAGTTGCAGCATTACCTCATGGGTTTATGCTGTCAAATGTAGAAAACAGCTCTGCCAGCTCTCCTGGGTCCCCAAGCGATGTTCATGGAATCATAGGATGGTGTGGGCTGAAAGAGACCTTAAAGATCATCTGTTTCCAAACCCCCTGTCATGGGCCAAGTTGTCAGTGATTTTGGTATTGTACAAAGATATCATCTCTGTTATAAAGGTAAAACACTAAAATCAGATCCCTTTATAGCTAAACTTAAGATCCATTTTAAGAAAGAAAATCTGTCGATGGCTTTGGTATTAACAGTAGCCCCCTGTAGTTACTGGAGGGTGTGAACATCATGCATGGCAACCCCTGCAGGACCACAGCTAGAGGCTGGTTTATGTCTGACTGCTACATGGTACAGCCATCTCCACCTGAAAACATCTTCAGACAGACATGAGCACTCTCTAAATGTATGTGAAGAAAAGGAGCTAAGAAACACTTGTTATACTGGTTGATGGCATTTGTAATTTCATAGTGAAATCAAATTTTTATGAAAGCTGGATTATTTCAAAATACATTAGACCAAATAATGAATATGGGGTATTTTCAAGTGGCAAAACACAGCCGAAAAAGCACAAGTGCAGACCAGCTGAAGGACTTGTTCTGTGATTAGGTTTGTTGGTGCAGGTACAGTGACAGTTCTGCATCTCTGGTAAGTGCAGCAAACATCACTTGTGTTTTACAGTTCTGTTCAGTCACAATTAATTCAAGGGAGAGGAGCACTGTGTTTGGAGAGTACTTATGCAAAAGAGTATGTATTATTTAATGCATATGCAGTACACAAAGTCTAATTGAGAGACTTTGTTAAACGAGGGAAAGCTCTGTTGCAGGTAGTTCATCAGGTGGACTAAAAAACCTCTTGAACTGCTCCCGCTGCACGCTTCTGTTGAGAAGGACTCAAGTTATTGGGGAGGAGAAACAGTGATTTTTGATTACGAAAATAACTTTTGCTTTGGGTGGGAACATGTTCTCAATTGAAATGATTCTTAATCACTTGCATATGCAGATTTCAGGATGAAATTTTGTATTTATAAATGCTTCTTTACAGTGGATGTCAATAGGAAAATGACCTTTACATTTTGAAGTACTTTTTAGATAATGAATTGTTAACTTACAAAGTATTCTGCATCAGCGGGGGTAGTGGTAGCTGGCAAAGAAATGGAATGATAACACTAGAATATATCCTTGTCTCTGGACCAGCAAGTGTCTTTCCTCTGGAGCACAAAGTGGCCAGTAGCTCTGACTTCTGTGATAAACCTCCATCACTTCTGGACTGCCATCGGTAGATCTCATCTCCTGCAAGTTCTGTCAGGCTCCTGGATGTGCTTGGGGTTCAGAGTGGGCATTTAAACAGAGTCAGCCCTGTTATAGTTGTATAGTTGTACCTTATGGTGTGTAGACTCAATTTTGGTTTTCATGTCACTGTTTTTCTAAACCAAGCGTTCTCTGGGAGCAGACTGGACCCAGCACTGGCACTCTGCTTTTGTCCGCAGGTGTTTGCTCTGAGGCTGGGAGCTGGCATTTGGACTGTGGATGGTGTGGTTTGAGGGACACTATGGTAGCATTCCTTCCTTCCACAGTGAGCAATAATTGACAAGCCAAACAATACCATTGTGGAATCAGTGAGGGTGCAACCCAGAGGCATGACTGTGGCTGTTAATTTTCCCTCGGAAATCTTTGCTATGTTTGAGTGTGTTTGAGATTGCAGTTGACTTTGGTTTCAGACAGGAAGCATAAGGCAGCAGGCTGGGGAGCCAAGATGTATGCTGGGACACAGGATATCAAAGAGCCCACATGCATAATTAAATGTCTTGTTCTGCTTGAGTTGAGCATCAGAATATTGTTTTCTGTGAGTATTAGCTCATATTTGAGAATTAATTTATTTCAATCCTGTCTAGACACGTCTTGTGTTCATTTTCTGGAAACAGACTTCAGCAAATGGCAGGATTTGCCAAATCAATACATTTTAACTATGCATTACAGAATTCTTGAGGATGGCAGTTGGAATTTATAATCACAAACACTAACGACTCTTGCCTGATTCTACAAGTTGCAAGTTGATCAGGCAAAACAAAACTTACCTGAGCTCTGACGTGGCATAAGGAAATGTGTTATTTTATACTTAACAAGACACAAGACAAGAATTACTTTAAAAAATTCTGAGACAACTATTGCTGATAATTTTCAAACATTAGATTAATTTGTTTGAATGCTGTAATAAAATGTTCTGTGCTATACTGCTGTATTGAGGTGAATTTAGTGTTATATACATAGAAAGCACAGAGCTTGATTCCAAGTGATTTACTTAGGGAGGTGCCTTTTTAGTGGGGTCTTAAAGGACAGACTGTTCTCTACCTCTTATCATCTCTTCCTTTCCTGGATACATCTTTGCAGAATATATCCATTTCAGGAAATGCAATTTGTCTCACTGTTCTCTAAGTTTCACCTGTTCTCTGTTATGATGGAAACTGAGGTGGTAAGGGTGGCCAGTGAGGTCTGCAAGTCCATGGCCAGTGAGGTCTGCAAGTCCATGGCCAGTGCTTCACAGCTGAGCTGTGGAACTACATTGCAGTTGTGTTGTTTTCAGCTGGAAGTGTAAAGTATAGGGATATTTTAAATACTCTGACAGAGATCCACTTATCCAAAATGTTTGCAACCAGTTGCCTGCAGACAGTGTATCTGATATTTGAGGCACTTGTTTTGTCTTTGCTGAGATGGGACAGTAAATGGACACCAAGCACTGATATGCTAAAAGAGAACATAATAGGAAAATTCCAAAGCAAGTGCAAATAGACCTTTTCGACTGTGTCAAGGATGCCTGACATTGCTCTCAGTACTGTTAGTGGTGCTGCACCTGCAATTTAGACGAAATCTGTGCCTAGCATGCCCAGTTTTCAAAATAAGGACTAATGCATTTCTCTTCCCTTGCTGCTGCTGCACACTGAGCCTTGTGCAATCGCTGCCAAAAGATAAGAATGAAATGGGAAGAAAAAGTAGCAAAACCCAGTGCTGTTCTGATGGAGAAAGAATAAAACAGATAGTTACAAATGAAAGATTGTATGTGCAATTAGTGCTATAATAATAACTTGAAATGCTGTTATTAAAGGTCAGCCATCTCCAAAGGCAAATTTTGCTTTCCTGCTTGTAGCCTTTTAAGTGGTGGGGGAGAGGCTTGAGAGAAGTAACAAGTAGGGATGGGGTGGGCAGCAGAGAAGAGCAGATCAGGTTTCCCTGCTCAGGACCTTAGGTCTTAGAATGATGAAATCACATATATCTCTTACCATCATATACCTCATAGTATTTCTTGTTCCAAGCTTCAAGGCATGGAAGATGCTGCTGTCTTCCTGTTTTATTGTACCTTGCTTTTGTGTATCTGGTGCTTGAAGGGATTCAGAAATAGCACAACAAATTCCCTCCCACATTCTTCTGTGCCATTTGACACATTTGCTAACAAATACAATGTATTTTTTCCCAAATCTCTACCTAAAGATTTGAAGAGACAACTGCAAAGTATAAAACTAAAGCCTGAAAAATCTACCTAAAGTAACCAAGCTGTATTTTCTTGAAGATATTCCATTCAAAATAGAACATAAATGTCCTTCTTTTCTTTTCTCTTATACTTGACGGTATGTGTGTAAAAATGTGAGAGTCTGAGTGTGGTGTTACTTATTATTATTGTTGCTGTAGTTATTTACTAAAGCGACAGAACTGAAATAAGAAGTAATCAAAACCTCATAAGTACACATGACTCATGGGTTGCTCTTAAAGTATTTGTTCCATTGATCCAACTCTACTGTGTGGTTTGAAAGTAATTGCATTTTGAATGAGGTCAATGTGAATAACTTAATTATTTGGAATCAATTGAAATTTCCTATCAATCCAACAGGTAATATCCCTTACTTATAATTCGCATTCTTAATGGAATAAGTGACCCTAAGTTGTTTGTTATTTTACTTCTTTTTAAAATTATTTACAGCTTCCTTTGATCATATGGCAATATCCTTCCCTTTTACATCCTTCAATGCCTTAGAGGGAACAGGTATCAACTTTCTTCTAATTTCTGTGACCTTTAGTAATATTTGAGGAAATCTGAAGCTTCTGAAGCTCAATTGTGTTGAACACACATTTATTTATGTGTGTGAAATATGCAAAATGTTAGGAGAATCTGAGACACATCCAAAATCTGTAACAAAAAAATAATTATAAACTTTAAGTGCTAATCAAAATGCTGCCCACACATAGCTGCTGAATCGTCCATATGTGGCCAAGGCAAATAGAGATGTGACGTGACTGTCCCTTGTTATGCTGGATTAGTCAGTTCCTGACGACACAATACTGATATTGGAGGACAGTTTCTATGGGATTTGATGGGTCATCTGATTATCATATTTCATATTATTCTTACTAATCTCATGCTGTAGAATAGATGGATTTGTGAGCAGGTAAATAAGGAGAGTGCAATTATATTGGAAAGAGTTGGAACAAAAGATCACTTTTCCTTCTGAGACAGTTAAGCAGCAATGCAAAGGGTCTTTAGCAAACAGAAAAGAAAATTATTGCCTTATGTAATTTTTTAATATAATAGTGCTAAGGAAGGACGAAAGGAAAGCATTACCACCAGAAAACACTTCCTTCCTGAATCACCCTCCTTGAATCTAGTGGTCTCATTTTTGTGAATCTGAAGTACAGGAATGCAGACTTCATGTTATGGACAGAAGGACAAAGAACCCAGTTCTATACACTGTGCATAATGTTGAAAGAGTAAACCAGCTTGGAGTCATGGAACCTGCTACTCAAACTTGCCCAGAGCTTGCTCAGTAAAAGGTAAGAGTAAGCTTTTTAAGACCTGCAACTGCTTCTGGAAAGAGTTTTGCATCTCTTGAGTCAAGTCCTTTATTTGACAGTAAAGCTCTTATTTTGGTCTCATGTAATGTGGTCTGTCTTGGCCTCAAAAAATAAAGAATGTTGTCCAGTTAAAAAAAAAAAAGTTCTAAGAATAAAACATGGTTTAAAAATGGTTTTACTTGTCTTTAATGATGAGGTGGAAGAATGAAATTTGTCTCTCTTTCTAAAAGTACATTACAGATGACCCTACTGTCCAAACTCATTTACTATTATTAGATCTTTTCAAACCTGAGACATGCTGACATCCTGTCTTTAATGCTCTTGTAAATTCTGAAGTAAACAGATTTCAAAGACACTTGACTGTTAGTGTGAAGACAAGGTCAAAGAGTTGAATGACACGTCCTCCTGGTACAATAAGGCTACCTATCAATCAGTTTTACTAGCAAATTCTTAATAAAGAAAAGAGATCAGAACATGACAAAAAGGTATCTTGGAAAATATATGTGCATGATGTCCATTTTGGTATCCTTGGATTAGTAGTTTAAGATGAGCCATTATAAAAGGTTGTCTGCAAATATGGTTGTCTCCTGTAGGAGAACCTCTTCTGCAGTTTAAAACTTTGGAAAATTAGAAATAGAAAAAATCTATTATGCTAAAGTCTTCTGAACAATACATATTAAAGCAACTAAAATAAACAAGGTGGTTCAATATAATTTAAGAATTATCATGTTTCAGTATTGATAACTCAAGGATGGTCATTTACAGCATTATTTTTTTTTTCAATTATTGAGTTCTTTTTTGTAGGAGTCTGCAAGCTTCACTCATGACGAATTTGGCAAATACACATCAGGTCATTTTCCTCTGTCTTTATGCTGAAGGTTTTTGTAATTTTTTCACCTGCCTTGTGGTGCCACTGTGTTTAATTTCATTAAATTTTCTGTGGCACTTATTCTACAGAGTTAGATGTTACAGACAGGTTAATCAATGGGAATGTTAAAGACAGCCAGTCTCTTACTTTAATAGCAGGACACAGTCTGAAGTTAGACTTGTGGCTCTGGAAGAAGGAATTCCCTTTACCAAGTAAATGTGTAGAAACAACAAAACTGTTACTCAGATATCTCATTTTTATTTAGCACAGGATATAAAAAGTTAGAAAAAATATGAAATACCTACTTGATAAAGGACTTTAGATTCATTCAACGGTAAAAGTATTGTGTGTCGGCTACAGGTATGTGGCAAGGCTTTGTCATTTGGTCATTGCCTCGTGATGACAATGAGAGTTTGTCTCAGTAAAAAGAGAGTAAGTCAGTTCATACCTAAAGATCCAGTCTGATCCAGTCTGCACACAACATACCCTTACATATGAGTTTGCTGTTATTTATATGCAATGTATCTCGTGTGGTGCATTTGGCAGTACTAGGTTAATGGCTGGACTTGATCTCAGAAGTTTTTTCCTACCTGAATGATTCTATGATTTTATGAGGAAAGGAGGGCGGATTTTCTGTGGGTTTCCCAACAAATGTAGGGCAGTAGTCATTGCATCGAGGGACTCCCTGCCCACCTTCCTGTGGCTTTCTCCAGGGATAGCTGGAGTTTGGATTCCTTTGAAAAATACTGCCCTGGAGTGGACATGATTGGAAAGTAAGAACAGCAGGTGTATCTTGGTCTCTTCCCCCACTGTCATGTTGGTTTTCAATTTATTGGTATAAGATCAAGCTGGCTTCTGCGTCACTTGTAAAAGGTACTTAATAAAATATGCCTGGTGGGACTAGTGGCTGGAATTTGGGTTCTGTGCATTTATTTGTAGAGTAGTGGTGGTGTGCTGAACTTTCCACATGAACCTGAGGCTTGACCGCATATACCAAAAGGTTTGCCAAAGCTTTCATAAGTTAAATTCCCCAAAGTGGTGGTTTAGAGTGGAATCAACAACAGTAGAAAGGGGGGGGGAAAGCTTTCATTGGCCAAAACCGCTGTGGTTTTTTTCTTTTCATTTAAGCTTGACTGCTTTGGGCAGTTGGATAAAACTTAGTTATATGACTGCAAAAAAGAAATGTAGAAAAGATGCTTTTGTTCTGCTTTTCAAAGTGCAAATGTAGAGTTTGGGATATAACTGGAGTTTCAAGCTTCATATCCAGAGGTTGCGCAGGCTCTATGTTTTAAGTACTTTGCTTATCAGTAAATATGAAGGTTTCTTTTGTTGGCTTAACCAACACTGCTCCCAGTTAGGAACTTCTTTGGCACAAGCACACTCCAGGCAGAGTTCAATTGCACTGAACCTTAAGGCAAAACAAAGTGACAAATCTTTTGGTTCTAGGGTGGTCAAGACTGTATGTGAAGTTGTGGATTTCCAAGCAAATATGCATCAAAGTTCCTTTTATGCCTTGGTGATGCTTTATTTTTGTTACAGTGTCTTCAACAAAGACAAATCATGTAACACAATTTTCAGTAACTGCAGAATCACAAATTGATTAAGGCTGGAAAGGAACTCTTTGATGTTGTTGAATCGAGCCCCCTTGCTCAACGCACAGTGGTCTAGATCTTTTCCAGTTGACTTTTGAGTATCTCCAAGGATGGAGAAAGCACAACTTCCCTGGGCAAAGTGTTCCATTGTTCAGCTACTGTCATGGTAAACCCCCCACAACTTTTTTATGTTCAAATGGCATTTAATGTATTTCGTTTTCTGTCTGTTGCCTCTTGTATTGTCTCTGAGCACTGCTGGCTCCACCTTTACTCCACCACATCAGTTATTTATACGCATTGGTAAGATCTCCCCAGTGCCTTTTCTGTGAAGCTGCTTTCCAGCCTGTTGGCCTCCAGTATGTACCAGTATGTGGGGTTATTCCTCCCCATGTGAATGACTTTCCACTTCCCTTTGTTGAGCTTCATGAGATTCCTATTTGCCAGTGTCTCCTGAAATGTATTATTAATGTAGCAGCTACTCCTTGCAGTTTTGTCATCTACAAACTTGCTTCCATCATCCCATGGACTCATAGTCTTGGAAGCTGTGAAGTCTGCTGACCTCCATCTGCAGCTTTTCACTTGGTGACCATCCGCCACCATGAGGCTCCCTCAAGGAAGGAGCTCATCTCCTGCTGTCTCAGCCTCAGTGAGAGAGCCTGGACGCTCCAACAGCCCCAGACCTTCAGAGCTGCATCTGCTGCTGGCAGCTCCATCTGAACTTCAATAGTAGATGATAGGGAAAGCTGGAGAACATATAATAACCTTCATTCCTACAAAGATAACTCCTTTTTAGATGCTGGGTCACTTTTTTCTCTTCCTAGTCTCCTTTAATGTCAGACAAGAATGTGATTGAAATTGTCATCTTCTTGAGTGGTTTAAGTTATTTCAAATGTAGAGAACTATTCTTATTCTGTGGGGGTTGTTTTCACATGCATTTGAAATTACATGCCAATAATTTATAGTGGACTAAGCTTCTGTTAAGGGTGGTTAGTCATTGTCAAGTGAATGGATGTAGTAGCTTGTCACCCTGGTATATATCAATCCTCTCTCCTATAAAGCACACTGGCAGCTGTGAACACTCTCTTAGTGCAGCTTTCTTTATACAAAATAGATCCAGCAAGGCATGTATTCAGAAGATCCCTTCTACCAAGGATCATTGCCTTGCTGTTTTATTTTTGGAATGTTCATTAATGTGGCGTGGAAGCACCACAGATCCATGCGAAGGTGTTAACGGCCATAAAATTGGCTGCTTCCTGTACTTGTTGCTATGAAGCACAATCTTCACAGTTTGGAAACTCCTATGTAAATGCATGTATTTGTCTTAGGATTCTGTTTCCTAGCAAACTGCAACACAGTGCAAAATGTGCTGCATTTGCTGTGGCTGGCCCTCCTGATCTGTCAGCATAATTTATGGGAACACTTCGCGGCACCTTCTGCTGCTAATGGTCTCTCAGGGCCCTGCGGAAAAGGCTAGTTCTGCCTCCTAATTTTAAGAGCCATGATGGTGGCACTGTTTGTCTCTTTTCTGGATCTATTTTGGATTTATGTCTGGCCAAGGGTTTGAAAGAGCTGCTATTAAAGCAGAAACATCTGCTGGGGCTTTATGTGCTGTTGGCTTGCCAAGTTCAACAGCAAGCCAAACTGCAGCTGATGGACTCAGCCCTCCACAGGTGTCACTGCAGTTACAGCAGAGCCACTGCAAGGGAAACTGGGCTGCTGAAAGCTCTAAACAAAACAAATCCCCCCAAAAAACCCTTCAGCAACTGTAGAAGGCTGTTAGGAAATTATAGCTGGGGTTGCTAGCAAGAAATGAAACAAATTTTGCCAAAATGATTGTGAGCATCTGAACTCGCCAGTGGCCCTGGTTGCTGTAACACCCTCACCTGTGCCTTGTCCCATCCCTACCTGCAGGCTTCCCACTGTCCTCACACTGCCACTCAGGCAGCACAGTCACACTGCCACTCAGGCAGCACAGACACACTGAGTTAAAAGCTGGTAGGAAAACCTGATCCTGAGTAGCTGTCTGAATGTTTTCATGATTCAAACACGTCATGGCAACCTTGTTCACAGGTGAGGCAGAGGTTTTTGACATGGACTGTGAACTTCTGTTGCAGGAGGGGAATTAAAAACAATGCTTTAAAATTCCTTGTAAAGGTTTTGTTCCTGATGCAACAGTAATAACATGAATGATCACTCCTTTGATATGGAGGACATGGGAACTGATATCCTGGATGAACTTGAGGTGCCTTTGAGCATGCCCAGCCTCCATATCTGATGTGTACTTTTAGTTTTGGAAAAGCATTCCAGAAATCTCACAACAGAAAACTGTGGGTCTCTAATACACTCAGCATAAGGCTTGGTACCTTCCAGAGTCTATTTATTTATTTATTGTTTAGGATTTTTGTTCTTTATAGAAATGTCCAGTTACACCCTGAGTTCTCCCAAGCATTTAGCTTCAGGTGCAAAATACCACAGTCAAATTATTGGCAAAACACGGACTTCATTTACCTTTTTATAAAGTGCTACACCCTGGCTATATCGTTCATTCCCCCTCGCACCTCCCCCACAGCAATCAGAAAATGGAGGTCAGCACTTCAGCAGCAGACGCAAAATTCTACAGATGGAGTTAAAGAAGAGTTCTGCTTTCTGAAGAGTGAGTAGCACACTGTTACAGTTGGCAGAGCCCAGTGCTAGAGGAATAGACAATGTGAATGTGCACATACAATTTATTAAATTATTATCAGTTCTTTTTGAATTTTGTAAATGTTCTTGTTCCAGCCAGTTCTATCCAGTGATTACAAGAAATTCGCTCTTCTGGTCAGAAAGTACAAGGCCAAATTCTCTCATACATCCCAACATGCTTCTTGCCCTCCAAGGAACTGCCTGGCTGAGAATAAAGTTGTCTCAGAAATATTTCAGCTGTGTTTAGTGGTTTAAGTAAAAAGCCTGGGCTATGGGAAATACCTAGCATTTTTCCACAGTAGAGAAATTTAATGTTCCTTGCAAACCTCAAGAAAATGTTCTTAAACCATCTCCTCTCCCCAAAGAACACAAGAATGTAAGATGAGAAATTTTCCTTTGCAATTACTCATTTCCACTCACAGCACTCATAAAACAGGGATCATACTGGAAGTGATAGATGGATGTTTCCACTTCTTGGCAGTATTGTTAGTAGGCATAATTTTGGAGAATTGCATTTTAGCAACAAAGAAGTTGTTTGCTTTTTACTTTTCCCTAAATAAAACAAAACAAAACAAAACAAAAAACAAACTAACAAACAAACCCCAACATAAACTCCCAACCTTTTCATTGTATAGGAAGTGAAGTATTAATTTTTTTTGTAGGTACTAATTAAATAGTTAAGTTAAGCCTCTGGTTTTGCCTGGTGCAGTACTTTCAGAAATAATAAATTGAGCTTGTGAAGGACAGCCTTTTTATTAAAGAATACATACCTAACAGTAAAATTCCCCTACTGTAAGCCAGCTAGCAGTTTTATAGCACAACCTCTCCCACCCATCCTCCCAGCCCCAAATTATTATTAGTCATTTTTGCAGCACTGAGTTATCAGTTCTGGTAGTTTATTTATGTTTCTAATACACCAGAGCAGTCTCAGTAAAAACCCCCTCAAATGCTTCATTTGAGACCTACTAATGCAGTGCTGGACTTGCAGCTGCTGAAACTAAATCTACACATTCTTGCGATAAATGCTTGCATACTAACTGTTGGTTACATAACACGTTGAATTCAATAAAGAAATTGTGGTAAGAAACCGATCTTTCCCTGTTTACCACAATTTCACTCCTGTTTTCTACTCCCTCGTGTAGGTCACTCCAAGTATTTGTGGGAACGGGTTGTAAACAGGATTACTGAAATGATCCAGGTTGAAAGCGAGACTTCAAAACTGTTAATTTGCACGTGAATGATTTCAGTCATGATGTCTTTAACAGGAGCAAAGAGCTGGGGTAGAACAATTGTGGGGAACTTTTAAGTTGCCCACAGGCACCTCCAGGTGCCCCCATGCCCCTTGAGGGCACCGTGCTCCCCTTGAGAGTCTCCCCAAGCCCTGTAGTGGCTGCAAAGCTAAGAAGGAAGAAGTAACCCAGAGCTTTTACTTTCTGCAAAAGTAAGACATAGCCCTGTCTTCCTGGCAGTGTCTTGTTTGCTTTGTCAGTGTGACACTGCTTGTTTCATGGCTGGCTGCATTCATCACAGGTCTCTGTGTACTGCAAGTGTGGCTACAGGCTGTGCCTTCCGGGAGGCACCGGCAGCAAGGGCTATGTGTTGGTGGTGGAATTAATGCACCGAGGCAGGAGTTTCAGAATAGGTGTCTAACCTAAACTAGCAGTTTCTGGGAGAAAAGGTGATGGCTCCAGCTAATAGAAGCTAATGTGATGTTTTGGGGGCCTGTAGAACAGGAAGGCTAATTATTGGAGCTGTGCAGCAAAGTAATGAGGAGCTTGGAAATGTAACTGATAAGCAGTGATTACAGGCTAATGAGCAGGATGTTTGTGGTATGTTGAAGGACTAATGAAGGACTGAAAAAGATAACTCTGATTGCACATAGTGAGACTGTGCAGGGTAGGAATATTTAAATACAGAAAGGTATATAGACACAATGCTGCTAACTGTTGGAGTCTGAGGGTGTATTGTACAGATTAGGTAATTAACCAAAACCAGTACCCAATAAATGCATGTCAGAAGATACTAGTAAGGGAAAAAATGATACAGTATACAAATATTTAATTCAGGTATCACATCAAATAGCACTGCCTCCTGTAGAAGAGGTCTGTTTATCACCTTCCATGTTCCATCATGAGAAAAAGTGAATAGTTCCTGTACCGTACAAAGTATTGGATCCAGACAGCTCTGAGACAGGATAATTGCTGGAAAATGTGGACTTCAAAACACTTTCTTCAAAGGCGATTTCAGCGTCAGGGTAGAAAATTGTAGCCTGGCCTCCCAGTAGGGCCCAGTCAGGCTGTTGCCAGTGAACGACTGTCAAATTGGCAGGACAGAACCCAACGTGTAGTGTTGTACAACATTTGTCTACTTTGATTTTTAAGTTCATTGCAAAATAAAGTCATGTCTTATTTGTCACTGTGAAGTTAGCAACCTAATTCCTGAGGAAGTATCTGACTCCCCAAAGTCACCGGACATGGCAATCCTTGCTTTTATTATTCGCTACAGAGAACTGGTTTTCCCTCTCAGTATGGCCAATTGAATTGGATATATTTAATGCATTGAATAAAAGTCCAGGTCTAGTATTTATGATGTTTATGATACTCCTTGAGCTGTCACTCAATGTGAATGCAGTTTTTTGGTTTAATTTGTGGTTTTTTTCATGTGGATTTTTTTAGGTCACCATTTTACAATGAAATATATAAGAACATAAATACTTGTAAAAATTAGAAAGGGTCTCTATAGCTATACAAATGCAAAGTTGCATCATGTCCTGCACACATCAGAGCATTACAGAGCAGGTCACTTCAGCTAAAAAGGCTCTTTTGATTATTCACAGCTCTTAAAAATATCTATGTTATCAGATTTGTGATCAATCTATGTTATGGATAGCTGATTGATAAGTGAAACAGGACCTGTTCATCTTTGTGGTGTTTTCGGGGAAAGAAGGTAAACTCTGTCTTGCCCAAATGTGAAGTTGCTAAACTATTTATGTTACCTCTTGCCTATGCCTTTGATTCTTTAATGTAAAACTGGATTAAGGAAGAAGCATTTCTATTATTTCTGCTTTTGAGAGGAAAAATGTGTCACTTCTGAAAGGCTCAACTTTTCTGGAAAGTAGAGAGAGGTATTTCCAGAAAGTACTCCAGCAAAGCTGATAGCTGATGAGTAATCTGTTAATTGGATTCCTGTGCGTTAATTGGATTGCTGGGAGTCCTGCTCTTCTACAGCCTTTGAAGGAGCTTTCATCTGCATGAATTCCTCAATATATGAGTCAAGTATGGGAATCCAATGTTACAATGTGTTTGTACTCTGAAGAAAGGCTTTGGGGTTTTGAAGGTTTTTGGTTGCTGTTTGGAAGGATTTTATGAGGCTAACCAAAGTCTCTGCAATTTCCACATTGGACATGTAAGAACCCTTGAAGTCTTCTGTGCTGTTAAAGTGAAGAAAATATGTTCGTATTTAGCTTCTTTAATGATATTCCTCTGGTTACTTCCCTTTCAGTAGGTTTGTCCTGGCATTTGTGTTGGAACTTCTGCTGCATCTGTTTTAGATACTTCATCAGCCAGTTCTTCATTCCTTCTTTCATTTTGTTGTCTTATAGATATCTGTTTTCTCTACAGGCATTTGAGGTATAGTAGACAGTGTTGTTTCCATTTTTCAGTTGAGGTACCAAAGCACAAAGGGAATTCTGTTGTTAGATATGCCAGTGATACAGCAAGAACCTAAAATAATTTCTCCTACATTTTAAAGTTCATGCTGTAAATCCTGGACTGTTCTGTCAACAGAAAGGAGGGGAAGGCAAAAAGACAACATTTGCAATACAGTCTGGAGAAGATTAAGTGGGAAGCAGTCCAGTGAGTTTTATGCACAGATCCACCCTTCCTGGATTCTGCAACCTGTATCTCAATTGAATATTTTTTTTCAACAACTTACCAATGATCTAAACAATCAGATCTTCTGTATTTTTTTCCACAGACTTTCTTTTGTTTCACCAGTGAAGTAATCCATGAATCATTTGAAATCTCTTCATTGTTGTCCTCCAGGATTTTAAGTTAATGGGGCTTGTACATCATGGCTCATTTGACTAGAACGGTGCTTGAGTTAATCTTCAAGGATAAAAGGTTGAGGAAATTTGATGAACATGTATGTGAAGTGTTCCAACCATTCTCTTTCTAGTGTGTCTTCAATCCATTAAAAAAAAAAAAAAAGAAAAAAAAAAGGGAAGACCTGCAGTTGATGTTTTCTTTGAGTATTACATTTGACTTGTGAGTGTAATTTTTGTCTCCAGGAATCTTCATTAACATTCTACTATATATTCATTTTAATGTTCCTTATGTATTTTTTTAATATCAACTTGTAAATATAATCTGAAAAGCAATTAACAATGAGCAATATTGAATCATAGGTGTGAGTCAGCAGTGGAGAGCTGTATAATGATGGTGAAGTTAAGACAGACAAACATTTGGTTTACATCTCTTTTGATATCTGTTAAATTTCTTCTTCTTGCTCAATATTTCTGTTGGAAGATGTCCAGATCCAGAGTTTAGACACAGTTCCAAATTATGTTAGGCATAGATTTATTTTAGCTTCAACAGAAAAAAGTTACATTTTCAAGGATGAGACCCAAATTTACTCAGAGCTTAGGGGCTTTGGGAGTTTTATTTCATCAGGGCACATGTCTGTATCACTTGGAAGTTTTCCTATTTTTTGAGCTCACAGTATTAAAACAAGCTAAAAAGATTTAATTATGTCTGTGCTGGATTATCATTGTATAATTTTTAGGATTGGTATTTGAACATGCTGTTCTTACAGTGATGACTGATTTTCCTTAAAGGAAAAAAAATACCAAAAAAAAAAAATGGCGCATGTTTCAGCAGATGTACATATTTTTGAAGAAATTATCACGCAGCCACAAGCTCAGTCAGACTCAGGTTGTGTGATGTCTTCATCAGTACATGAGGAATCATTCCACCATCCGAGGTTCTGTCACCCATCACCTGGATATTGGGAGATGTGTTTCCTATGAGTCCTCCACTGAGTTTTGCCCTCCCTGTAACCTGTAGCCTGTGGTGCACACGAGGATACCCAGGAGCGGGAAACATCCTGTGTGTCACTTGCTGTATCCCCTGCAGTATCTCACTGAAAGCCAAAATTCTGTCTATCTCTGTCCAGATCACTTGGAGCTGCAGGTCAGTCTCATCTTTAAAAAATTAGTCTTTGCACTTCTTGCTCTGGTTTATGGAGTTCTGCTGCTGTGCTACCACTGCAAATAAACAATGCTATATGACAAAAATTTCCTCTTCTCATCAGGTACATGTATATCTTCTTTCCATTATAACTTGAAATATCTGTTTTAGAGAGGAAAGAGAATGTGTTTATACTGATAAACAGATGATTCATTTGGGTTTTTTCCGTTTCCTTAACACTTTTGACACAGCACTAGTTTAGTTTCTAACAGACAAAAAAATATCTTTATGACTGGAAAATCATACTCCTCCTCTCCTTAATTTGTTACAAAGCACATTTTGTAATATTTAGAAATAGGCATGCACTGAGATCCCAGAATTCATCCTTGCCAACACTATCTGGAGCCCAGTAGTGGAAAAACATGGAACTCGGTTCTAGCTGCATGGTACAAAATGCTAGTTCTTTATATATGGAGAGCCAGGAATTTAGGATTTATATCTCAAGTAAAAAAGTTGGGGTGACTTGTTTTCTCTGTGTTATAGCATATGTGGAAAACCAATTATTTTGCACAGTGCTTCCCTTGAATGATGTCCTTGAACTGTGTCATCTTGTGTGTAAATGTCTCAAAGAGTAGCTGACATTCTTGGTCCCTCTCATGTCTGGACTATAATAAAAAACGTTGGGAAGTCTGAATAGATTTCTCCAATCTGGGTCTTCCTGCTTAGGCATGGTGCATTTTTATGGAGATGCACTAGCCTATTGGCTCAGGTTGGAACAGGATTCTTTTCCCCCATGAGATTGCTAATTTGTATATGAAAATAAAAGATTTTTTACTATGTAGTTTGTCTACCTTTGTCTGAAAATACCATAGTTACTATAGTTCACTATGCTTTTTTAAAACCTCATTCCTTTCTTGCAGTACTTTTTAAAAGTCATGAGAATTAGAAGAGGAAGTTTAGACTGGAACTTTTTATCTTGGAAATGGCTTATCCTCTTTGGGCTTCCTGCCCATACTCTTTTCATACCTTGGTACAGTTGCTGCCACTGTCCCTCCCGCAGTGTCACTCTCCAGTGGTCCCATTGTATTAATCTTGGAACTGTTTCTTCAAAGTAAATTGAATCATGTTTAAGGTTCAGAGAATTATTTCAGGATGCTGTTACTGGGCAAACCACTGACCTGATATTCTCTCCTCAAAGAGAATAGACTAGGTTATGTTTCCATCATGCATACTTGTTCTGCACAATTTCAGTACATCAGGCTGAAGTCAGTATTTTTAGTCTTTGCTTTGATTTCTTTTCTGTCATACACCACTGGCAAATTAGGTTTAGCACTGTCCATCCTATTCCCCTTAGAATTTTAATTAATTCTGTACTGAGTGTCCAGTACACTGCAGTTGTATATATTTGATTTCTACATAATTATTTTTCAAAACTGCGTGGCTATGATTCCATTAACCTCTGTAATTCATTGCTGTATATCTGCAGGTGAAGCAACATTGTGTGTGTGAGGGATGAAGGGAAAAAACAGATCAAATCCATTCAGATATCACTATAAAAGGGTTAAACTCTCAGTTTTAGGCTGTGTGTTCTGTGTGTTACAGGCTTATGACCAGTTAGGGGTTTTTTGACTTTTAGAGAAGGAAAAAGAACAAGGTAAACATGAGCCCTCCTTTACTTGGTATCCCTTAGGACCTGATCCAGGCATATCATCCTCGGCCATCCACTATGCTTGGTGAAGCCAAAGACACAGAAAGCTGCTCCATGACTGCAGCTGAAAGTTCAGATATCACAAGGAAGGCTGGATGTATAAAAGCACAGCAGCCACCTCTACTTCTTCTGACATGCTCTCTGACTCAAGTGACATCCTTGGTGGGACTGGGACACAAGTGGGCAGTCATGGCAGCCTCCTGCAGGCACCAGCCCCCTGGGGACTTATCTGCCTCATGTGCCTTGCAGGAGACCTCAGGCAGTGGGCTACCTGTCAAGGTGTACACACTCAGCCAGGAGTTTGGTTTCTCACTTTTCTCTGTCATTGTATTCAGTCATGTTCCTACAAACTTCAGCAGTGACTCCTCTGGGCCAGGAGAGCCCTTCTCAGAGTAATGAATGTGTTAGAATGGGGCTATAGGGCAGAAATCACTGCATAGGCAATCCTGTGTCAAACTGGGAGGGGCAGAGGTCTCGTCTTCATTCTCTTGGACATGGGAGCCATTGCATGTTCCCAATTGTTTGAATGATGCAGAGGTACTGGGCAGGGTACCTTTAGCTCTGTTTGTAAAGCAGATTGTTATTCCAGTGAAAAAAAAAGGGAGTATGGAGAGGACGTTCTCGCACCAACTCTTTGTCATAGGGAGTGCTTCTTCAATAAGGGACAAGTGCCTTACATATGTCTGAGTCCCTTTCCAAATGCAAAATGTATAACTATAAATATGGAGAGAGTGTATGGTACAAATTGATCCTAAATAGAACAAACAATGTTTCATCCAAAGTGATTTAAATATGAATGTTGCTTCCTTTGAATTTCGCCAACATTTTCTTATACTGTTTTACTTGTCTATTCTTTCTATAACTGACATTGGCAATACAAATGAGTAGCACAGATGCCATTTTTCAGTGCACATTTTTCAGGAGTATGAAACAAATTCGTCAGAGTGCCCACATTTGAAATACTCACAGATACGTGTGCATGACATACTGATGGCCAAGTACTGACTTCGATTTTATTCACTGAAAATTTAGCAATCCTCTGAAAAAGAACTGGAGGAGAGGACGGATACCTTCATCAAGTACTGGTTCTGGTAGAAGTCCAATGTGAACTTTCCAGATCTCAGGCCAAATTCTTCTCTTATGCAACAGCAAGCTCTGAAGTCAGCTCTTCTTTTCCTGCATAGCTGAGGAGGTGCTGTAGTACTTGCCAAAGAGACTGTGCTCTGCACAGCTCTTTTTTCCCCCCTCGTGGGTGGTGATGGAAAGGTGTACATGTCAGGCTTCTGTCACTGCACAGAACTGTAAAATACAGACAGAACTAGCCATGTTTTTTCAAACCTAGAATAATATACTTAGTACTGGCAAGTTTCTTTTAGTGGTTATTGAGCACTGAAAAGAACAAAAGGACGGTATAGAAGTATTGAAAACGGACAATTAGTGCCATGAAGTGGAGCTTTTTTTGCAGAGTTTCAATGATGAACCCTTTAGAAGAGAGCACTTACAGATGTTTGATTTCTTTCAGGTCTTCAGATTTTGGGACCTTATACACAAAGTTGAATCTGCAGCCTGGGATTGTCACTGTTATTGACAATTTCTACATTTGTCCCACCAACAAAAAAAAGGTATGTGGCAAGAAAAAAATTACTTTTTATAGTGCAGATGAGATTCTGCAGCTATACAAAGTGTGTTTTACAGGTTTTCAGAATTTAGAGGAATGGTTTTCACAACGTTGCAGATCACCTCAGGTGCATTTGTGACATATGGAGATATTTATTGTTCCTGAATAATATAGAAAGAACAAAAGTGCCTTGATGATCACTGAAAACTTTTGAGGGCATCAGCTCCTGGCAATCAAGCTTTTCTGGAATTTTCCATGGAAATGAGAAAGGAAATTCTGTCAGTTTTCGCACATCCCAGCAGATTCTGGGACTA
>JAWWLZ010000139.1:62458542-62509075 GCA_035041345.1 Poliocrania exsul
GCTTTTCTGGAATTTTCCATGGAAATGAGAAAGGAAATTCTGTCAGTTTTCGCACATCCCAGCAGATTCTGGGACTAGCACTCAGCCTCTTCATCCTTTATGCACAAGGCTTTTTGCATGTTTCTTAATATAAAGTATAGGGATTGGGCAGGCTATCATTGAGAATGATGTTTATCCTGCAAAAAACCTTAATTTAAAAAATAACAAAAAACCTCTCCTTGAAGATATTTTTTAAAAAAAAATTCCTGCATTATTACCAAACCAAAAAATTTCTTGTGGAACCCAGGAAGATGAAGTGGGCTTTATAAGTGAGAGCAAAATTAACCCATTGAGTGTATTTACAATGGAAGTTATATTAGAATCAACAGGAAGAGCAATTATGAGAAAAAAAAACACAATAAAAATCCTCTATGTCAGCAAAATGCCCATGATTTGAACAGCAAGAATTGTGAGATACAATGTAACACAAGCACAGTAGATCTTTCGTGAAATAAGAATTTTCTCTCCAGTGTAATACAGAAGCACTGGTTTCAGGAAGAGACCACTGATTGGAGGAAGGACAATGATAGTTGTTTTTGTCTGTTTTGCTTAATCACAAATCAGTGGAACTCAGTGAGGCTTCCTGAGTGATTAAGTACAAACCTTATTTCTCCTGAAATTGTCACTAGAGTTTTTGTTCCCATACTATGCTGTGTCTGAGCTCAGTAATACATTTTTAACCTGCTGCAAAGCCAGAAATAATTTTTTTGTATCGTGAAGTGGAACCACCACCAAGCACAAAGTTTCTACAGATTGTGTATGTCAGACACACAGTCTACTGGTGGTTTCAAGTTCAAAGGCATAAAACCAAAATCTTTAGCTATCTCAGTTTACGGAGTAAAGACTAAAAGGATGAGAGGGATGAGAGCCCTGTATAGGATTTTTCCCAGCTCAACCAGCTACAATATCAAAACCTGTCCAAGCACACAGGGTCAGTGACAATGTGATTGTGCCAGTTGTCTGACAAGATAAACAGCTAAATTTCTAAATTGCTAAATTTCAAACCCAAAGGACACTCCAGGGTTCACAATGAAACTCATGTTAACTCTATTTTAGAAAAATCTATATTCTACTCAGTTTCACAAGCTGAAGTTCCTAGAGATACAAACCCTGCTTAGTAAACTAATATCATATTGAAATCCGTCTTACACACAAAGTTTGAATCATTAGATACACTATTTTTATACTGAGATTTACATCTATGAAGATGTTGTTCAATAATATACGAACAACAAAAATAGTGGAGCACAACATATTTCTGGGGCCGCTCAATGATGCCAGAGGGAGATATATTTATACAAGCAAATGCATGTATATACATGCATATAGGGTACAAAAATGATGGCAGCACTGGAGTTACTTGCCCCACTATTCACATGCTACACCATCTGGTCTTGGAGGTGTTGCAGTCACACATGGAAGGTAAGAGGGAACTCTTCATGCTGTAAGAGCTTTGTTAATTGTAATGGGAATTTTAGGTGCTGGACACTTAATTAGAACACTAAGACTACCAGCTGATCTCATCCAAGTTATTTAGAGTGATGGAAGAACATGTCTCCCTGTCCATCCATTTCAGCACAGTAACACTGAGGTGGAATAGAACATTGAGAGTTCTGACTCCCTTTTCTAAGCTGTGCAGAAGTCTTGGGTTTTCACTCATTCCTCATATTAACAGACTTCAGATCATTGTGGTGTGGGTTTTCTTCAACCAGTTCATATCTTTTGAAATGTGCTGAAAAGGGAAACTGGGGTGCTGACCATGCATTCTGGAACTGAGCTAGCACTTCAAATTTAAAGCATAAGTAATCCCACTTAGCATTTAGGGACTGAGAATATGCATGAAAGCAAAGATAAAAGACTTTGATGGGGATTTTTAATACTTTGCATATTAAACATTGTGCTATGCTTTCATTCCATTTACCCATTGTAGTCCTTATCTGTGGAAGAACTGATACTGCCCATTTAATGCTCACCATTTTCACCTCAATGTCATCAGAGCATTAATCACACCCGATTTTAGTTCTGTGTAATTTAGATACCTAGTCAAACTCTCTCCCTCTACAATCAAAGGAGAAATGTGGGTAGTTCCAGGCAGTTCATACTGTAAAAATCATAGTTCTTTGCACTTTCAAGAATAAGGCTGGATTATCTTGTGAGGTTCCTGCAAGTGCCTTTGTGACTATTAAGGGTCTGAACAGAGTCTAACTGCATCTTCCTACAAAGATATACAAATAGAGTGGTCATGGCAACTAAATACCACACTGCCGTTCCCTCACTTCATCCTCCAGGTCCCTCAAGATCTGCAGTTGCATCTCATCAGGTTCCATGGACTTGTGTACCTTCAGGTTCCTTAGATGGTCTCAAAGCTGATCTTTTCCTACCATGGGAAGTCCTTCATTCTCCCAGTCACCACCTTTGCCTTGTTTGACTTGGGTGGTGTGGCTGGAGCACTTGCTGGTGAAGAGATTAACTCCATCCTAGCCAAAACCAGCATAAGATGGGAGATTTTTTTGTTTGCTTGTGTTTTGGAGAGCAATTCAATTAAATATTTGCTAGAAGACTCCAGTCAAGTTCTTGGGTTGACATGACATTTTTTCTTCAGTTCATATGTGCTGGTGCACCAGCTCCTGGAGTGACCTAGATGTTCACTCTCCTTGCCTCCACTATGTGAGCTGCAGTTACACCATACAGAGCAATGGACTTGTAAGTGGGCTTTATACAGCAAATTTGAAAATGTACTGGAGATTTTCAGTCTCTAAATTACTCTAGTTTGCTCTTTCTTAGATGTTTTGAAAAGAAAAAAGTTAATGCTCCTTATCTTCCCTACCTCATCGTTTAAGAAGTTAAAATTCAACAGAATTGTAATGCTGTTGATAAAAACTGCATCAGCAGATGCAAAAAGTGCAACATCCTTTTCACATAGTGCTATATGGAAAAGGCATTGTATAAAAGCTAAACCCCACAAAAATTATAAGTTAAAATTTAGGAATGGTGGGGACTGTGAAGTAGCTGAAAAAAGTAGGGAAATAATCTATAAAAGCCACTAAACCCATGCAAAAAGTGGCACATTCCTTTTCTGTGTTACCCTTCTATGAACAAGTTGTGACGAGGTCTAAACAAAGAATCAGGATGGAGTTGTATCAAGGTCATGGCTGCACAATCTTTTGACAGTTGAGGTAAATTCATTCACTCTGTACCTTTCTCTGGCTGAAGGCAGCAGAACTCTGATGCAGAAATTGTGCTGCTGCGGCTACCACAGGGCTCAAGCTGTAAACCCCAGTTTTGACAAGAAATGATGACAAATCTCTGAGGGCAGAGCTTTAGAGGGCGTTATGTATTGCTCTGAGTGGGCCTTTCTGATGAAATCATGGGATGGAGGTGTGAACTGTGGCTGTATTATTTGAGATTCAGAACTGAATTGCAGTCAGTCAGGTGCACAAGTAGAAAACATTTTCGTCTACCTGCAAATGACCGTGTAGGATCACCCTAAATGCTGTGAGACAATGCAGTCATAGGCAAGGTAACACTGTAATTGAGAGCTTACACTTCCTTAGGATGCACTGATGTTTGCTTCACATTCTGTCTGGTTTTAGTGTAAGATAAACTTGCAATTAAAGACACTGAAACTGTTCTGGTATGGTTTTGGAAAGTTGTAGAGTAATGGTGAGTTCTTCTATGTAAGCTGTCTGATAGTAACTTTTCCCTTTGAAGCACTTTTTTCTGTGACAAAAAATAGTCTTACCCTATGCAGACCTTGAAATGTTGTGCAGTGATAAGAGATGTTCCTGCACTTTAAACAATAGATTTTATGTAATTATCTCCTTTTCAGTAATTACTGTATGCCAGTGGCATAAAATGGTGCAGGAATCCCAAAGTGTACCATGTGGGGGAAAAAATTTGATTTGTATTCTGTTTTCCAAAACAATATTATAATTGTGGTTTGGAAGCGATGCACGTGGTTTGTGGAGTGTGGGACTGTGGTTTCTGTATGTCAGTCTGAAGTCAGATGAAAAAAGTGAATTCTTTCCACAAAAGAAAAAAAGCAGAATTCAGTTTCACTAAACTAAAGGAACAACAACTATTTAACAATTTTTTTGGGGTCGTGTATGTTGCTGGATCTAGAATATTTGCTTTAATGGTGTTTATGTAATGTTGCTGGGGGGTAGTTGAATGAATATACTGGTTTTTGCCTTCCCACATTCAGTGCATATTTAAATTTTAATTCATGTTAATGGAACTGGTGCATCCATCCTTCCATTTATATGCTTTTGGAAAACAGGCAGGTAAGCAGTTTATATTCAGGCTTTTCATATTAAGAGAAAATAAATGTTGATTTTGTTTCTACCAACTTATTAGTTGAATGGGTTGAACACTTAACGTTTCCCAGCTGTCACAATAACCAATAGCTGCATGTTTTTCCAAACTGAAAGGCAAGATGACAAATGTGCTTAGGTGCTTGATAAACAATGCAGAACACTTGAGATAGAAATAAGGATATAGACTATCTTATACAGTAATATAACTCCTGATAATTTAAAATAGTATGAATTACACATCACAAAAGGGAATTTGCCACAGCTATAAAAGCATTTCCCGAGATGCAACTGGCTTGAGCAATGTTTGTCAGCATTTACAGGTAAATGCAGTTCTACATCATTTTAACGTTTGTCTTTTAGAGCAGAACAATTGGTAGTGGGAGTTGTCAAAATGCAGTATGACTACATTTACTTGTAAAGAATAATTCTACTCAAGTATCAGTTTCTTTAGAGACCATTCCAAACCATCTGCAAACATAGAAAGCAGAATTATCTTATACTTTTATTAAAAGTGAATGAAAGAATATTCCTTTCAAAAAGGTGAGCAGTTACTTCAGGAAGGTTTCTGTGTGAAATTACAGAATGAGTCTGTGTGTTTTGATCTCTAGCCTGATGTGTTCTTTCCTTACAAGCAGTGTCACCATTCAGTTTTGTTCTAGTGGTGCACCATCACAGCACTAATGTCATCTGACTGCATCATTTTGCTTAAGATTTCTGTACAGACCTATACAGTTTGTCTTCAGAATTTCCAAATACTACCAGAAGTCTGCCCAGTAATTGATATTTTCCCCCCGTCCCTGCCAATACATTGCTAGGAGGTAGATTGCTGTGAGAGGCAGTCTTGAGCAGAAATCCCAGATTTTATTCACACACAGCTAGTGAGCAGTTGCCTAGTTGACAACCAGGAAGCTTGCAAGAAATGCAAGTGGAATGTAATAGGTTAAAACAGTTAGAGCTTTCAATGAGCTCTTAGCTGGAGTCACTGTCCTCAGCAGAGGTTCATCCAGCACCACCAAAGCCATGACATGCTGGCGAAGGATTTGATGGGTGCTCTTTGATGGGGTGTGAGTATGTATGTGAGAAAAAAGGAGGGTAAAGCTTTGAGAAACAGGGAGTGGAACAGTTGAAAATTAAAACCACGAATGGAACAATTGCTAAGAATGTGGCTATTAGAGAAGTATTGGAGCTATTTGTGGGTTAAACAAGCAAGGAGCTACAGCTTTCCAGTTAGACTGATTTCTGCTATGGCTGAGAGACTGGGGCTTCTTCACATTTTGTGTGTAAATGGAACTGCATAAAAATTGTGTAACTCCTGTGTCATTTTTATATTCTAATGCCTTGTAACCCTTCAAATAAGTCAGAGGTAGCGACAGTGTTAACGTTTTGAGTACACCCTTTCTCTTAACCAGTAGATTATTAATACATTTTTCTACATAGTGTGATGGAGAAAGGTTTGGTTTGGATTCCATGAAAATTTTGCAAACACTTTTTGCACATTTCTCCATCCTATTCTTCTCTGTGCAAAGCTAGAAAGGAATCCCCAGCTTTTGTTGATCAGATACATGTTTGTCTTTGAATACTTTTTTGTATGCATGTCTACTAAAATATTGAACCTTGCAGTCTGAAGCTGCTTCTAAAACTTGTTGTGTCAATTCTTCTCTCTTTGAACCTATATTCTGTAGTCCAGCAACTGAAGTACACTATGATTAAAAGCTGCACTTCATTTAAAAACCAGAAATAAAACAACCCTCAAAACCCCACCAAGCCAACAAACCTGACTAACAAAACAAGTGACTGCCGTGGAAAGCATGTGGGTTTCCCATAATGTGTAGAATAATTGCTCATCAAGGTAGAGGGTGTGTAGGCTAAACAGCTGCACACTTGAACAGACATTCTGTGTTATTATTCTGTCCTATCAGTCATTTGATGTTTGGAGATCTGAATTGAAGTTTTTTAGATTGACCTTCCACTGTGATTTTTTAGCCTAACATGTGACTTTCACATTCTTTTGTGCTCAGGCACACAATTATTCTAAGGAAAAATAGACCTGTCTTTACTGCTTGCTTATTATAGATGTTTTTGTTCTGTTTTTATGAATTTCCTGTCTAAAACTCATTAGTCATAAAAGCAGACCAACAACTACAAAAAAGCCATAATGTTAAATTAAGTTTACTGTAGTGAAGCCAAAAATAAAATGACTAGTTGGTGGGAGTACAACATAAAAAAGATTTATGTGAAAATGGAAAAGACCTCTGAGCAAGTGTTAAGAGACCATTGTGCATGTGATTCTGCACTTGAGAGACATCCATATTCCTCCCAGTAATTCAGGGAAGAGAAGGAATCCAAGCATCTTATTTTCAGCAAGGTTTTATTTCCTATTATGATGAGCAGGGGTCATTGCTTGGAGAAATAGGAATAGTCCATCAAGAGCACATAGCAGAAAGCATGTCTGGAGCCACCCTCGATTGGTGCTGAGGGAGTGGCTGGTCAGAGGCATCTTAAATGAGAACACGTAAGGTTCTACACCAGAGGGGCTTAAAGGTCTGGGATTTTCATTTGTTCTGTCTGAAAATAGGGGTAATTTTGCAAAAATTAAACCAGGCTCTCATTCAAAGCTCACATATTTTAAAATTTATGCCCAATTCTGAATCTGAGACATATGCCAGGAAAAAATATAGAAGGGGCAGATGTGTGTGTGGATTTGGTGTGCAGGACAATAGGCAAGTTGTGTGTTTCCCTTGTCTATGTGCTCATTGATCTGGAAGTACTTCTGGAATTGTTCTCTGCCTGAGATATCAACTAAGGGAAAACCAAACTCAACTAATCAACTGGAATTGTCTGTGGTAGGTCTGCAGACCTGAGCAAGGCTGTTCTCCAGCATGGCAGAGAGCTTCTTGTGCCCTAGCAAGAGCTGCAACAGCCTTTTAATCCATATTTATGAGGATCATGAGCTTCTTTATTTTAAGACTATACATTCTCATGAGAGTATTAACCTGGAAGATCTTCTGTGGAACTTGCAGAATTAAATACAATAGAGGCAAATCGTGGTATGTGGGATAGTGTCCAAAGGAGGTGTCCATATCAGTGTTACTGAATCTGCATGAATTCTGTCACAGATAGAACCAGGAAGGAAGTGGTTGTTGCCTTAGCAAGGCTGAATATTTGTAAAAGGAAAGAGGAGTAAAGAGGAGAAAAGTTGGCTGTAAAGAGGAAATGGTAAAGGATTAGTGTTGAGCATCTTATGGTACTCACTAAATATTTCATTGGTTGCCCAATATGCCTGGATGAAATGGGTGCAGATAAATCTATAGAACAGTCAAGTTTTGTCTAAACTGGTGTATGCAAAATGAGAGTTTTCTGTGATTAATTTGGATTATTTGTATCAATTGCAATCATTCTGTATGTTGAGATTACTTTTGTGTAATTATTTACTGAACATCACAATATGCCTAGAGGCTGCATCAAGGTTCCTGTGTTGCAGAAGGGTAGAAATTGGGAACTCTTTCATTCATCTTAACTCAGAGTTTAACTGCAACTAACAACTAACCTATAGGTTCATGTTAAGGAGGTTATACGAAAACTTCTAAACAGTATTTGAAGAAAGATTAGTAATACCATTCAAGAGGTCTGCAAGGACAATATACAGTAGGCATGTTCCCCAGACAGCCCAAAAATGATGGTGTAGTGTGTTTGAAAGCTATTCATCATGCTTGCTGATGGATCTTCTGAATCTCCCATGTGTTTCCTTCTCATTTCCCCAGTGATGGAATGGCAGCATGAGTCACAGCTTCCACGCTTCATGCTTTGCTGCCATTTTCCAATCTACTGATGTGTCAAATTCTGCTTCTCTTTAGTGTAGAAGTTCGACTTCCCTTCACTCGTGCTGATCACACAAGCTCCTCTGGCTCTCTCAGCAGCAGAGATGCAGGAGGATTTTTTTCCCCAGAGCTGGCATGGAATCATAGTGGAAATGATCAGGGTTTAGATTGCTGCCATGGCCATTTTGCAGGGCTGGCAGTGCTCTTGACCCACTGAGAATCCCCAGGGCTGCTGCCCCTCTGCCCTGCCAGGAGCAAAACTGATGCTTAAACCAGTCAGCTGCTGCAATCTGGCTGACATGGCACAAGCATTTACAAAGGACTTCTAAACTAATGTGGAAGTTAAGTATTCTAGTGATTTTGTTTATTCTACTCTCTTTGCAGCATTTACTAGAAGGGACAAATGTAATTTTGCTTACCCATTTCTAATTCTGAAAAGAGCCCTGACTCCCATTGGCCACAGCCTCCTGCAGTGGCAGCAAACTTCTGCTGAAAAAGCAGGACCTTTATGGCCAGTATGTTTTAATCACACCCTTCTAATGCAGCCTAATGCACCTGCTGAACACAGTCAGCAAAAAGTCATGCAAAGACAAAACAGGAATTTTTTTTTTTAAGACCCTTTTTTTCTGTCAGGCAGAGAAAGATTCTTTCTCCTGGAAAGTGGAATCTCTTATGTTCACCTAAGCCACCTCTGAAACTACTTGATAGTGGCCTCTTTGGGCTTGTTCTAGAGACAGATACTTTCCATCTGTGGGAGTAGTGCAGTAGGTTGCCATCATCCCTTCATAGCAGAAGATTGCTATCAAATGAATGGTGGATTCTCCCTAATATTGCCAGTTTGGTTTTGAGAAGGAACCTTCTGCAAGCTTGTTTTGGTTTGTATCTAACCAGTATTTCTCTCTTCAACCTTTATTTTCCTGATTTTTTGCAACCTTTCATTACCTCTTTCTGTCCCTTCGTCTCCTAATCTCTTTTCAACACTCTCTTTTTGCTTTTCTTTCTTCCATTTCTGAGCATTACTTCTTTCTACACCTCACAAGTAGATCCTGGACCTCATTAAAGCTTTTTCTTTCATAGTTATAATTAGTAGAGATAAATATTATTTAGAAGAATGTAGCTTATGGTCCATGTTTCTATTAAAAATCACAATATTGTTAGAAGAGTAATAAATCTGCGGACACATCCCTAACTAAAATTCATAAAATTAATATCTGCAGCAGTGGTGGTAGGATGATTCAATCAGGGAGCTGTTAGCCAGGACACCTGATTTCAGTTCCTATGACCTTGTGCAATCCTGAGCCTCCCTGAAGCCTCACTTCCCATTACCTCACACCTTGTAATATTATTTGCCTTGTGCAAAAATACTGTGACAAGACATGGTCTGAGAGTCCACCTTACAAGGTTTTGCAAAAAGTACAGAATTAGTCTGTTTTAGTTTCCTTGTTTAGAAACTTAAGATGACAATACTGAAATCTGTACAGAACCTGTGATCCCTAAATAAGTGCTAAGTGTTTATGAACCCATTTCAAGAGGAATGCAAATGTATAAGATATTTTTTGTGTCACATCCCAGCAGTACTGAACAGCATTTTAAGGTTTGCAGCATGATGAAAATAATAGTTATAAATGTGTGTGTATGTTTTTCAAGACTGTTCAGCATTTATCAGTCATGGCTGGTTTGTTACATAGGTAATAGTTTGAGTATGATGGTAATACTTCTACTCACTTGAATGAGGAAAGTAAGGTACTTGTCCTAAGTGAAACAGGATTATTTTTTGCTGCAATTGCTGGATCTGCAATGTACAGATTTACAGACTTATTCTCAGTCCTCTAAACAGTATTACCAGTTTGGCCATTGAAAGGGCTTTCAGATTTGACTTTAAAATGCTTTCATTCTTTTCTAGAAGATGCTAAGTCTGTGCAAGGAGGTCTGGTGGAAATGGAGGGTGGTACTGAGGGATTGTGGAGTGTTTATCTTGTAAAGCTTAGTGCCAAAACTGGACGACTGCTAGTTGTATAAAAAGGTGTGCTTTCAGTGTAACTGTGACTGCAGGAATCAGCCTGGGATCCATGAGAATAAGCAAACATCTCATATCAGTTTAAGACATTAAATGCACTGGAATAATTTTTTAGTGCTAATATAGGCCCTATTTGTTTCATTCAGCCATACCTATGAACTATTTTTTTACATGTTGCATCACTTTAAGTGCTTTTACAGTTTGTTTGGGATGCAGTGCAGGAATGTATAAATTAGTGGGGTTTGGCTACAGGTTCCAGTCTGTCCATGAGAATAATAGTCACATACTTTGTTCTTTCTGTGGGCTCCAGCAAAGATAATTCCTCTCTTACCTGCTGCACTGAAGATTTGAGAAATGCTTCTCTTCTCTTCAAGGTGTTGTAGCACAGGAGCAGGAGATCTGGGCCTTTGTTTCTTGCATATTTTCCCTGGAGTGCTCAGGGATTCAGGGTTTCAGTTGGGCTTTGGGATTGCAGAGCCCAAAGACCCCTCAGAAACTCTCACATGCTGCATATTATTGCAAAGTCCAACTGTAACCTTTCACTTGATTTAAGATGACAAAGTCTACAGAACTGTCCTTTCTGGACTAAGCTGCTGTTCAGGAGGTACTAATGTTCCATTCCAATATTGTTGGGATATTGTAAGACCATATTAGAACTATTTGTGAGTTATACTCTCTCATAAGATCTCAAAATTTTATGTGCCTGTAGATGGTTTGGTGTCTCCTGTCAATAGCTTTGGGAATTCTGTGAAGGTTATAAGATTTCTCTTTTACAGATGTGGAAACAGGAAGATATAAATTACTTGCCTGGGAAAGAAATTAATGAAATTTAATAATATGTCACACATCTAGACCAGTTTCTCAGCTTGAAGCATAAAAATAGTTTTTTGCCTCTCAACAAAAGAAAAGATTAACTAAATAAAATACATTATTACCAATATGGGCTAGTGGAAGGTCTATCAATACTGTAAATATCAGTAGTCAAATATATGAAAGTATATTTTGGAGAAAAATTAAAAATCAGAATGGTTAATATTTCCAAAATGAGGAACTGAAATTTAGGAAATATTTTCACTGGTAAGATCAAAATTAGCCATAAGCAAGGACCAAGATTTTTACACTTTTCATGTTGTTGTTTTTGAAGATTAAATAGGTAAATGCACAGAATTTGATAAAAAAAATTTCATCAATATCTCTTCTAAGACTAAAGATGTGATTCTGAGCTGAATTCCTTATCTTTGTAGAAAGCTTATCTGTGAAGATAATGAAAGTTATAAAGCTTTTCTAGAGTTGGAGGCAATTTGAACTACATCTTTTAAAAAGTTATACTCAGAAGCAAAGAAGGGCATTGAATTTGCACCTAGGACCTTAATTTTATATAATCAGTTCAAAAATATTGGCCTTGTGTTCCTGCACAATTCATAGAATTCCCTTTTTGTTAACACTTATCTACTATAAACCATTTGCCATGTAAAGCATGGCTGTGTTTGGACAAGATGAGAAATTTTTATCAATACTCTGAAAATTTCTGAAAAAAAAACCCAAAACAAAACAAAAAACAAGCCTTCCAAATAAAAGTAGAAAAGCTTGGAAAAGATTTGTTAGCACCAAGACAAGAAAAGTCAATGAGATTAAGGGAAATTTTTTGTTTAAATTGTGATCCTCTTAAATGTAGTATTTTAAATACACGCCAAGTTTTACTTATGAAAATAATAAATATTCCTAATTAAAATTAGTATTTGGCTTTGGAAACTTGTCAAAATTAAAGTGTGTATTGAAAATATTGTGCTTGCCACTTCAGCAATTTTTAACAAACATTTATTTTTTTCTAAAAGTGCCCTGACGGTTTAATAGCCTTTAAGTGACAGAATCTTATACATTTTTGACTTTGATAGCTGGTAAATTTTTTACTTACATAATATTTATAACTGCGAGTTTGCCTCAAAGCTATAAGGTGTTCTGCTTTACTTACATTTACTTTCTCAAATTCTTTGGTTTGTTAAGGAGTTATCCTCTTCCACCTGCCCTTTTTTTGTTTTTAAACTAAGATGTTAAGAGGCAAATTCATTAGGCTGATGCTCACAGTCTACAGGTGACACTGCTACGGTTTTCTATTTTCTCGTGTTCAGTGGTCCATGATTTAGGTAATTGTCAGTTATTTATCTCTTTTGAACCTTTTGATGGCACACTGTGTTTTGTTTTTGCTGTTTTTTTACCCTCTCTCGTCTGGTCTGTCTCAGGAAACAACTGCAGCTTCTCAGTGCTTGAGGTTGGACACTTTGCTGTTCCTTAACACTACTCAGTCACCTGCCACGGCATTTAAGCCATGCTCAGAAATGTAAACTAAATATCATGCAGGAAAAAACAGAGAAAGGCTAAATCTCAAAATGCTCATGACAGCAAATAAACATGTAAAATTGGCAAGTGATGCAGTGGCAGAATGCAAGAGTCCCCCTTTCTGCAGGTCAGTTCATAAACTTCAGCTAACAAGACAGAGAACACTGAGGTTGTAAGCTGGCGGTGACATCTACTGTGGCTTTTGCCAGAAATCTCCAAACCCGTCTATTCTTAAAGCTGTAGTCATTTTAGTAGATCTTAGAAAAATGAAGAATAACAAGAATGAACAATAAATTTTTAGTTTGCTTTTTAATCCAGTTAAATATATGTTGATAGTTGCACATAAAGATGCTATTGTACTTTTACCCTGAAGCGTTTGAGTTTCCAGCTTATTTTCATTTCTCAAGGAACCATTAAAACCAGGAAGAAGCCTCCAGTTTAGGCTCGCACAGCTCTGTTGTAGTATATGGTAATCAGAGGTACTCCAGCTTGGTGACCTTTCATCTAGGGCTGTTGTTTAGCAGTGTACAGTGCTGCAATCTGGCCTTTCATGTGTTTTGAGTATTGACTTTCCAGATAGAGAGAACTGCAATAATAACCTGGGGAGGTCTGGCATCACTGTGACCTGGTTTTCCTTTATTCCTTGTGGCTGTAGCCAGTTTCTGGGAGTGGTGGGCTGCTGGAAATGTGGTGTCACTCCCCACATTCCTCATGTGAAAGCTACAAAAGTATGTTTCCCTAGTGTCTCTCCCTCCAGCTTTCCTTGCAGCTTATTTCCATTCCATTTCTTTTTCTCCTCCCACTGTTCCAGCTGCAGATCAGCCTCAAGAGGGCTTTGCCAGCACTCTGACCCCAGGAGCAGCAGCAGCATTCAGCTCAGCCCGTGCTGCTGGGCAGCCTACCTGGCACAGGTGGTGACTGCAGCACTGGAAGCTGAGGGAGTTGTAGATTGGATGCAGAATTGCATATCAGATGGAATTTTGGTCAAAAATCATCTCAAACTGGTGCTCTGTTTTCATAATGTATTATTTCTTTCCTTTGGACAAAGAAATGTACTGGAATTATTTTGTTCAAATCTCTTTGTAAACGCACTTATTCCCTTTTTAAAGCTCCAGGGTAAGATTCCCCAGTTCACACAGGGGTATGAAAAAAATCACAGAATCATTTATATTGGAAAAAGCCTTTAAGATTATCAAATCCAACCATAAGCCTAACGCTGCCAATGCCACCACTAGACCATGTTTTGAAGTGCCAGGGACATATGTCCCCCATGTGGGGGTCACAAGGACAGGACCTGACACTTTAACCTTGTTGAACCTCATACAACTGACCTCAGCCCATCGATCCAGGCTGTCCAGACCCATCTCTAGAGGCTTCCTGCCTTCCAGCAGACCAACAGTCCTGCCCAACTTGGTGTCATCTGTGAACTTAATGAGAGTGAACTCTTTTCCTAAGACTGGTTGGAGCAGATGATTCTTGAGGTGCCTTCCAACCTGGCATTCTATGATTCTGTGGTCTCCTTATCCAGATCATTGATAAATACATTAATGATCTGGATGAGGGGATTGAGTGCATCATGGTGATGGCTGCCTTCCAAATACAGTGACTGTGATGAAAGCCGCTGTGAGACTAGTTCTATGTGAAGAACCCATAATTCACATGAAATGCTCTCCATGCCAAGGGAATGACAGTACAAGGAGTAGCAGTGCCACATGGGGTTGAGCTGGTGACTGATGTTAGTCCTCCAAGTTTCTAAAAGGAATGTCACCAGATGTCTTTGTAATCTTAGATGTATTTACTCCATCTAAAAAACTGTGTAAATGGGGTTCTCTCATGGGAATGAGGTTACTTACCAACCATTTCAGAATACAGTATATTGTCAGTGTTTGTCCATGCTGTGTAATGGTGGGTATGCAATATTTATAGTCTTTCCATAAGGACTGCTGTTTGGAATAGTGGAGACACAAGTGATTACCTCAGCTGCTGCTTACAAAAGCTAGCTGAATTCCCATACCTTGGTTGGAATAATCTAGCCCACGTTAGAAGTGTATTACCCAGTAAACACAATACAGTTGATGCCTGTTTGCAGAGACCTCACTCATTTCAAAAGTCTCAGGAGACAAAATAATTTGTTTCTGTGACTGAATTGCAGAACAAAAGAGAAGCCATTTATTATCTGAAGTAACAGGACAGCATATGTTTCACTGCAGTGTGGCTGGCAGCCTGGAGCCTTGAAAAATGTTTTTGTCTTCAGGGGAGCATAGACATCAACTTTGTGCATCTCAAGAGGTGTTAAAACAACATCTGATGAGTCAAGTTGCAATCAAATGAGCCTTACTAGGGAAGAGTAAGCAACATAGCCAAGATTTTGGCAACTGCCATTTTACCTTTGCCTTTTTTAGTCAGAGAAAATCTATTGTAATTTCTTACAAGTTTTCTCGAGTTTTACAATAAAGAAAGACGCCCTGAGCTATTCTTTTTCTCTCACCCAATCATCTTGAAATTTTAAACTCAGAAGTGAAAACCAAAAGTTAAAGTACAGTTTGTATTTTACCTTCTGTTCTCTTACAATAAAAAATTACTGACTCTGACACCTGAGGTTTCCTGAGTTAGTCACCTGTGGAACCTGTCTTTGTTCTGGAAGAATAAATTGCCAATTTTCAAGTTTATAATTTTTGAGTCCTAAATTTGATACATTTGTGTTCAGATATGCCATTTCATCTGTCTTTATGGTTGTAAGAAACCTATTAGGTGTAATCCTTTGGGCAGTTTGAAGTTTGTATTTTCTGGTAAAAGACATCAATGATATCCACATTTTTAGCACCCTTGCACTAGTAAAGTAAGAAAAGATGGGAATCATTAAAGGCTTTTTATGCCCAGCAGTTTGAAAACACTTTGAAAAATAGTGAGTCCCTGTACAAGATAAAGATGAAAGGTATGTGAAAAGGTTCTCAAAGTCTGTATGTCTCTAGAAGGTCAAGCAATTTCATCACCAGTGCTTGGCAAAGATGAGGGACTTCATTTGCTACTGTTGCTGAAAACAGCCCCAACAAAAGGAGTCAAATGTGTGCAGGGTTCATGTGCTTTGGCTGGATCTGTAATTCCATTATGCAGAGCAAAAGGTGTATGGCAAAGAAGTTTCACAGTAGCACCTGAAGCACTGATTCTTGTCTGAAAGCACAGGGAAAGAGAAACCATATTCTGCCCAGATTTGGCTGGCTGAGGTTGGAAACAGAGGCTAGTTCAACAACACCTAACTATGGATGATTCACTGAAGGAGCCTCAGCTGGGCCGATGACACATAAATTAACAGGGAAATCCATGACCATGTCAAAGGCTTGGACTGTTCTGGTCTTCTGGACTAATTAACAGCTTCATCACTTGGACATGTCCAGCTAGTACTGTTGCAAACCAATCAATTCTTACCATGGTGCTATGCAGTGTTCTTGCACATCTACTTAGAAGCAATTGCAGCAAAAGGATAGATAACTTGGAGACCTGATCTTCTTTACACCTTGCTTTTTCTCGGTCACAATTGATGTGCTTGGTTTCCTACGCTGTCCTTTGTGTTATTTTAGAAGAACCAGTGCTATTTGTTGAACAGGCCATAAGCCTTGGGTGTGAGGTCTCTCACTTCTATTATTTTTCATCTCAGAATTCCTCTTTCCTCACAGAAGATGTATTTATAATGGAAATTGGGAAGGATTTAAGGAAATCCTTTTATCTTCTCTCTTCTTGCCATATTGGGCAGTTATCACCAAAAGTAGAAACACTGACCTTTTCCTCATTCAGAAATAATACAGAAAGTGAATTCATCAGTAAAGATTCTTTCAGTACCTGTAGGGCAAAACTACTTAGTTGTGCTATACCTATGACAGGGGAATTGTTACGTTATGATGGCTAATAATTGCTTTGCTGAATGATCGGTTATTTTTGTTAGGGTACCTTAAGCTGTTCCATGTTTTTTTGGTGGTTCATTCACATGGCGTTGCATTCTGTTGACATCTTTATATCAATACTCTATCATGTTCTCAGAAGCAGTGGTTTGACTAGTTCATGGGTGACAGTGATTAGAAGATAAGAGAGAATAGACATATCTTTTAAGTATTTTACTTTTTTATTTTTTGATTTCTCCATGGCTGTGGGCAACATGGAAGAGCATCACAGACAGTGTGTTGCTGTCAGTGCTGCTGTATGAGCTGACCTAAAGAGTTCAATAAAAAGCTGAATGCTGGGGGTAGAGGGGGAGGAGGGAATAAGAAAGATGTAAATTAGGTGGATTTACTCTTGAGGAGGTAAGAGGAAGGGCATTTATCAAAATATTGTACTAAACTTCTGCCATGTTTGCTTGTGTCACTTCATTCCCGCATCATCACCCTTCTTGGAGCATAAACGTTTTGTCTGCCATTAGAACTAGAGTGTTGAAAATAGTTTCTTAATTGTTCTATGCACTATGAGTATCTTTATTACCAGATTATATCCTTATGACACAGGTTAGAGCTGGATACGTATGATATTCAATATAAATATGATAAGAAGTGTCACTACAGCTCATCCTTGATTAAGAATTTATTTTACTCTCCTCTTAACTAGGATTGACTGGATCACAGGCCATTTCATTTAAGAGGCTGTATGTGAGAGCTTTGTTGATTTTTAATTTTCCTCCATTGATTTTCAGCATCCAGAGAGCACTTGTTCTCTAATGGCTCTCTGTGTTGGTGTTTGCTTGCAAATTGAAGTAAAAGATAAATGGCTTTCAGGGTAATACCTCTCCAAGGGCTTCCACTTGAAGGCTGGTGGCTGTTAGCCGAGCTGCATTATGTTTAGAAAAGTTTTGTGCTCAAACAAAAACATTCTTGAGCCTCCTAAGTGTGGCAAAATTGTTTTAGGTCTGATGTGACAACAATCTCTAGCTGATTTATAAATCTTTGAAAGGAATAGCCCATTTGTCCACTTTTTTTGTATGGAAGTGAAATGCTCTGAACTTTTCTTCATAGCAATTCAAATGTGTTCCTTGTACATGTTTTTCCACAGCAAACAATTGATTTTTCAGTAAAAGAAAGGGGTAAGAGCTGCTGGTATTTGGTTAGTTTTTAACTAGTATTTGTACTAAAATGAAATGCTAAGGTTGCAAGCTTTAGCCTACCTACTGGAAAACATTTTTGAAAGGTCTATAAATTTAATTTTGTAATCTTTGCTTGCTTAGGAATGTTAAACTCATCTGTAGTGTAAATTTGTATATTTCAAAACTGCTTCTAAACTGTTGCTGTAATACATTGTTGCATTGTGTGATAGTGTTCTGTCTTAAACCCACTGGGAATGAAAGGGTCCTGCTTAGCACCGTTGTCATTGTCTCCTCAGACCAGGCCTTACTGGTAGGAAACACACAGCCTTACTCTGGGCTCCAGTTAGAAAACCATGGAGAAAGAAGTATGAAGCTCTTGGAGCTCCAGGGAGATGATCCCATGGATTGTGAGCCCCATCTTCTAAAGATGCTGGGCAGCATTTCTTCCCATCACCTTCTCTGGAAGTGATTGCTCTCCATTGCCTCAGAAAGCCCTATTTTGGTGTCAGATATCTTATGCAGCATCTGCACACAGACTGCAGTATGTATTTTCATACATTCAAATTTTAAAATTGGGCTAATGCACATTTATAAGAGAGTTCAATTATTAAACATATACTGCTTATATAGCATCCATGTCTTTTCTTAATTACAGTTTCAGCTTTCCAAGTGTCATGTAAAATCAGGAAGAATTGGGCTTAAGAGACCGGTGATACATTTTTGTTACTCCTTGTTTCTCATGCCACTTATTGAGCTTAATTCAAGCAGCTTCAGCAAAGAACTAGAATAAGATTTGTGTTCAAATATCTGGATCAGGACGGAAACAGCTTAATAAACTCCTCCATTGGCACAAGGGTCTAAGAAATTAGACTCAGACAGAAATGAAGAGAAGGTACAAATCCTGGGCTCCTTTCTCTGCTCTGCTGCTGTGTCTTTTTATGTCTCCAGGATGGGTTATCAGACCTAACAGTCCCCTTGCCCTGCAGAGTCCATCACTGGTCAGAGTTTCATCAAATCTGAAGAATGGAACCCTGAATTTCAGATTGGTTTCTGTGTTCTGCTGCAGCAGAAGTTTAAACTGTTCATGTTTGGCATTAAGCGTGTGGATGGTGCTATTGACTTTAGTGCATAAGGTTAAGCATTTGCACAATTGCATTTGGGAACTGGGGAATAAGATGGAATACACAAAATTTAGTCTTTACCAGAGGAGTGGTACAGTAACCTCTCCATATCTTCATTTATAAATGAGAAGAGTGGCTTTCTTTTTCCCAAGCAAATGAAGTCACTGTTTTGTAGCAAAATATAATTTATCCAAAGCCTTCCCTTAGGTCTTTTTTAAAAGTAATAAATTGCTGATGGCTGCGTGTGCCACAGGGCACACAGAAATCTTTTGCTAGAGGCTTTGTTTCAAGCTGGTGGGGCTTTTCCTTCTCAGTAGTCAGGCATATTACATCAGGTGTGCTTTTGTTTTGTTTCTTCAATGCAGCTTTCAGGGTGACCTCTGCTAAGATAAAAGGACTAAAACCACTGTAGTTTTTTCTGAAGCAACATCTTCAGCAGCACTGGGCAGTTCATCACTCTGAACTGCACAGTACCAAAAAGAACACAAACCAGACCAGAGCAGACCTGGCAGAGCTATTGTTTATCTCTGTCCCTGCTGCGTTGTTTGTGAATCAGAACAGTTTTAAATCTTCAAATATAGTAGCATATGTAATGAGCGTAGTAATGATTGAGAAAAAGCATTATCATTGTTTTTCTTTTTTCTTGAGGAATTTAAGGAGTATCATAATGTTGTTACATTCCTGGTCAGCTGTTCATTGTAGACTCTTCTGGTAGTGCTTGAAATTTGGGCTGTATCTTTGCTACATGGCTCAGTGCTGTTTAAACTCAGGCAAATTTACTGTGAAGGAGTTTGAAATTCTGCCAATAATAAGAACTGGCTTTAAGCTACTGTTGTGGGAAACATGACCAAAACAGGGAAGATGTCCTGGTTTAGACCATGCAGATGCGACTCAGCTGCTCTCTAATGGAGGGACACACATGTGCTGGGGATCTGTTCCAGGGCTTTTTTTCCCAGTGAGTTCAAATATGGGTTTAAGCCAGCACAGAGTTCCAGAGAAGGGTCTTGTCCCTCTCCCTCCCCACTAAAAAGGGAGAGCAGCAGGTTGTATTTGAGGAGTTCCTCTCACAAAAAGAAAATTATATCCTCTAAATGACTGAAGGGTGAAGACCCAAGTGCTGTTAAATGGAGCGAGTCTTGGTCTTTCTTCTGTTTGGCTTGGGTGAGGTTCTGCTCACACTCTAGGGGCTCGGTAGGGATCCAGCAGTTTTTGGTGAGTGCAGGGTGGTGTGTGTTTAGCTTTGTGTAGCTGTGAAGGGCTAATTTGAAAGTCAGGGAGTAGAGAAATGAAAACTTCATTCTCTTGTGGATGTGGCAAATAAGAGTCTCTGTTGTGAAGGTGACTCTGTTTACTTTCATTGCAATAGAAGGTAACAGATTTTGTAAGTGATATTAGACCATTTCACAATCCATCAATCATTCCATGTTCTTTGAAATGGGGTGTGGGGTGTGTGCATGTTTACCAGCAATGAATGCCCTAAAGTATTTCATGGGAAACAGGTATGGCTGCTGGCAGAGAATAGTCCTCGAATAAGACTGAAATTAATAAAAATGTGAATATTTTTCATAATACTTGTTTTTAATAAGATGCCTAACAAGGGAGTTGAGGGAGGGCACTGAAGTGGTTTGAAGCTGAAAATCAAGCATTTTTATGGAAACAGACTCATTAAAGCTGCCTGTTATAGAAGGGCAACAGTTATTCTGTGAACATGATATTTATTCAATAATTGAAATACTTTTCTTAAAAAGAAAGATACTGTCAGTTGGGTGGGTTTTTTTTGTTTTGGTTATGTAATTTAAAAGTGCCATTTATAAATAGACTGGATACCTTGCCCCAGAAAGCCATGAACACATTTACCTGCTTTTTACTGATCTGGTAATGTAGCCAACATGCAAAATAAAGGTTTGTTTTATGGCCTCTGGGTAAATTACTAATGTGGATCAGTAAGTAGAGATGTGCTTCTGCACCACAGCATGTATTGTCTGATGTTGATGAACTAAACTTAGATTATTCTAAGTTCTTTGCATTATTTAAGATACTTTGTAAGAATTTTACTTATTTTACAATATATTTAAAAAATGTTTTTAAAAAGCAATTTTCTCAATTTGAAATTTGTCTTAGATCTTAGGCCATAGACCTCATTGTCACCTTTGCACACCAGTTTGGAGAACCCACTTGGTTACTTATATTATACTGTTGCCTTTTTAACCCTCCTATTAATACTTAAATTCTGCAGAGTGTTATTTAGTTTTTATTTTCACCACAAGGAGTGACAGCCTTTGCTTAAGGAAGTCTTTGCAATTTATTCCAGCTTCAATGCTCAATGTCAGGGTGCAACATGGGGTGTCTGCTCCCTGTGGGATGGACAGCTGAGAGCTGAGGGGATCCAGTGGTCAGTAGGGCAGGAACAGAGGTTGCCAGGCACACCATAGCAGCCAAGGGGGTCAGCCATGACTGTGGCTTCCTTACAGGGTATCTGGGAGCCTCCTTCTCCTTCCCACTCCAAAGTTTTTCACAAGCATTTTCAACCCATTTTAGCTGTTCTGCTAATCTCATCAGTCAGCCCCCAGGCTGTCTGCTGGAGCAGAGGCTGGAGTGGAGACCTCCTGAGGTCTGCTGGGCTTCTGTGGTGACCGAGTACCACACGCATTCAGAATTAAGTTTCATGGTTCTTCCAGTCAGAGGTTATGATTTCCTTCATGTGTTTTTATTTTCTGTGTCCAGTTGTTTAACTTAAATTCAAAACTGCTTAAGACTCTTTTTCTTATAAGACGAGCTGTTTGAGTCAGCCCATTTATGTATACAATCTGGCTTTGTATTGTGGAGTTAAAGACATCATGAGAAAGGAAAATGCTGTGAAGCATGAAGAATAAATCCTTGAAATAGATCCTCTGAGTCTTGAAGTCACCAGTTTCTCACTGCTCACTGTACAAAAATGTGTTGGTTCAATCCTCCAGTTGGCCACAGTCCCCATTTTAAACATTTATTTATAATTTCCTTGACGTCCTTTCACTTTTTTAAGTATCTGAACTAGACCTTTCAAGATTGTAGCATGTCCTTCCCGCATGTCCTCTAATGGGACAAGATTGTTCCTGTCATGTCCCTGAAGTCCGAGTGAGACAAGAATCAGTGTCTTGTTAGGCTGAGATCATCCTGAATTCTCCAGGGATGGAAAGCTGTGCTGTCGTAAGCGAGATGACCCAAGTTCACTTGGTTTGGTTGCATTATGTGTATTGACATTGGTTCTTTTGTCACTTGACTGACTTGTCACTTAACAACCCTCCCATTTTGAAGTCTAGTGATGCACTGGAGACCAGTTGGACCTGAGAGGCACTGGTGATCTATTGTGTGGGAGTTCAGGGTGTCTGAAGCTGTGTTTTACAATTCAGTGAATGCTGATCAGTTCCTGTGGCAGATGCCATTAGTTATGGTTTCCCCTTAAGCAAAAGGTTTGCAAGCTCCTTTTGTATCGAGTTCACTGGTAAAACAGAAAGACATAGTGTGCACATGGAGTATTCACCCCCCTCCAGAGGCATCTGCTCTCTCCAGATTTTTTTTCTTTTTCTACTTTTTCTATACATTGCATAATTTGCTGTTTATTGATGAATTTTATTCACCTCTTCCATCTGATTTTGTTTAGAACATGGCTATGTGGGTAAACTTGTTTGTACCTTTCATTTCATTTTGTGCATTGAAAGAAATCAGAGCATGCTACACATTTGTCTAACGCATGGCAACCACGGCAAAGAAAGGCAGAGACCCTAAAGGTGGGTCACACTTTGTGTGTGACAGTATCAGGAATTGCTTGCAGAGTGCTGCTTGCTTGGCAACTGTGTTCTCAAACCTGTGTTTCTTAGGCATATATCCTCACTGTTAGTGCATGGGCTGCTGGGTGTTTGGCTGTGCATAGAGGGTATTGATGGTAGAATTGTACAGGAGAGTGGGGTTTTTGGTAAGACTTTTTAAAGCAGAAAAGCTGTGAGAATCTGCAGTGTATCTATAGACAAATTACGTTCTGTACAGAACATTCAGTGACCCCTTTCAGCTCTTCCCATAAACAGTGGGGCAGCTATTGATGTACTCTATGTTGGCATTTTCATCAGGTTTCTGAAGAGGCAACATTGCTGGCTCAATCAATACAACTCAGATTTACTGATTACACAATTCTCTTTTCCTGAGACAAACAGCAAGTTCGTAATTGCTCGGTGTACTTTGTTTTCTAGCAGCTGTGTCCAGCCACACCTGTCAGTTTGCACGTGTCACAGGAAAGAATTCAGACCACTTCAGATCTCTTTCTTCTCCCATACTACTGTGAGGTGGGGGACTTTCTTCATCAGAAAAGGAGAAACGTGCTTTTTAGGATCTGACCCTGTCACTAGAGTCTTCAGAGCAGTGACCATAATGTGAAATAAATATTTTGAGATTTTCAGAGGGTAGATTGTTAGAGTTGAGTGTGTTACTTTAAAAAAGAAATAGATTGTCTCAATATAGCATATTAATACTACAAACAAAATAGAAATAAAGTTATTAAATATGTCCAACTGATCTACTATCACTGATTTGAGTTTTATGTCTGAATACAATTCTTGGAACTGCTCTTTTCTCGTACATTGACAGACAAGTCAGTCTTAAGTTCTGGGAGTCTGAACTCTCCAGTGCATGTTAAAACTCTGGGCTCAGTGTAAGTGTTGGGCCTCTTGAGCAAACTATATGCCAGTCAAAAAAATCCCCAGTAGTTAATCAAACCTGTCTGGATATCTGCAAATCACTGTAGTCTGTGTTAATGGGTAAGTCTCTCAAAATGCCTTTTTCTCCCTGGGTTTGGTAAATCAGTTGTTTTCCTCTTTGAAAATGCAGGTCTTGTACTACTTGGAAAATATGTGCTAAATAACGCAAAATAGTTAGATGAGACCTACTGTTCCCATAATTACATTTTGTGCAGAATTGCTCTTGCTTTTTAGTAATCTATTTAGTGCTGTAAGAATGATGCAATTACTGGACTAAGGCATACTCCCTGAAAGACTTTATAAGTAGCTCTGTTAGAGGTATGTCTTTCTTTAATTTGGCTGCCTGCTAGGGAATTGCAACCATTCCCTCCATGTTTCCTTTTTTCTGGAACACAGATTCTCTGTTGACATGAACAAAGTTTCATTGATAACAACACTCATTTTGAGCCCTATTTTTCCTGTGCCATCTCCTGTGCTTTAGGTGGTACTGCTGCAAGCGACTCTTCTGGTCAGCTTGCATAATTTGTTTTGGTAAATGTGATGCCCTGAAGATCCCTCTTGCTGGAGGTGCAAGCCTGATATCAATGGAAAATCTACGGAAAAAGAAGGGAAGTATTCACTGAGGCTAAATAGATGGAATTACCTTCTCTTTGGAGTTATGTCTTTTTTTCTCTGTAATTTTGATCCTCTGAGGCTTGAGTCTGCTGTCCTGAAACCTGCTTACTGACTTCTAAAATTGAGGAGAAGCTTCAAGCACATAACTACAGTGGCAATGCAAAATGGAGGCAGCAGAGAAACAGGGTTGGTTTTACATAGGAAGCAGAAAGTATTTGAGGAACTTCATACAAAGGTTAATAAATGTTCTTCAGGGTAGGAACAGCCTGAGTTTCCTAATGAGTATTTTATTGTATTGCAGGCAACTGTTTTTACCAAAATTATCATCTTTGCTTTCTTTGAAACAAGACAGACCTGCAGCTCAACTGTGTTGAGATACAGTTTTAACAGAATTATACCAGCTGTTAATAGTTATAAACCCCTGAGTTAGACTCACAGCTGATGTAACTGATACAATTATATTGTCTCCAGGAGAGCTCTGCTCCTCACCTCAACCTGAGGGTCTGGTGTTTGGGGCTGTTCTGAGACTAAAGTGCAACGTGTGAGTGATACTTTCCCCAAGTGCTGAGCTGTTTTGCCTGCAGTGAGATGGGAAAAATAGCGAGGTTTAGCCTTAGAGATTCCTTGCTTGGCCTTTGAAGACACCTTTGGCCACCTGTAATGCTTTCCAGCTCTTGAAGAGTACAATGTGCCAACGTTTTCCTGGCTGGGAGTGCATCAGTGTGTCACAGCTGTGGAGCTTCCCCCAGGTAGGCATAAATACGTGTGAGATGTTATATCACTGCGTGGCACAGAAGCGCTTAAAAGGGAGGTCTGTTTTCAAGGACAAACTGTATTGTAAGGTGGTGTTGAAGGTATTTACATGTGAGCAGTATCTGCGTTGTGGCCACGGGCTTGCAGATAGATGGAAAGAAGAGGAAGAAATTGATGGGCTCATCTTTTCCATGTTGCCTGCTCCTTAGGAAAACTATAACTAACGCTTTCTCCTTTAGACAAATTCATCTCCTCTGGAAGTTGGTTGTTTTTTCTAATATAAGATAAAACTTTCAATTAATAGGTTAATCTCTTAATCTCTTAAAGTAGTTCTCTTGTAGTGCTCTAATTTATAGAATTCCTGTGAGATGGTTGCTATCTAAGTCCAGAGGAACTTGAAAAATATGCTAAACTGTCTTTGTTCAAAGCTGCAGTTTTTAGTATCTGTCTACAGTAATGCAATGTCTGTCATTAGATGAGGTTTTTCCCTTGTTGTTTTGACACCATGAAGTAATAGCTCTGTGACAGAGGTGCTGTTTAGTAGCCCTTGCTTACTTCTATGTGTAGAGCTAAAAGTCTTCAAAACAAGTAAAGGTAAATAAATATATAGTAAAGACATTTTGACCATCTTTACTTTTTTGGATGTCTAAAACTGAGACTTTTTTCAGATGATTACTGCTTGCCATTTTCTGAAGTAGGGATTGTGGTTGTGCTGGAATGAGATATCAAATCCACTGTGTCTTTGTTCCCTAGACAGCCTGTTACAGCTAGAGGGAAGGGCAGCCAAATGTTAAATTAGATGTCTCAGGCCATATATGCTAATTTCAGAGACAGCGTTAAAATAATGAAAAAAATTAGCACCCTTTCTTGGACTGATTGCTTTCAGTGGGGAAACAAACCCACCTCCTCAAAGAACCCCCAACAAACCAATGGTAATCCCCCTCTCCATTGCTATACTTTTATATTTTTCTTTTAATTTTTTTTTTTGGCTTGTACCTCCTTTAAATCCATAATGGCCTAAAATACTTCTTTCTACATATATATAGTATTTCTTATGACTGGAGGGCGCTATTCCCTAGGTGTCAGATAGGTGGGTATGTTTTTCTAGTCTATTTTAATATGGCTTAGCAGGTGGAAGAGGGAGCAGAATTACCTCCAGGTGGCCAAGGTGCTCTTTGGTGTAGTGGCAGCAGGTGAACTGCTGGCCTCTAGTGGCAAATGGGAAGTAATATGAGAGGCTGAGTATCTCTTGCTCGGAGAGGATGTCTCCTGAGGTTAGGTCATGTAAGTTACACCAAAAATTGATGTATAACTGAGACCATGTCTGTCATTTAGTTTCAGTTACGTGAATTATTTAGTATGATTCAGATAATCCTGAAATGAAATACTCTTCATTATTATTGGTGTAAATAAAGCTCAAGCTGTGAGTGAGCACTAGAAGAATAAAATTCATGTAGTTAGAGCCAAAAGTAGAGTAATTTCAAGCAAACATGCAGTCAGTATTTTATAATTTCTGTAAAGAGCAAAAACATCTGTCAGGCTGCTTGTGACAAATAGATGTCATTATGAAACATGTAATCCTCTGAAGGTACTTATTTTTTTCTTTTCTGAGTGAATCCATAAAGAGATATAACTCTCCCTGGTCTATGTGGACAGTTAATGAGGAAAATAATACAAAGGCCACTTTGGTGGCCTATGAGTGTTTTGTTACAGGGCTGCTCTGTGCCCTGCTCGGGTGGCAGAAGCCACGGAGTGGATGAGCTGCAGCATTCCCTTTTTTTTTTTTTCACATGATTGAACTGTGGTCCAGTCCAGCAAGTGTTGCAGTGGTGCTCATGTTAGTTCTCCTCTGAAAGTCAGTAGTTCTCTCATGGAAATGGTAGCCAAAACATGCAGAATCTGTCCAGAAGTCTCCAGGACAAATATTCATTATACCAATACCTTAGAGGGACTCAAAGAAGGGAGAAAAATACAAACCTTTCAGTGCAGCTGAGAGGATAAAAGTCTCCTTCATTAACCCAAGAAGCAATTAGTGTGAGAAGTAAGACATTTGGTCATACTAATTTGTGCATTGCCAGATGCTTTTACATTGCTTTATTTTCTTTGATGAATGTATCTGAATTAAAACTTACCCATTGCTCAATTTGTATTTATACTAGATATAGTTACACTCAGCTTATTTTAGCCTTTTTTAAAAAAGGCCAGAAATAATGGCCCTGAGTCCTAATCACAGAAACTGGTGTAATTCAGAGGTTGAAGCAAAGGATCTGTGCCAAGATAAAACGAGAATGGAATTTGATTTCCTTACTCTGAATGGAGAGAGACTTTGGCTTTGAGCTTGAGCTCCTGTTTTCTGCAAAGCCCGGACTAGCTGCCATTTCTGCACAGATATTCCCTTCTGTAAGACCTCCTTCATCCTCACCCCTTTTTCTGCCCTCTCCTCAGTCACTGAAGTGACAGAAAGGATCTGCTTACGCTTACATGCACCTCAATAACAGTATTTCCCAAATGTTCCCTGGCAGGACATTTTGTGGTGACTAATAGTTTCTCTTTGTGTATCCATTTAGTCCTTTCCCCCCACCCCTCCTCAGACTAAGGGTTGTAGAGCCCAGCCTCTCCTTGGCTGCCTGGCTGCAGGCTGGCTGATGCTATTGGGGTTGTTAGGACCTGAAGAAAGAAAATGGCAAAAGCAAATTTGAAAAGCCAAAAATTGCAAGAATCAGAATAGACAGGTGTTGTTTTCCCAGTATACCCTCCATGAAGATTTTAGTACAGTTGAAATTTTCATGTTTAAGATTTGGCTCTGTAAGTGCCAGTATTTCAGTACTCCCAGAATGTTTTGAAGCTTTTTCCCTCATGTTCCCACCTTGCAGGAATGTGTAGCTTTACCGTAACTGCTGGAAATCAGGCTTTGTGTTTGGTTCTTAGGGAGCAGTGGCTTGGAAGAAAAGACTGATGCCCCTCCTGGCATTCATAATAGGATTTCCTTTCATTTACAGGGCCTTAACATTACTTACTCAGCTGTGCAGGGGTTGATGTCAGTGAATAGCTGGCTGAGTCATTTTTGAATTATTTAGTATGTTGAAAATAAGCCTGAAGCTGTCAGACAAGTAACATCTACATAGGCTTTTTCTGGCTGCAGCCATTCTTATTTTCTGTGCTATGTTAAAGCTAAGCTAATAATAGTACTTGGGGTGTTACTTTGATGGGAAGTTTTGTTAATGCATTGGCAAGGACTAAAGAGACCAGTTAAGTCAGTTAAGTGTTAGAGAGGCAACGATGCTAAACTGGAGATTAAATGAATAGGTGGAGCAGCTGGTTGTTTTGCTAAAGTAGATTAAATATTTTTGTGTAAGTCTTTGCAGCACATCAACTAGTGAATAGGCACAATACCTGCCTTGTCAGAGTTGGGGAGATTTCTTCTTTAAGAAGACCAGACCCCTTTTTGGTGGTATTGATGGAGTCAGTGAAGTTGTGATGATTTCCTGCCTTACAGATTTTTTGTCTCAAGTGGTCAACTGCCTTATTGAGACTTCTGTGACCTAGGAGGTGTGGATTAGTTGACATACACTGCTGACTAATCTGAGTAAGGCAGCATGGTTAGGAAAGTAAGATTAGGATATCTAATAATAAACACAATAGTCACTGCAAGACTGTAACCCTCTAGAAATTATTGAATTGTTTTTATTAAAGTGAAGCTTAGAAAACTTATGGTTTCTTAAAATTAATATTTATATCAATAAGCCAATCATAAATATTGTAAATATATGTTGACTTCTGTGGCTGTGTTTTTCCTTCTGAGTGGGAGGAGTTGCAGGTTTAGATCTAAACATATCCTGCCAGAATTATTTTGTTTACTTTTATTGTTTTTTCTTACCCTTTGATGTCTCTCTATGGAGTAATTGTACTGCATGAAATAAATTCTGTTCCTTCTATAAAATTGTATAGATAAGCTTGAAAACTATTTTGAAAGAAAATACTAAGTTTTCTGGATTGGATTGGATTTTATTTCCTTTGTTCATATTGAATGAAGCTATAGAGGAAGAATTATATGGTGTTTGGTATTAGTAATAGTGGTAGAAGACAGCTTTATATATTTGAGTACTATTTCCTTGCCTATGTCTGTTAAAGCATCAAGGACAGCACAAAGGAACAGACCAAAGTAAGAGTAAGAGACAGAAATGCTGAAAAAAATGATCAAATGTGAAAATAAATTAGTGTAAAGACAATAAGCTTGGGATAGCCTTTTGTTGCTTTCTCCATAAATCCCCACCGTTAAGGGGTAAGTGGCATGGGAAGTCCTGTGGCACAAAACGCACTGCGAGTGTACTTGTTGCTGATTCTCAATTCCCAGCTGAGAATTTTAGTACATTTTTCAAGCATTGTATAGACCACCCTGTCAGCCAGACAGTGAGCAGGCTCGTCTGGGGCTGTCCAGGGATGTGAGGCAGGTGCAGAGCCTGGCCTGTGTGAGGCTTTCTTCTGTCTTCCCCTGCATAGCTCAGTGTGGCAGCTTTGACGTGGGAACCTCAGCATTTTTACCTTTGAGTTGCATGTGTTTCTTTGCAGTAAATTGGTCAATGTAGGGTCACAGAATGTCCTGTAAGTTACCCACATGTGAGAGTTGTGCATGTTACCCTGTGGGAGATATTGTCTGTAATCTATATATAATATACAAAGGGAGCAGAGCCGGATCTCCAGCCTACTTAGCAGTGGTAATTTTCTGTTCAGATTGAATCCTGCTTTTGATGTGAAGAGGATGGTGGGGCCAATGCACTGTATTCTCTGTATCCCCCTTTTCTCTAAGTGTACAGTTTGCTCACAGCATGGAAGCAGATAACTTCTCTTTAGTATTCCCATTGTGATTTCCTGACGTGTTTTGCTTTCTTCCTGCCTCTTTGTACATGGACCAAGTGATAAACCTTGAAAGCAAATGTGCAAGAATAAACAGATTGTCCACTCTCTGTATCCCTTACAGATCATACAGACTTTGAAAGGTTTTTTGTTTCAGCCAGAAATGTCAAAATAATCAGAGGCTGAAAAGCTATTGCTTTGCATTAAGGGAAAATGTTGACACCATTTTAAGTAGCATCAAGGCGCTTAATGAGCAACTGTTTAGGAAGAGAGGACCAACACAAGTAATTGTATTGCTCCTTGGGATTATTCTGTCAGCAATAGTTCCCCTTTTCAGAAAAGCAGAATCATATTTTTATGATAATTAGAAATGTAAGATATATTGAGGACTGAGACTGTTTTTACACCTGGAATGTGAAGCTTCCAGTCATCCTGAAAAATTGAATAACCATTTCTGCCCCTGTGTGTTGAGTCCAGCAGGGCTGTTAATGAGTCAGTGGCAGATCATTGTCCTAACCTTGTCTTGGCCTCTGTGTCATTCACAGGTAAAGTGTGAATATCTTCAGATGATATAATTGAATAGGATGCTGCTTCTTGAGATTTCTGAAACTCAAATTGCCTCTTGCCTGGTACAACTAGGCTTGCAGAGACAAAGAAACAGGGACATTTTTGGCAGTTAAAGCATTGAAAAGTGGAAGCTAAGTGAAGTATTTCTGCATTGTAGGACTTAAGCATGCAAAGTCTATTAATCCCAGTGGTGCTAATGTTTTTAATTTCTGCTGGAATTCAAGTGTAAAAAATATGCAAGTTGACATAAAACACGTATCTTTTTTTTTGGCCTGGATTTTCTGAAAACCAAAATATCGCTTCTCTAGAATTTATTGAAATGGTGTTTGCTCTTATGAAGAAATAGAACAGTCACAAACTTTGCTAAAGGGGCATCATCACTCGCAGGTCTATATACTGTGTAGCTGTGATGCTTTGTGTTTTCTCTTCTGCTACCACTGTTCCATGTACCAAGGCTGTTCAAGTGGGGTCTGTACGCAGTGTGAAGGGTTTTTTTTAATACACAGAGCTTTATAAGATAGCTCTGTGCAAGAATTGATTCAGTACTGGGCCAGAGTCAGAAGAGAATGCCCAAGTCCAAATTCCGGTTCCTAAAGACTGCAAAATTTGGCAGGTGAACTAATTTAAAGATCTCCTTCTTGTATACTAAGTATTTAGAAGTTGTTATGATGGGTGGATTTTGTCAGTTTTAATATAGAAGCAAATTTTTGTGTTGCAACTAGGGCTGATATTTTTAGCAACACAGGAAAAAAAGAAAACCAGGTTAAGGGGCTGGATTAAAACACCTAAACATTACTTTCTCTGTACTCTTTCATTACTCTTTGTCTCCTTCCTAAATGATACTTGCTACTGAATTTCCTGCTTGTTTGATATATTTGAAGAACTATCAACTTGAAAGAATGTGAAAATTTCATTTGCTTATTCACATCCAGAATATTTGCATTTTTTAATTGTTATTAAAGCTTTTGTATCTATTTTGCTTTGTGATTATATTATTGCTAGAGGCCTAATTCTAAACCTATCACTTTAATTGGGTTTATATTTTCGTTGGAGCCTCACCTGTAGAAATTAGATTTAAACCTCATACCAGTAATAAGGATTGACTTGTTTCTCCTGAATGCTTTGATTTCATGTCCTCATCTTTAGAAGGTCACAAGTTCCAACTATCCCTCAGTTTTCAAACAAAATGAGATCCTTTAGATGCACTTTGTGTTTCAGCCTAACAAATAATATTTGGTTATGTACTTAATGAAAAAGATTGCTGGTGGATGCTCTCATGCTACTCAATTGTTATCTGTGCTCATCGATCCATGAGAGCAGTTTAATTACACTAAAAATGAATGTCGATGGATGTAGAAAGAAATAAATCTTTTCAATCTGTGCCGCATTCTTCACTGAAATAACTGAGTTTACTGCCCTTCCTCAGACAACCTTTCAGAAAGGTTAAAATGGAGATGTAATGTACTGTGTGTCTGCATCCTTCAGCACTTTGTTTAACCTGTATATCACTGTGCTTAAAATCAAGGGCTGGAACAAGTCGATTTGTAGAGGAGAGCTTTGGAATCTTCAGGTGATCTGTCTTTATGTGGTATCTCATGTTTATATTGGGTTGATTTGCTGTGGATTTATTTTAGCCACGCTCAGAATGGCAAGAATTAGCAATGAAAGGGTAGGAAGCGAGCGTAACTCTTACCCAGATAACATATCAAAAAGAGTTATTGACTGAGCTTAGCTCTGTCTCTTAGCTATTGAAGTGGCAACATTGTGGTTGAGTGGGAAATAGAGACTTCATTTCTGTTTTGCTGCAAGGAAGTGTGTTCTGGAGGATTTTTTTGATCATAACATATTGTTCAACCACCACCAGCTGTGTTTGCCAAATTGTGGCATTCCAGACACTTACTCCTATGTATGGGAGGCTGAAGGGTAATTGCTGTTTAGGTCAGTACCTTGAATGCTCTCTGAAAATAACACAGTAGTTGTGTGATCTGATTGTTGCTAATCTTTTTTCCCAGTCTATAGATCGTTTGACATTTTTGGCTGTGTTTTCTGGCTGTCTGCTGAATTGCTGGGTGAAAATACAGTAATTTAGAACAACTCACATTTCTTTAACTCTGTTTTGTGAGTGAATTTCCCGAAGGGCTTGATAAAGCCTCTAATTACAGACTAGCTATGGAATAAATATCCACAGGACAATGCAGGTACCATTTAAATTTCAGCTACATCACCTTTATGGCAATCATGCTTAATGTCAACTAATGAGCGTGGCGTTCACGAGAGTAGATATTGGCAGGATAACACACACGCTGCAACTACAAAAGGTCATTGGATTTTTGAGCCTTCAGTTAGCAAACAGCTACTTAAATGGGCAGGAACCAGGACTGATATTTCAGCCATTGTCACAGTAAAGTCACTTAAATACATATGTACAACCAGTGGAAATGTGTCAACTTCCACCTTCATGGTGGTAGGGAGAAAGCAGACCTGATCTTGGTAGTTCTCACCTTCCCTGAATTAAGAGCAAGGCAAGCACTACTCCAAGGGGTTCCTGTTTGTCCCCCTCTCATGCACTCACTGACTTCAGACATTGACTCATAGATTCAACTGTCCCTTCATTTCAAACAAACTCACAAACCTTTCTATTAAACAGTAATCAAATCATTTTAGAGATTTTTTTTGTCCCTTCAAAAAAAAAAAAGAAAAAAGAAAAAAAAAGAAAAAAGAAATCTTATGGTGTTTACTTTTGAAGCTGAAACTGAAGTGATTTCCCTGAAATCAGACAGAGGTGGGATGTGGAAACAGAAATTATAATTTGGGTCTCCTTGTGCTGGTTTGATGTCTTGTCCCTTGAGATGTACATTCATACTAGTGGTGCATGTACTGTGTTTCCAGCTTTCTCCTGTACTTGATTTCATAGTCACAATAATGAATACTGCTCATTTTGTTTCCTACTAGACCATTTATTGTATTAAAAGCTGTGTGCTGTGTTATCCCCAAGCTGAACTCAAGGGTTGGTATACAACAATCTAGTGTTTATGGCTCATATACTATTGCAGGTTTTAAACAGTTATTCACGCTCCTCTATCCTTTATTCATGATCACTGCAAAGACACAGTGGTCCTGACTGATCAAGTGTATTGGACAAAGAAGTAGCTTGCAAAATATTAAAGAAAAGATGCTTGAGGAAAATGTTAAACTGTACCCTCTAGTTCCTTGTGATTTAGGAAAGGGAGAAATTCTTCGATGGTGCATGATTTCTTTTTTAAAGAATAGCGTTTCCACCCTCTTAATTCTTTGGTCTAGTGACTCGTAAAAGACAAAAAATACAAGTACTGCTGCTGTAGTTCTGTAGTGTACACAGTAGGTCAGATGCAGAACTGATGCAAATGTTACTATTAATTACATACTAATAATCTAGAAGGGATGAGGGTCTCGCTTCCATCAGCTGTAGTAACCTAAAAAGTTAGGCATTTAGTACATTGCAATTGTCAAAATTAGTGAAAAGCCAATGAATCTCAACATGAGAAGTCATAGAATTAGAGACAGTTGAAATATATCACTGGATATGGAAAATATGGAGATGGCCATTTTTGTCTAGAGACTGAGGAGGTCGACAGTACACAGGTTTTCAGAAATAGCCAGTGAAGAAAATTTAGAATTTGGCCTTCCATTGTCATTATTGACTTACTGTTTGTGTGTGTTTGCTGTTAAAACTTTAATTGCCTAATCCTGTGTTAAGTTTGTATTTCTAAAGTGATACTACAAAAGGAGAATTTTGCTTGCAGAGTTTATTCTGTCTGACATGATGAATGAAAACTATTAATGAGGAATTCCTAATTTTCAACTGCATTTCTGCCATGCATCACAAACTCTTGAAACAGTAGACACATGTTATTGGGTGCTCAGTTGTTCATGTCTTCTGGTATAAATTGCTGTTGTAATTGCTCTTAGGAGTTAGTTGGGCCTTTGAGTGTCTGTTCCTGTTGATACTTACTTTGCACCAAAAGGAACATTGAAGACCTCCCAAAGCAGTCGAATATGACTTCTGAAAATGGGGAACTGCGGTGTAGACTGTGAATAACTGTAATGTGAGTGCAGCAGTACAGAGAAAATAGGGGAACTGGAAGGGTCCTTGCACCAAGATCACAGCATGCCTGGAGATGAACAAAGTGAACTGGGGATGTCTCTTCTAACTCTGAATTTAACAGCTGATCTTCCTACAATCCAGGTCTTTTGTCTTTGGGAAAACTTATATTCTTCCTCAATTGTTTCTGCACTGTTAACCTTCAGGAAGAAATTACCTGAAGAAATCAGAATTATGTACACACACAACAGATTAGATTTGAGCTCCATCTCTGCTGAAGTGATTTTTCACTCCTGCAAACAGCAGTTTTGTTGGGGTTCTTTTGGAATGTGTAATGGGAAACACACAGCTGAGTGATGTGACACCATTTTAAACAGTCTTCGGTGTCCATGGCCATTTCCTATTAATTCCAAGGGCATAAAAGTTTTTTCTGTGCATTACCTCAAAAGGGCTCTATTGAAGTACAATCTGTTTCTTTTGAGACCACAGTTGTATTAGTACTAAGCAGGTTTTCCTGCAGTTGTGGCAAATAGAGGATAATAAGTTTTATATCTAATGTTACTCAAATAAGGATGCTAAGAAATGAACAGGCAGGTTGTCTCCTGATAAATGTAACCCTGTATCTGTAGATCCAAGCCACTTGCAGGTCATTTTGAGCAAAGTAACAATTTGCAGTGGGCATTGTTTTAATGGGGTACAAAGATACACAGCCTGAGAAAAGTAGTAGTTCTTACAAGAAACTACGGTCAATAAGATATGATTGAAGTAACTAAATTCCTGTAGAATCAAACTTAAATTAAAGTCTCAGTGTGATTAATGAAGAATGGAAATCTTCATAAAGGTTAAATGTTAATTGTATTAAAGCTTAGGATGTACTGAAAATTACAGTGATGTCATTGTAGGACTTGAATGTTGCTTTCTGAAATACATAATCAGTGGACTGTTTCAGTATGGCACCAGTCAGCCTTGGCCGCAGGTGTGACTGTCATCTCCCTTCTGAAGCAAGTTAATTGTCAGTTGTTTAATTTAACACATAGGTATTTTCTGCTGCAGGTGAAATATCAGAGTGCTACCTGCTTGATGAGGATATTTAGACTACATGGCTGGTTTTAGTAGGTAGAGTTTTTTTGCTTTCATTGAGAATGTAACCTGCTGAAATCTGTAATTGTTAGGAATGTTCTTTAGCTGTCAGCTGTCACTCTGTCGCAGAAGCTTCATTGGCGCTGTATGTGACTTAGAAGCCTTCTGAGGTGAGCAGAACTGCTGTGTTAAAGTATTGCTAATAAAAATGTAAATACCAAAAGACAAATTATCCAGGGAAATTCAGATCTGCAGAATGTGCAGATCTACATGGTGAACCTTTGTGAGGAACAGCAGCAACAGAGCTTTGGGTATTGAGATGAGCAGCATTGGCTTTTCACTCTTCAAAGTGTCACAGATGGCAGGGAAGCAAATTAACCATTTTTTGAGAAAACATTTCTGTGTGCTACCAGGCTTTTGACAGATGGGCTTCTACAGTAGGGCCTGCAAGCTATAGTTTCTCCTGCTGCTGTTGACTTAGAATTCAGGGGAGTTAGCATTGGATCAATAGGGATTTCAGAAAGCTCCAAGGCTTATACTGGGAGGTGAGTGAGTGATATCCTTGGATGTTCAAGAGGTTACTTGGTAATAAATCAGGCAAAAATACATGAATTTCTACCACATCAGGGAAACTTTGTATCTTGAAAGATCTTAATTTTTCTCTCTTCGGGAAATGTGAGTATGACTGAGATTCAAGTTAATTCAGTTCAGTAACTGGATCAGCAGTTTCTGTGGTAGAGCCTGACTACTGGGTGTGCTGATTATAAAAACTTAGTTCTATTATTCCTCCTGAGAGCCTCAAATTTAATCCCTTTGGTGCAGTTTTCCTTGAGGTGGCTGAGCCTATCACCAATGTCCCTCTGGATCTGTGGGAGCAGCACCCCATGGAGCTGCTGTGTGTCTGTCCTGTAACAAAAGTTTTTGAACCACCTGTGCTCCTGGACAGGGGAAGGCATAAAGGGTCTAAGAAGGGTGATATCACTGGTTACAATAGAAACCAGAAGAGAGCTAAATCTAAATACTTTGTACAAGCTAGAGATAGGGACCAGGGCAGGGTCTTTGCTGTATGCATGGATGCAAATCATCTCATCTTATAGCAAGAGAAGACAACTGTATACCAATATTGTAATGTCTTTATCCTAAGCTTCTTTTTTCAGATGTATTCAAGTATCTGCTAAAAGGGGGGGGAAAAAAAGGGCTGGGTTAAACTGACCTCAAATCTGCTACAGAAACTCATATCCAACACAGAGGGAGAGTACCTCTCAAAGAGAATTGAGAGTTTATCTGGAGAGTTATAGAAATTCTTGTGTTAGGTAAGAGCCAACATGCAGAAATGAAGAATTAGGAAGTGAGGAAAAAGCCTAATATAAATAGGCCTCACCTAGAGGGTGGCTGGGCACTGAACAGGCTCCCCAAGGAAGTGGTCCCAGCACCAAGCCTGATAGAGTTCAAGAAGCACTTGGACAATGCTCACAGGCACATGGTGTGATCCTTGGGGTGGTCCTATGCAGGCCCAGGAGGTGGACTTTGATGATCCTTGTGGGTCACTTCCAGCTCAGGGTTTTCTATTATTCTGTGACTGTATGAATAACAGCCTTAGGATTTATTGGTGTCAAAGATGTCAGTAAAAGGGTTGTGTCACTCCAGGAGTCATGGAGAAGGTTAAATGGTGGTGTATTGATGGGCATTTACTCATGGATTAAAAGTTTTAGAAGAAATGCTAGCCAACCTATGGAAGTTTCCATGTGTCAACAATCCTTTAGCTGAGGCAACAAGAGCAAATAGAGAATATAGCAAAGTGGGCAACACAGCACCCTTGCTGTCCATGCCTTGTGGCAGGTAATCTGCTGTATCCCTTTCCTGGATCATCTCTAAGTGGCCAGAACCTGTCCCTTTTCAGATAAGTAACCCAACATCACACTTTGAAAAATCCTCATCAAAGTCTCAGTAGCACAAGATGAGAAGGCAGATTGTTGGAAAACATGGATTTTTCACATTAATATGTGACTGTTGGGTTTGGGAGTCCCCAATATCCAATTTTGACAATGCCCGGCAGAGAGGAGCCCTGTTTGCATCTGGACCACTATACAGATCTGCACCAAAATACAAATGTGTTAATTAATTATAATCTTAATAAATGCAGCAGCTGCAGATGGCTTAAACATCTTTAGGAAAAAAGTAATTAAAGAATCACTGTAGGTGAATTTTCATATTTTAAAATTCTTTTAAGTAATTCAAGTTTCCAAACATTTGTAATTCTTATTGCATTGGATTAGTCAGCAGAATACCTAATGCTAAGGAGTGAATGCTTCATGCTGACAGGTTAAAGGAGTGAGGAGAAGCTTAAAAGTTCTTTGAGACTAAGACAGACAATTCATTGCTTATGGTGCTTTAAGAAATTTAGGAAGATCCTGTCAGGTGTGTTGGTGAGAGAATCGTCTGGACATGCTGATAGACCAGACTAATAAAGACAGGGCTCAAGAATATGAAAGAAAGAGGTTTTGGCAGGAAGCCATAGGCAAAATAATTCATCTCGCTATTTAAAAATGAGTAAAATAGCAGTTGAAAGGAGGTGGAAAAGAGCAAGGCTAGATGTGTAAGGAGCAGAACCGAAGCACTGCATATTGCAGGGGGACTGACTGCAGACTCATCCTTGTTTCACAGCATCTGAGACCAGAAAGGGGAGGATGAAATAATGTAAAATTCAGACTGCCTATTAAATTGTATTCAGTAGTGTTGTACTGAGCTCAGGAGGTTTGCTCAAAGCAATTCTGCCCCAAATCACTCCATACTACAAGCAAACCAGAGAGCTCAGACAAGGACAGCGCCTGAATACTTGGCCGTGGCACAAGACGCTCCTTGCTCTGGGTCTGTGTCGCACACTTTGGCTGAATAGTTCTTGACCAGTCTGACCTGGGATAAGATTCTTTCCCAAATTTCGTGTGAAGATGGAGGAGTCAAAACCATGAACTTCAAAGCTGGTTTATTTTCACTGCCATAACATTAGGTCTTTTTATTTATGTTTTCAGCTGTCATATCTTATCATTCACACGGCATAGAAATTGAGTATTTCTCTCCCATTACTTCTCTTCCTTGTCTAATTACCAACAGTTTGCTCTTGCTGAACAGATTGAACTTGGAGGCCTGACATGGTAAAGATGGCTTTTCAGCTCTTAGAGCATTTCTGTGGCTTTTTTCCCCCCCTTACAGTTCTGTGGCATTACAACATTTTACAATTGAGCAAATTTGTTTTCTAACTGTACCCTTCCTACCTAATATTCTGAATCATATTTGTCACCTACAAATGGTACCAGCAAAGACTCTATATAAAAACCTGTGTGACCATCGAGAGTGACTGATTTCTGGGAGATAAAGAACACTGGCTGCTGCGTAACTTATATAAGCTCCAACTGGTACAGCTGGCTATTTTTTGAGTTCCTTGCAAAATGTGTAGTTGTGATTGTGAAATTGGCATTTCAAAGATTTCCTTGCTGGCCTTCTGCCTGGGGTCATAGTAAACTTCACTTCCTAGGCCATGGGAGAAAAGTTAAGCAGGCAATGAGAGCTGTAGAAAATCACAACCTAAAATTACAACCCCAAATAATTTTCTAGCAAACGATTGTCACTGCTTGCCTTTTTTTTTTTTTTTTTTTTTTTTTTTTAAAGCTGAGCCACACACTGGGACCTGGATTCTGTAGGAGTCTGAAGATGATTTGAGAGTGGTGGAAATTCAGCCTAAACATTATTTAGAGGAGCTCTTTTATGCATCAACAAAGGCACAGTTGTAGGCCTGTCATTTCTGGACCTCCAGGACTGAGAAATAAGTGTTGAGTGCTTTGTAAAGAGAATATGTGCATCTAAACATGTGCCCGTGTGCTCTGAATGCATATATAGAAACTCAGAAACTTTGTCAATTTTTGCCCTCTTTTTAATGATTTAGAAATGTTTATTGAAGAATGTAGATTAATCTCTTTTTCTACATGCTTAGTACTTTTTTTTAAATAGGTAGTACCCAAAGGACTGCAATTCTTTAAGACTATTGTTAGCAAAATTGGAAATCTTTCAGCCACAGTTTATAAAATAGTGAGACTGTTGATACAAGCATGTGAGTTGCTTTCAGCAGAAATGCAGAAAAAGCAGAAGGAATCTGAGGCATTGCTTTGTAATAGAGCAGAACACGTGGGACCATGTTGTGCTCACCAGAGTCCATCCCGATCAGCTCCACTAAAGTTGCCAAATCCATGCTAATTTCCTGTTGTGTTTATGTGAGGGTAGGTTATAACCTATGCTGTCCTATGGCTTGCTTCACCCCTGGGTGCATTACCAGGGTCCAGCACTCATGTTGTTGCTGATTTGTGACTCCCACGAGTGCATCTCCCTCTTGCTGCAGTATTGTAGCTGGCACCCCAGTGTGTGAAAGGCGTCTGTTTTTTTCCTCCTAGGAAACTGAGTGTATCATCTGTTGGTTGCTCTTAGTTTTCAGAGTCTATCAGACAACTGTGCAGAAAAGTTTTTTTATGTATTTGACTTAAAGGATTTGGGAATACAGCCTTTTGGCTTCTTGGGGTGGGTGCTATTGGTCCTGCAGTGCAAAGCATGGGGATGTATGTCTGCAATGCTCTGCTGCTGCTCTGCTGGGAAAGTAATTCAAACCCAGAAACTTGGCTGATCCTATCTGAGAGCTTCCACAAAGAGTTAATATTCTGCCATATTTTAAGTGTGGTTTCTTCATTTATTTTACTTTGAGCCTCCAGTAACACCCATCAAGCCTGATTATATGAAAGGTTTGCAGTCAGACACTACTCGGGGAGAAGGAAGGATATAAACAGTGCTGTTTGCTTCATAAAGAAGCATATTAATCTCACTCTGCCAGGCCTTTGTAAACCTTTTCAGTGGATAAATGATACTACAATTCTTCAAGCATGTAGAGAAGGGAAAGCTGGTTACTTGACTTGTGCTGTCAGCTATCATTGGAAACATAAAGTCTGTCTTCCTACAACTGCTGACAGTTTGTAGAAGAAATGAATAAAAATATGCATTTTTAGTCAAATTGTGCTGCCAAACCCCAATATGCTGTGAGCATGATATCCTATTTCTGGGTGGAATACAATAGATTTCATAGAATAATTCTGATGTGAGTTTAGTATTTCATCTTTCTGTCTATATTTTCAAGGCTATAAATAAATTCATGTGATCATTTAGACCTTATCTTAAAATAAATATCTATGGTAATTCCTGGATAAGAGATAAGAATTCATTTATAATTTTGATCAGCCTATGCTTATATATATTCATTGTTATGCAGTATATTTTTGCCACCATATTGTAGAAGTTTATAATTATATTCTCAGACTGTAATTTCAAGAAACATTCTTTGTGGTAGTCAGTGTTGATTGCTGCTCAGAAAGGTAGATTGAAAAAAGAATTCTATTATTGTTTTCTAGAGGTCATAAATAGAATAATAAATATACCACAATAATACAAACTCTAATTCATATTTCTGTGTAATTATAGAAAACATAGTTGGTTATTTGTTCCTGTAATTTTCTGGCTGTATTTTCTGTAAATGCCAGCTCACCTTTTTCTATATATTTTCATTTTCTTAGCTGAAGGAAAATGTCATTTCCCAGTAGACAGAATCAGAATCCTCTGTAAGTAAGGAAAAATCAGAAATGTAAAATGTCAGCAACTGTTTTCTTTTAAAGAAGGCCATTTTCTTTGTGCGTTTGCATGCAGTGAATAGGGAAAAGTAGGTGCTTTTTTTCCCCAGTATTGCAACTAAGGTTGATATTTCAAGCAGCATTTTTAATTTATTCTTCTCCAGGGGATGCCAATGAATTATTAACGGTTTTTAACAGCAATGCAGCCAGTTCACAGTGTGCCTGTAATCTAAGGCCAAATCATGTCCTCCTGGAAGGAATAATCCTTTGTTCTGTGAATTCAGTGGGATTTCATCTGGGGTCAGATGACCTTCAGGAAACAGCTGTAGTGGACTGAGATGGTGTCATCCTGGAATTGTTCATTCCTTGCATTGGAGGTTGGGCTGGAAGACAGCTGAGGTAGCAGAACAAATCATCCAAGTGCTGTTCAGCAGCTTGTGTTCAAAATCAACTATCTTTGTTTAATCAAGTCTCATTAGCTATCAAAGTCAAGCCATCTCAGCATGTGCTGGAGAAGAGGAGGAATCCTTACACAATCAGCTCCTCAGCCAGCAGTACCAGGGGTGGACTTCAGCTGAAGAGTTAGCTAAAAGGTTATACAAAGAAAAGGTTTATACCCTGTAAAAACTTGTAGCCACTGGAAATGCCAACCTTCACTTTCTCCTGGTTTGCTTTAATCTTGGAGAAAAAAGTAAAGGACCATGAGATTAGTACATTGGGATCCAGCTTAATTGCAAAAACTGCATAGCTATCTTTGATTTGCGTTCTTAACCCTCAGCTTAGTCTAGCCCCTGTAGGAAGGGCCTGGCCTTTGGAGAGTGCATTTCCTTCCCTCGAGGATGTCAGCAGTGCCGTGAGTGTGAGTACTTTCACTCGCTCTAAAGGACCACATACTATGTCATACACAAAGACTAAGCAATCCCCTTGAATGTCTACAGTTGGGTGAGATGAATTTGGTGTTAACAGCTCAAGCACCCCATCACATTGTTGTGACAACATACTGCCTCTGGCAAAGTCCTGGAAGTTGTCTTTAACAATCTTTTACTGTGTATTAACTTGAAGTTCATTCATTTGCATTTATTGTTGTCTAGGACTGTTTACACTGATGGTTGCCATGGGCCAGGTAGTATTTGTTAGCTGAATAAACTATAACAATTGCACATGGAATCTAATCCAAGGCTGAATGTTGTGCATGAAGAGTATTGTTGTTATTGAACTTCCTTATTATTTTTGTGCTAAGAAACAAAAATTACATTAATAGATGTGATCTAAGGTAGCTAGAAGTGATCTGCTTAGTTTAATATCCTGTCTCCAGGAGAAATTTGTTTAGGAAAAAGGTCAATATCTCATAAAGAGGACTGAGGGGGAGAGAGTTAATGTTTCCTTTTTTTTTTCTTTGTTCCCACTTTTGGTGAATGACTCTTCTATCATGAGACAGAGAACTAAAGCTCCCTCTGAATATAACTCATTATTTTTGATACATTAATTATGAATCTTCTTGTTTATTTCCCTTCTGGGATAAACACTATCAATGTTTTCCAATCCAACTTCAAAGGAAGAAGCTCTGTTTTCAAAGAATTCCTAATAATACGGCTAATCTTAAAAGTATGTTCCAAACAAAACTCTGATAAATATAACATGACAATGAAATCAAAGGATGGAGTCAGAAAACTGTCCATTGACCTGACACTACCACCTTTTTACTGGAGATAGTTGGAGTTACTGCGAGAAAATCTGTCTTGTTATATTTTGCAGGATAGAGAAAGAACAACGTATTTCTTATAAAATCTGCAATTTGTGTGTGTGTGGCTTTGAATGGAAGTGCTGGACTGCCCAATTCTTCAGCAGTGCTTTAAAAATGGGTAACATAAAGGGAAGCATAAATCATGCAGTGCAGTCACTGGAAAAACAAAGATAGTTTACATATTTATGTGCATAAATAAGAACAACTACTTCTTTTTGCTGTCTCAGTTGCTTCTTCCAATTATAGCATCCCTTTTTATCTGTCTTAATCTTTTTCTTAATTAATACTGGTGAAGTCATGCTCATCCATGTTGTCTAGACATTTTTTTTATACTTAAACATTTTAATTACTGAAAATCTTGTGTTGTCCTGACATACTCTGAGGTAGTCTGAATACCCCTAGTAATGTTTGCCTGATGCTGCTTTTTTTGGTTATTGAGCACCTGTAAGATAGGTATGAATTCAGGCATGGGATTGGACTTGCCAGGGAGGTCCTGGTGTTACGGTCACCTCCCTGTCCAGCCATGCAGGAGCCACTCTGGCAGTCACACTCAGACCACCTGCACTGGGACTGAGGCCCCTGCACAGCTACACCCCCCACATTCTCACAGTCACGCCAGGCTTCCTGACTGGGCCCACCCCAGGTTTCCCAGCGCAGTCTCAGATGTGGTGATCCTTAAAATTATTTAATCATGGAGCAGCAACAAGGCAACAGCTTGAGTTCCAAGCTCCAAGGAGGGACCCTGAGCAAAGGGAACCCTGGACTTTTATCCCATCACAGTTTAAGCTACCAAAGTCTGAGGGTCGTTGGCTCCTGCCATGTCTCTGAGCGTGGGGTCCCCTGGCCTGGCAGCAGTTCCTCATGCCCTTTGTTACACCAAGGGTTGGCAGCTCATGGCCTCTTTTCTCAGGTTTCTGCCACCCGGAGCAAAACCTGCAGCTTGTGCTGCAGCTGCACATCGAGTTGCCTGTGCTGAATGTATTCCTCAACAGTGGGATCACTGTCCCTGAAGCATTCAAGGAATGACTGGATATGGCACCTAGTGCTATGGTCTAGTTGACAAGGTGATGATCAGTCCAACATTGTACTCAATGACCTTGGAGGTCTTTTTCAGCCTTACTCTGTGATGCTGTGAATTGAAGGACTGGATTTGGAACCTGAGTCTTCTAAGTAATGAGCAGTGAGAGCTCTGTGACCTTGAGTGTGGATGAGGCATCTCTCTCTCCATTTCTCTGTCATCTCTCTCTTGCTCTCTCTAAAATTAGAACACGAAAGTGGCTCCTCTGTAAAAACCTGAGACTTCTTCACATCTCAAAACATTTCAGTTAGAGGTGTCTCATGCCAATAGTGGTGTTTCAGATAATTTTTTTTTCTTACTTGAGCACTAGCTATCAATTTATTATTGGAAATGAGAAAGAGCATTGAACAGCACTAGAATGCATGCTAGGATGTTTTTCAAGCCACAAGATGTGTTTAGTTTGTTCTTGCACAGGCACAGTGATATTCTGAAAAGACTAAGGCATTAGAGTAATTTTAAATTAGGTTTTAGAGCTTCATGTATTTCTTGCAGAGTGCTAGATGACTTGTTTAGCAATATAAGTAAAGTATTTTGAATTAATTGTGGGGTATTAAATTAAACATAAACTTGCCGATTCCTTGAAGAGTTGAAACCTAACAATTATTACATCCTGGAAAATTATTAGATGTAAGTACAGCTCAAAATTTGGTTTTCACTTTGGGAAATAGATCTGAGCTCTCTTGAGTACTTGATAAAACATATTTTATATAAAAAGTGAAAAAGCAAGTTTGATGAGATCAGTTTTTCTCATTTAAAAAAATCTTTCTCATTGTCAAATTCTGTATAATGAAGTCTTAGTCAAAACCTGGTAATTGTTAACAAAAACATAGGTCAGAAAGAAGTAACTTATGACCAGCCCAAGGACAAGTCAAAAGTTGTTGGTACATCTGCCTGTACACTGCTTAATTGTTGTTTTTCACGGAGTCAGAAGATGCTACAAGGGAAATACCTTTTGTAACTGCCTTTGCTGCCAGACCATGACCAGGGACAGCAGAGACTGCACATCCCTTGTCTGAGTAGTCATTGCATAGAAAAGAGAGCAAAGAGAGAACCTTTCCTAACTGTGTCTTTGAGTATACATTTCCACCATAATGTGTAAGGGATTCCTTTTGTCGCTGTAGAATAACAGTAGAGGTTGCTTGAATTTTTTATTAGGTCAGGGAAATTCAGGTTAAATGGGAGCAAACTAGACCATGTTCAAAACTGTGTTCTGTAAATATAATTGAACTTGTAATACACATTTTTGTAGACTTTCATCATGGTTTTATTTATTAGTATTATCTTGCAACAAGAAAGTAATTCCTGAAGGATTACCAGAAGGCTTTTTCTTCTGTGAGTGAAAATAAAAACCCAATCAAATTAAGTTTGATGTGAAAAGTACAAAATGAGTGTCCTTCATTTTATATGTAAAGGCTGAATAAATGCTAATTTGCTTATTCCCCAATTGAATTCAGCAAATATTAATTTACTAAATATTGCACTTCCTTGCTTATTGATATTGTGAATTGATGTGTGAAACAACTATTTTATTCAGTACACACACTTGTACAGTTGATTTAATGCACAGTGATTATGCAGTTGTTCATTATTTGGGAAAGACACCATGGCACTCTGCTTCCATATTGGTTCACATGTTTGGGATGATATAGCTTGATTGAAGGTTCAGTGTTCCATTTCTGCCATCTAAAGATATGAGCAATAATTCCTATAAAGATCCCAAGGATATAACTAGTTTTTCATGGGTAGCATCTGCTGTTAGTGTTGGAGGAATGGTTGCAATGTCAAATGTTTCCCAAGATTGTCTGAGATCTTCAACAGTTCTCACAATTTCTCATTTAATTAATGTTTTAGAAGATACTAAAGCTCTATAGAAATGATCAAGAAATTAAGTAGCATTGGTAATAGGAGACTTTAGAACAGTTTTTATTTTATAATAAAGAATACATTTGACATAGCTCAGTATGATGGCAGTTAAGATATATAATTCAAAGTGATATATTTTCTCCCCTCTTCCCCCCACCATTTTCTTTCTTCTTTTCTAAGACTTCTCCACTGTTAATTACCAACTACAGGAACTGAAACTTTGGCAACCTTTTTGGAATTCTTATACAGGGAGAAATCAGAAATTTAAAGGAAAGGCGGGCGGAGGGGGGGGAAGGAAAGGCAAAAGCAGTTAGTTCAGCTTGGAGTGCTTTCTTCCATGGCCATAAATTTTAAAGTGACTGAAGCAGTTTCTTTTAGCCGAGGCCAGATGAAGAGAGACCATATCAACAGTTAGTACAATTTGAGTAGCAAAAGCCTAAACCTGAGGTTTTAAGTGGACAATACTTGCTAACTTTTCAACTAGTTGCTGTTGTGTGTTACTCTACCCACATATCTCCTCTGTATGTGAAGTATTGATTTCTTTGTCAAAATTCTCTATAAGAAAAGTAAATAATTTTACATCTTATTGATAACATTTGTCAACTTGTGTTTCCTCTTTCCATCCTTTTTACAATTTCTTCCATGTTGCATTACTATGTACTTCAGATGGTCGACATACTGTTGAAAGCACTCCTCCTGCTGAACTTGGTCAACAAACTATTTGAGGTTGCAATGGATGTTTGCTGTATTTGAGTACATTTTACTGAGCACATTTTGCTATTTGTTCTACTCTAGAAGTTAAAGGTTCCCTGAAATCACCACTTGGCGTCAAGGGCCAACCTCCAAACCGAGTCTTGTAAGCAACTCCTTGCTGAGGGCTGCTGCAGACCTTTGAGTTAGAAAAGAGTTGTGTCTGTTGTGAGATGTATTTGACTGAGAGCTGCTTTTTAGAGCTAGAAACTCAAATGGGCAGTGTGGTGCCTGGTGCTTGCACATATCTAAAGGTGTTGCATCGCAGACCGTAAATCTGACCATTGACTGTACGTCACGATCATGTCGTGTAAGTGCAGCTGGAAGAACATTTGTCTGCCATTCAACCAAACAGCTCAACTTTTTCGGACAGCAGCACACATATAACAGTTTCAGATTGTTCACCCATCTAGTTTTTGATATACTGTGAAAAGAAATGCCAGCATTTATGCATTTGGCTGCTCTGCTGACAGAGTCCTCAGGATACTTTGAAGAAATCTGACAGCTTCAATTTAAGTTTACTAATGTGATAAAGTGTTTTTTAAAGGGTATAAACATTTTACATGGGAAGCTGCAGTCTTGCCAGTGAAAGGGTTTGGCTTTCCAAAAACATAAAGCAAAACAAATGTCCTTCCATTAAATAACATGGCTTTATAGTAATATTGTTAGAGAAATTTAGATAGTTAAAAATGCTGAAGAAACTAAGGGATTCCATAGGCCATTCGATTTCTGGGGCAAACTCGTGAAAGTCCAGAAATATTCTAAAAGAAGAAAGGTTAAATTTTCTGATTAAACCCAAATATTTTCTGATTTTTCTTTTTTTCTTTTTTTTTTTTTTTCTCAAATTAAGCATGAGTCTCTATGGAAACACCTTTACAAAGGTCAAATTCAATTGTTTGATCTATTTTAATTATACTCCTTCATTGATACAAAGCTTGGTATTTCAGCACTCAAAGCTACCAATGTGTCCAAACCAAGCTACTTGTTTCAGGACTGCCTCCAGTTTTAAATCTGAGTAACTGATTTAATTATTTTCTTCAATCATCTTGAAGATAAGGAACCAGGGTGAGAGCTCAGTCAGTGTAATTGTTTAATCCAAATATACAGAGCAAGTAGCAGTTCAGGACAGAAAGCTGCTGCAAGAGGCCTGTGGGAGTTGTGGTGTCCCCTCTAAGCCTCAACAGCAAGAAATAAGAAAACTGATCTCTCCATTCCCATTCAGATTGGATCAATTTCCTTAATGCTTTTAACCTACCATGAATGAAATAGATTTTTAACTTGAGCTTGTGAGAAAACATAATTGCTGTTCAGGATAATTGCTTGTTTTCTGCTGTACTGTACTGCATAATGTCCTTTTTGCAGTAAAATCACATCTTAGAGTGAGAACACTTAAATAACAATTACTCTGACTTTATAACCATCAAAGGAAGGTAAGCATTGTGTTTGCTGCTTCAGTTGTACAGTGAAGATGATCAATTGTTTTAATTGTGTAAGGTGTAAACTTTAAAATAATAAAGAGAATGGAAGAAACTTCTGTCTGAATTGAGTCAGGAGGTCCTCCCACCATGACTCTTGTTCATGGGGAACTTCTGAGAAGACAAAACTGAAATGCCAGTAGAGGAGATATTAAAATAAATTGCCAGAAGCTGATGGTAGTTAACCAGGAGGGATGAAATAGCTCTGCCTTGTATCTGTTGCTGAAATCTGATGTCCCACCTGAGCACTAGAAAGTGTGCAATATACCTCAAAATTGGAGGGAGAGGAAAGGCATTAGGTATGATCTGTGAAACTACCCAGTAAGCCCAATATCCACAACTTATCATTAGAAACACTCTAAAATGATAAAAATAATAAATTAAATTCTTATTCAAGGGATTTTATATGTAACTGAATATCTGAAATATGTTAGAGGTGTTTTTGAGGAACCAACTAATATTTGAATGAGAATGATTTGTTTGATAGTGTATCTGGATTTTCTGGTGGTCCTACTTTCCTTCTCCTACAGCTGCTTTGTGTGTTTCAGTGTTGGCACAGGAGGTGGTGGATGCCAAACATTCATGATGTTTTAAAAAGGAATTAAGAAATTTATAGAAGAAAAGTGCATCTATACTGTTAAACACAAAATTGCCACTCTTTTCTTGAAAACTACTTAACTATGAGTTGGTGGAAGATGTCAATGTGGAAAAACTATAGGGCAAAAAATGTGGAGCAAAGGTTTACTTTTCTGTAGTAGTTTTTCTCAGAAATCTGTTCCTCTCCAGTCCTGGAGAAAAGACATTTATGTAAACCCTCTGTCAGCATCAATGTAGCTAATCTTGTGAGTATTTGAAGACCATAGAACTTCAAAAGCCCCTATATAGCATTTCCTTCTTCCTCTGGCCAGTGCTTCCTAGGACTATATTATTTTTTTTAAATGTGAAATGATAAATGCACTCAACATATTTTAAAGTTAAATATTGTTCTCTGAATAGATTATTATTGAATTTTTACTCTTCTGTAACTGAAATTGCTTAATTAAAAACTGTTCCAGTAGTATGATAGATGTATCACAAGTAAATGATCCTGTTCAGAAGATGTACCAGAATACACGTGAATGCTCCTGAAATGATTAAACATACTCTTTCTCAGCATTCTGAATGGAATTCCCTTATACCTTTTCCATGTGATGTTTTCTATGTATTGTCTTTGTTAAGTGATGGATTCAATGGATGAACATGATATTGGGTGTTAAACTTTCTCATCACTTTCTAAATCTTCTCATTTCTTTCAGCAGATAGGTATGGACACGGTGTTCTTTGCGAATGTGACACACACCTCTCCCCAGTTAATCATTTCTTTGTGGCCTCTTACAGCACAGTCATCATTTCACATAAGCCTAACTCAAAATTTAGCCTCTAAATACAATTTTGATGGAATTGAAGTGCAGAATAAATCTGAGAATGTCACAGAGTGAGTTACAGTCCCTGGAAGTCCAGCTTTTCTCACTGGTAGGGTTAAGGTGCCCAGTCTTTTACTGCAATGCAAGCACAGAGGTGCCTCAGTCTCAGCGGAGCTGAACATCTTGTCTGCTGTGTGGTGCAGGGTGGGGATCACAGGGCCACGTCTCACTGCCTAATCCCCCAGGGAAATAATATATATGCTGTCTTTACATCATCCCTCTGCTTACAGGGTTGGCTCAGGAAGCCCTGCCAGGGTGGTTGGTTAGACAGACTTTTATACTTAAAGAAGAAGCAGAGTTGTTTATTTTGCTTTGGCATGTAGGTATATTGACTCCCCTTGTGGATGTGACCAAAGGAGCATGTTGACAATTATGCTGAAATTCAACACAGGTTTTCCTCTTCTGCATTTCTGAAGTATTCCCTAGCCTTTTCCATAAAGAAAGTAACTTCAGCTGTGGAAGTTTTAAAGTAATTACATTGAAAATGCCATATAGTGCACTGGAAGATTTGAAAACATGGTTCAATATTTTGTTTTAAATGGACTTATAATTACATGTGGGGATTCTTTACTTACCCAGTCCTGAATGGGACAGAAAGAAAAGAATTGACAGAATGTGTGAGAGCATTGATTTTAAATAACTAGACTATTAAATGATAGCAAAAAATGCACCACTCAGTAGATACCTCTAAGGATGATATCACATTCATCTGTCACTGTGGAATGAAAAAAAGTTTTAGACTAATACCTCAGCTTTTGATATAGATTTTATGGACTTTTTTTCCTTTATAATTGGATTAGAATTGTTGCACTTGTAACCTTTTTAGTGACTACTCATTCAAGTATTGACACATGTATATGTTTTATTAGTATCAACCTTGTGGCGCTAGGGCCTGCGCTGCAAACAAATGGGTATGTGGCTCTCTAGATATGTCTCTCAATTACTGCAAGTTTCAAGGAAACATATAATTTATAATGATATTGATTTTCATTTTTTTCCCCCCTAAGTTGAATTTAGCAACATCTCTACATGCTGACAGCACTGGCTATAAAACCCCTGTATTCAGGTTCAGATTGAACTATAGTTCAAACAGTCTCCCTGTATGATACT
>JAWWLZ010000139.1:62509175-62522071 GCA_035041345.1 Poliocrania exsul
GATATTGTGAGGTACTGGATTTTTTTTTACTTTAAATTGATTTTCATTTTTAATGAGAAATGGGGAAATGCATTAGGGTAGGTGATTATATTAAGCATAGTTTCTAATAGTTTTTTTACTTTAAATATTTGAGAATAAAGGAAACGTGTTTTAGAACATTTTTTTCAGCGAGTTCTGAATCTAATGTAGAGATTTAGAAATTCATGATTATTGGAATAGCATCACATAAATACAAAGTGCATTTGAACTGGAGAGCAGACACATCATATTTTATCTGGAAATGATGAGAGAGGCACTCTGAATTTTCATGTGGCTATAGTATGTATTTGAGTTCGTCAAGAGGCAATTCTCAAAAGCAAACCTTTTATCCAAAATGGTTGAATGATATGAGTAACATTGATCCAAAGATGGTCTTTGTGATCTCAGAATAGTTTCTTTATTATCTATGAACAAATAATAATAATCACAATTTTTTTTCTTTTGGCGTGCACAAAACCACATACCTGTCCTGCATTATCCTGTGGGATGAAGTTTAATGCATCTTAATCCTGGTAACACTGCTGGAAGTTTCATGTAAGAAGATGACATAATCCTTTCATAATACAGAGAAATAGGTGGATTCCAAACACAACATATTAAGGCCTACTCTGTTGACTTGTAAGGTGTGTCTCAAGTGGGACTATTTGTGTAGGCAAGGATAATAATTTCCAGTTCAGTCTTTCCACAGATATAAGCATCAGGACTTAGATTGTGTACAGTGCAGACAATATGAAAGTATTCAATTAAAGAACAATTTTTATTCCTATTTTGAATAAAGACTAATTACCAACCATAGTTTTTTCTTTATATTTTGCTGAAAATACCTGAGCTCAGCTGAGGAAACAGTACCCATGTGAAGAACCCTACTAACACCAAGGTCTGGGGCTAATTATGCTACAGAGTAACAGGACAGTGATGCAGGCTCGTGTCCTCAGGGACTTTCTTTAGGGGGGTAGGAAGTGCTTTCTGATTTTCCCTCTTTTACTCTGCCATTTCCAGTGGCTTTTTTCGGTTGGCTGTTTCAGGTGAGGTGGGGTCAGTTGTCAGCCTTTAAGCTCTAATAATGTGTTGCCTTTAATATAAATAGAACTTTATTCACATGAATAATTTTTTTAATTCAGTGGGGACTACCTGTGATTTTAAGACGGCAGATCACCCTCATTCTGTGGAGCAGGGAGCATTTCTCATGAAGTGCAAAGCATGTCGTCAGCACTCTAAACAAGCAAGCTACACATAAAATGTGAGGCTTAGGCTGATCAGTGTGCAGAAATACACAGAACTATTTTTTTTAAAGAGAAACACAACTGCTTTCACCCTTGTGATTAAATAGTCAAAAGGGGCAAAGTGATCTTGTCTTGACCTTTAAAAAGTATTTTCATTTGGAACAAAGGCCAGGCAGGAGAAAGATCATACCAGATATATACTTTTTGAGGACTTTTTGCTGACTCCTTTCTGATATTACAGGCTTTTGATAGAAATATGCTGGCAGAAATGCTGGTGGTGGTAGTGATCTGTATTTGCAGTGCTAAGTCACGTTGTGGTTATTGAGTGGAGATTGTTCCCTTGGCAAAGGTGTGTGAGATGAGACTGCACTTGTCCTTTTTGTCTGTTTGTTTCTTTACCTGATGTATTGCAAACATCTTTCCATCAGCATTTCTGAGGTGTGCATCTCTCTCACAGGACTCTATCCGTGTTGCACACAAAACAGAAATGACCTTTCACTGAATCAAAGGCAGACTATCTCTGGAATAATCACAATCTTTATACCCTAAAAATGCTTCTTTGAAACAAGTCAGATAGATGATAAGCAGATGTTTTCTGGATCATTATGTGCTGTTGTTCCTGCCCTCCCCTCTGTGATGTGCTGGGCGTAATCAGGTGTGAGTTAGTGATGTGAACTTACAGCTGCTGCTCTGGGACCTTGTGGATACGAACTCGTGTTTCATACAGTGTATGGTGATGGTGGGAAGCACAGTGATGACCCCACCTCTCCTCTTCCCTCCTTCCTGGTAGTGTTCCTACATCACATGCAGCTGCAAATGTGGCAACAATGGCTGGAGAAACTCAGGCTAATAATTTAGGGTATTTATGGGATTTTTGTAATCCTTCTGTTAAATTTGTTTTCAGATTACAGAAGGTTGCAGCAGGAGGCAGATGTGGAGTTCAGCAGCAGATGATGCCTGCTACAAAGTGGGGCTGGAAGGGAATCTGAGGACATTAAGTGAGGATAAAGAGAAAAATAAGCTGCTAGTCCATTTTTGAAAGCTTTTGAAGTCGTAATCCATCTCTATTGTAGGTTGTTTTGGTGTTCAGAAACCCATATCAGGGCAGCTTTTTCAGCTTCAGACAGTGGTGATGGCATAAGGTTAAATTAAAAAAAGTGGTGTGGAATTGTAGTAACTGTAGTAGCAAAAAAAGTTGAAGCCACAGGAGTGAACAACAGCTAACATATGAAAGTGTAAAGTGTGCTGTTTCAGTTCTCAGTCCTTTTGAAAGATATTAATGGTTTATTTGAAATGCAAATGAGAAGGGATGAAGTTTATTGCAAAACCATATTCCATATCAAACTTTGATGTCTGATTATGCAGAAAGAGCTTCTAAAATTTTTTGTAGTTTTTAAAATCAGCTTAACATATTCTTAAAGGCCCTACATTTAAGATAAAAGACTTGGTAAACAAACAGCAGTTGCTGTTTTAAGTGCAGGTTCCTAGTCTTTAATCAAACAGGAGAATCATTAGGTTTCCTTTGTTTAAGGAGAGGGCGGGAGGTGAATAAAGACATTGTGATATTTTTCCCAGAGACTATTTTATAAAGCCCTTTTGTACCACCTGGCTGGGAATCTATAGTACTTTACTGGAAAACAAGCAAGCAAAATGAAAACTTGGGAAAACTCCTGAGCACAGCTGCTGGCGTTGCCATTGGGAAATGAAATTTTCATCTAACTGTCAATATTTGCACAAAAGGGCACTGATGCAGTTGGGGTTTTCCATTAAATTTGACTTCTTTTTAGAGCCTTCCTAAGTTGTTAGGGTTTTGTTTCTTTTTACAGAAAGCATAACTTACAGTTTTTGTGGAATATAAATCCCATAATCTTGTATGTGCTGTACCAATAGAGTACTTTCTGCTGGGAAAAATTTTACTTTTTTCTCTTATTTTTATTCAGCTATATGTTCTTGTTCCTATCCCTCTTTTCTTCCTCCACTTCCATCCCCAGCTCCACTTCTTTACAACAACATAAACAGCAATGAAATTTCAAAGAATTGCAGAAGTATTCTTAAATGATACTGTCTAAGAGAAACTCTTGATCTCTTTGGTTTGCACTTTCAGTGTCTTATTTTTGTGCTCTCCTGCAATTAGAAGGTGTTACTGATGCAACAAAGTAGCAGAGAATTCAACTCTATAATTCAAGATGGAAGTTGTCAGATGAAATGGAAGCTTTTTGCCTGAGGAAAGAAAAAAATGGTTTGAACCACTCATCAGAAAAATGTCACAAAGCTGTTAGAATTTGTGATTGGAATAACAATGATTTTAAAATGTTGTCATCAAAATAAACATTGTGGACCCATTTCTCTTTTTCTTTGGTTTGGTAATGACCCCCCGAAATGGTCCCCTAAAAGTATTGTTGTCATTTTGATCTTTCTTATGCTTTTTGTTACTTCAGTTTTTTATGTTTTTATAAATGAATGGAATTGTAAAAATTAGAGATGGTTAAGTTTTTGGGTAGAATTCCTCAGACCTAAGGTGTAGATGTCAATATATCAGTTATAATTGGTGGAAGGAACTGCACTTTTAGGATTCAGTTCAATTTATAGACTGCATGTCTGAATTTGTGCCTTAAAGTGTCTATTTCTCTTCATTACTTAGAGAAGCTTGGGTAACTATTTCAGGTCTAGATATTCGTGCAGATGTTTAAATTTAGAAATAAATTTTATGCTCTAACTTGGCAACATCCAGTCAAAAATAGACCTTGGCATCAGTGTAGGCAGCTGAATTCAGGCTTCAATGTATTGTGCAACAGCTGCCAAATTAAAAACAAGTATTCAAAAGTAATGCTAATGGGGGAGAAAAAATACTGAGAACATGATGGCTATGATTTTATTAAGACCCAAGAAAAGTCAGTACTTTGCCCTCACCTGAGGTGTTGTATTTGGTTCCAATTGCTGCATCAGAAAGACACTCTGGAAAGAGAGAGAGAGAGGAAAGATGAGAGAGAGAAGAAAGATGGGAACAAGATGGGTATGGAGAAAATGTCATATAAAGAGATTGAAAAGCCTTGGACTATTTAGGGAGAGATGAATAAGAGGAAACAGTAAAATTAGCAAAAGTATTGATTACAGTAAAGAAAAGCAGGATGTGAGTTTGTATTTTATTTTTAAAGCTTGAATAGAAGAACAAGGAAACACTGATTGAAACCAGGAGAGAGACATAGAAAACTGATGGAAGAAAAGACTTTATTCACACATTGTATAATTAACCCATGCAGTCATTTCCTGAAGATGGTACTGAGGCTTGTGTTTTACTAGCCTTGGAAAAAGGGACTGGAAATATATATAGGGAAGCAAGTGAAGCATCTATAATTGCAATGCTAAAGTGCAACATCCCCCCTCAAAAATGAGAGACTAGCTCTAAGTGTTTTCAAAGTAATTTCAGAACTCTGGGAACAGTGTGACTTTGGGGCAATTTCAGATTTCACCCCTTCGGAACCAAGTAGAAAATAAATGGTTTCGAGGAATTTTTTTTCAAAAGTTAATTTGTTTATGCAAAATAGATGTACTGTTTGAAACCATTGGATTGGATATTGCTTGGTTATCATCTCCTCTCATTTATTCCACTTTATGCAAAATCCGTTGTGGCCCTCTGTCAGAATGAAGACGTATTTTTGTTTGTGATATATTAAGAGCAAAATAGCGGCAATACTTCAAAACGTGTGGGCTAAATCAGTTTCAGGATATTGTCTGGCTGGGAGATGAGCTCAAAGGAATCTCAAAGCAATTCAAGCAGGTTGCAGCCTTTAAATGCTAATTGGGTTTGTCTGCAAAGTTATTGATAGAGCCTCTAAGGAAGAGAATGAGAATTCATTATTCCTGTATGAATAACCAAAGGAAGAGGAAGTGAATTAAAGGGAGATATACTTTTTATTCCTAAATTCCAGATCTATCAAACCTATTTATTCACCTCAATCTTGCATCGAATGGTCAATGTAATGTTTTCAATTTTGTTCTGTTTATAGGTCATTAAATATCTGTTGCAAATACCAGCGAGGTGGGTTTTTTCATGTGTTTTTTTTTTGTCTGTTTGTTTGGTTGTTTTTTTGCTTAAACAACTAGAAAATATGTGATCTCCTGTTATTGCTCCATTTGTAAGACGAAACATAGCAATGCAGTCTGCTTCTGTTTCCGCTTTGGTCTATTCCACAGGGTTTAGATTGGATATTAGGGGAAAAAAGGTTATGGAAGGGGTTGTTGTTCCAGTTCAGCAGGTCGGGACCAGTTTATCACTGTGTGGGTGTGACCAAAGCTGTGTATTCTAAACCCTCAATGTCATTTCCCATGAACTATTAACAATGGACCAATTGCAGCAGCTTCCCAGGGCACGCCTAGGATGTGAGCTGAGTGTGAAAGCAGCCTGTGAGATAAGAGCTGTGATAACTCCCCTTCTGGAAGTTGTTAGCACCTCCACACCCAGCCTGAGGGGGTGTGTCTGCTAATGGGCCATCAATGATCCCAAAATACCCCATGACTCACAGAGTTAGATCACCCATTGTGTAATTCCCCACACTGAAGGAGGTACTGGGTCTTCCCACCTGAACCAGAGGGTATATAATCTTGGGGTTTGGGGACTTTGGGGACTACTCGTCAGATCTAGAGGAGGACCAGAACCTCAACAGGAATGCGACCACCACTCTCGACCAGGCTGCAACCGTCATCTGCACCAACAGGTTTTTCCCTTCCTTGTACTTTGGACTCAGTGGGAACCACATGGGACTCAGCACAGGGGCTGATGAACACCATTGTGTTTGTGCCCCAGGGAGCTGGGTCATACTTCTGGGTTTTATGAGACAAAACCAATTTCTCTTTGTATCATTCCTTTTATTGTAATATTATCATTAAATTGTAACTCTGACTTATAATATCTTTTGTGTTGGGTTCACTTCTCCTGCTGGTTTACCTTGAAACCAGCACAATTGTAATGCATTGGAACAGACTCCCCAGGGAGTCATCATCCATGGAATTATTAAAAAAGCATTTGGATATGGCATTTGAGGACATGGTTTAATGGTGAACATGGTGGTGGTGCTGGGTTGATGATCGGGCTTGGTGATCTTAAAGGTTTTTTCCAACATTAACAATTCTAAGGTTGTATGAAATCCTGTTTCTCTGAGTTAAGAACTGCACATTCTGAAAGCCCAAAGCTCATTTTAACTAGGACATGTAATCAAGGTGTGCTCCTTGAACCCTCTCTTAAGTGCCTCTGCCTTTTGTGACCAAGGAGATCTGGAATTCCTGTCCTTGTCTCATTGCCCCCTCCTCTTGCTGGCATTGTGTTCTGCTGTGTGATTCCCTGACTCTCCCCTCAGACTGGGATGGGGTTTGGGCTGTAGATTGTTGTGAGAAGGCAACACAGCAGCTTCCTGCAGTTCATTTTGTGGTTCTCATCGAAAAAGAATGGTGAGGCCATTTCCAAAAGGATGTGACAAATATGTGTAAGGTAGCACTTGGAGTAGAGGTGGTAGGAAGCAACAGAAAAAGACCTGCCTGGAACTAAACCATGAGGGTTTTTTGTTTCCTAATGAGGAATGCTATTCTGACTGTGTACATTTCCTTTTCTCAGTATGGTTTACTGTGGTCCAGCCCTTAATGTTGCTACCAACTGAAAAATTCCATGAAGCTGCTGCTGCTGTTGAGTGTCAAATCATGTTAGGATGTGACTTAGAATGAGCAAGAAGGAGTTTAAGACTGGGAGGCATGGGCTGTATTCATTAGTGCATACCGGCTGCTCTATTTTGATGTGAGGGGTAGGAAAACATCATCAAATCAAGGGATTAAACTGTTTATGGCTGCTTTCTCTTACTTTCAAAGAGACTGCCATACTGGTGAATCCCTGTAATTTTGAGACTGATTTGAAAAAGGAAGGCCATTAATCTTTTAGATTTATTTTGTTAAGCCCTGGGAAAATGGATGTCCTTGAGAGGACTATTATTTTTCACAGACTTGTAGTGAATCTGGAGAGCACCTGTAAAATCTGTTGGATACTGTAGGTATGTACCATGGATATCTGTGACCAAAATCATCTTAAGCCATTTGCTGAAATTAATTTTGGGGTTTTCCCTCCCACTCACCCCAGTTTCAGTAATGATCTTTCTACTCATTTTTTTTTTCATAAAACAGGTTTAAAACAGCTTGCAAATTGTCAGATATCCACTGATGAAGTGTGGGTTATTTTTAGCATTCTATTTTTTACTGTGGCATTGCAGTAAGCAATATAATTATGCTTTCTTAAACCAACCCAAAAAGGATTTTCATGTGTCTGGGCAAAAGTTAGTGACCGTCTCCACAGCACTACAGACCAGAGTCCATATGTATTTCTTGGCACACTCTCTTCACCTTAAATTTAAAACAGAAGAAGAACAAAGGTTGTAGTAGTACAGAATTTTTTTGCCTGAGTGATTCTGGTTTCCTCCTTGTCACAGCCCCTCCCAGCTGCTTTTATGGGGTCTCTCCAGCCATTCTGGCTGTATTTCTTTCTTGTATGACTTTATATTGTTAAAGGTATAATGATGCCTGCCAGCTCCAAATGATCCAGCACAATAGTTCTTTATCTTTGTGCATTGCAAACCTGTCTTTTTGGACCTCATGTTAAATCTCTTAAATCTCTTTCATGGGGTGGATGTACAGCAAACAGGGCCTAGATTTGCAAGGGTCCTGAAGAGGTCTTGTTTCTTAGGACTTCCATGGGATGTACTGCTGGTTATCTTCCCTGAAAATCACTCCTTAAGATACCAGGCCTTAATGCAAAAGTGTTAAACTTAGTGGGAGCTTCTACTTGAAGTTTCTTAACCTTCTTGCTGCCAGATGTGTCATTTCAAAAGTAATAATAATAATAATTTCCTCAGATCTATTCCATTCTCACAGCAATATATATTTAATGTACTTTTGTCTATTACGTTCCGTTATTAACTACTGTATCTGTTATTAAGTGAAGAATAATAATATAAATAAACAAAATGCAAAAAATTTGTACATATTTCTGCATTCAGATGGTAAGTGATGGATATTTAAATGTAATCGCTGTGTAAGGTATTACATTGACTTGGTAGCTGATGAAAGTAGGGATAGATATTTAAACTGAACTTGTTTTGAATTCTTCAAGCACTGAGTACAAACAACAAATTCACTGCAGCTCTTTGTGTTATAGTTTTTGAGCAGAAAGTGTGCTTAGAGGAAGGAGAAGAGAGTGAGTTTGTAGCATTATAACTCTGTGTGAAAACAAACTCTGAAACTAATGAGGATATTTGGCCAAGTTTTTCCTATACTAAAGTGTAGAAATTAATTAATCATGGTAGATCTAGTCTGCCTGACAGGCAATCAGAAGTCGCCTAAAATCAGTGTATGAGTGTGTTCGTGTATGTGTAAGTAAATGAAACTTTACAATTTACATCTGTAGCGGAAGAAATGTTTGAGTGAAGACTGAGGAGACATGCATTTAAAAAAGAGAGTTGAGCTGGAGTGAAATAAAAGAACAGCCCTGTGCAATAACCTGTGCTTTGCCGTAGGTGTGCTGAGAAAGAGGTGTGCCATGGTAAATGCTAAGAATTAGAAGATGATGATGAGTAGCATGGTTATCTTAAATTGTTAGTGCTCCTCTATGTGACAGTGACTGGCAGGTCCCAGGCCTTGGCTGCTTGGCCTCTTGAGCCAGCAAAGCGTCTCTGTCATTATCAAATGCTTGTTGCTACTTGCTGTTGAATTGAACCCTGGGATAGAGTTTTTCAGAAGTTCTTTTTGGACCACTTATTCTTGCAGCTTTTTGATTCTATCTATATGCCTGCCTCATGGGTATGTTTTAGGGTTCTTTTTGGTGCCGCATCAACAATGATAGGATTTGCAGAGTTCCGTTACTTTTTTTTTCACACTATTTTAAAATATAAATAATAATATGAATTTGATGAGAAAGCAGAACATTGCTATATCTTCTTAGTGCCTACTATGGTCCAGAGGTGCAAACTAAATGCAGATCTGTTTTAAAGTGAGCTTAAAGTAAAATGAAACCTATTCCTGTGTCACTGTTGTCACCAGCAGAGTGCCAGGGATTTTAGTCCTAAACTTGTGTTTTTCATTTTAAAAAATAATGATAATTTTTTTAAAAAAAGGATTCATATTGAGAATTAAAATATCATAAAACCTTTGTTTTCTTTAATGGCTAAGTCTCGAGAATCAGCAGAAATAGTTATAGGTGTGTTCCTGGTGCCATGAATGAAAATTTAAAAATTATTGTTTAGTCTTTTTGAAATGCATGCCCAAAGTCTGTCTTTGTCACCTTTGTGTTTATCTGCAAGGGAGACGATTCTTTTTTTGTTGCTTTCCACAGGGACACTCCACCAAATGGCAACATTAGAGGAGAGATTCATGAAATGAACAGTGTTTCAAGCATTTAGAATTAGCTGTATGTACATGAAGAAACTATCTGCTTTCCATCACGAGCCATATACAGCAATTAATTGGATGGCCTTTGAGAATATTTTTGGCCATCAAGATGTCTAAAAAATGGTGGAAGAGCTTTATCTCTCCATATTAAAAAATGAAAAAAAAAAAGGTAAACTTGAACTTAATATCAATTAGGACTTTAACATCTGTTTCTGGAACTAATACTCCACAAACATCAGAATTCTCAATATCAGATGTCAAAAGCTGCAAGATAGCTGGCTTAGCATTAGTAGTATAAATGTTATGAATTTTGTCCTAAAACAGATGTCTAAGATGTCTAGTAGAAGTTGTCCTTTCAAGGTATCTATCTCTCTGCTACAACATTAGAGAGAAACTAGTTTTTTGTCTTTTTAGAGTGTTAGGGGGAAATCAGGTTAGTTTCCATGTAATTATGAGATTGCAGTTTATTTAAAAAAATAAAAGAAGTAAAAAAAGTAATGTGAAGTGGCAGTGGATATCTCATAGCAGGTGTAAGTCAAGTGGTGTGCTGGAAATCTCTTATATCAGCCTGTCTTTGGAATTAGTGCTCTGTAGGAAAGAGCCAGAGGAAAAAGATTTTTGGGAACAGCTAAATAAGACAAACTGTTATAACTGGAACACTATACTCTTATATTTGTTTGTTTGTTGTTTTTTTTTTTCACTTATCCCACTTGGGTCTGAACCCCAGTGAGCTGTGCAGTAGGAATTGTCTTGCCTGTTTAAGCTGAATCACTTTTTAGGCTGTTTCTTTACAGCTCCTCAAGTGTAGATGTTGATGATTCTGTGCTGTGAGGGTAATTACCATTTTCTTACCTTAACAGAACTTTTTCTCAATAAATTAGAGCACTCCTATCTCCATGCTTCTTTCTCAGTGATTTACCATATCCCCAGTGTATTTGAACTGTCTATTAACCAGATGCTACCTAGATTAAAGGGAAAAGGTAATCTACCATGCAACATGACCCAATACTTGCTTAAAAATGAACTAAATTTGTTCCAAACCATGGCAAACAGCATGGGCTTGTCCCATGGGCTTTCCAATGAAAATTTCATGCAGACTTTATAAATGTCATCTCTGTGTCCCTATGCAGTTTGTACACATGGTGCTTGGTATAATGAGGTGTCTTGTCATTCTTGTGACAATTTGGATAATTTTGTAGGGATAAGCCACAAGACATTTCTTTACTCTTTTTGGAGAATCAAATAAATAGTCCAATAGGGATTCTGGAATTAAATCTGTCTCCTTTCTGCTTAGATCTGTTATCTGTTTAGGATTTCATGAAGCTTTATGGACATGTGAATATAACTGGAGATCCTTGTTAAGGTTTATAAAGATATTAAGGAACCAGAGAAAGCAGACGGACTTGGAGAATTTGCATAAATTCTTGAACAATTCAATGATTAAAACCAAAGTTTAGTGAAACCATTGTGGGCACTGCTGGAGCTCATTCTAAGCACATATTTCTGAGTGCTTCCAATATCTTCATAAATGTGACTACAAGAGCTAAAACCTCCAATAAATGTTTGGTTTGTTTTTAAATTAAATTATTTTATTTGCAGTCTATGGCTACATGCAGACTCCTAAAAATGCTCAGAAAAGAATGATTGCTAGGTCAGGAGCCAAGACTCAGTTCTCTCCACATGTTCACTTGTACTAGTTTTAAATTCTTATGATACCATATTTAGTCTTCCAACTTAATGGGACCCAAGCCTCAGGAAAAGACCCAGTCCCTACCTGAGGAACATGCAATGCATCAAAAAAAATGCAGATTAAGTATAATTACCATAGGGTTTGCGTGATGACAGTAGTAATAGTAACTTTGTATAGACCCAAGATACCCTTTTGGCATTTGTGTGCCATTAAAAATCTGTCTGTAGCCTCTGTGCCTGTTTTGTTGCTAAACTCAGCTGGAAGAGAAGCACTGAACAAAATTTTTGTTGTTTTGTATTATTGCCCAGTGTTACTCCTAGTGTTTGTTTCCTTCCCTCTTTCCTCCTGTATCTTACAAAGCAGGTAAGTGTTGTGTTCAAGATAAACCCACACAATGGAGAGGGTTCAGATTTGGTGTAAAACATTCACTTATTTTTTATAATGATAGAAAATCTCTTGATAGTTACTATTTTTGAAGCTGCTGTATGTGTATATCAGAAAGGCTGAATTATTCTGTGATCTCATGAATAGTAAGTATCATAAAGAAAGGTTTTCTTTCCTAGTGAACTTCCAATGTCAACATGCTTTTGCAATGTTAGAAGCCTGTGGGTTTTTTTCCCATGGAAAATCTAACAGATGGGTTTATTTTCAATTTTTTTATTCACAGAGGTGTTCAATTATTTATATGCTACTTTGCATCCCATCATAAAACTGCTCAATGAACAGATTATGAAAGCTGTTGAGTTTGTGGAACAGAATTCTGTTCAGTATTTCCACTCTTATGTCTCAAACCTCTCTTTCTCCCATCTTTCCTTTTTACTGCCCCGTCTTCTGTGTGGTGTCCATACTTTTCTGACCATCATCTTCTGTCTTCCACTGTTTGGCTTCTTTTCTGTTTACAGAATTTCTGTTTCTGTAGAAACATCCTAACCTTCCACAGCTTACTCATAGTTTTAACATTATATTTTGAGTCATGAATTTACAGAAAAATGACAAATTTTCACCCACAGCAATGGAGGGAGAACTAAAATTCTTATTCTGCAATTAATGTGTTTGCAGATACTCATTCATACTCTTGACCCATCTGCTGCACAGCTGGACATTGAGCCCTGCATTCTCTCTAGATCTGGTGTTTCTTTGCTGCTTGTAGCTTTAAGCAAAATTTCTTCATCCTGTTAGCAAAAATGTCCAGCATCAAATACTATCATTAGAGACAAAAAGGTAAATGATTTATGTATTTCTGTGTTTATTCTGTGACAAATTAACTCTCAAGAATTTTCAGTGAAGGAATTAAATGTCTTGGAAGGCTCTGCTGACCTCAGAATTAATGAAGTAAAGACTATTGATTTTACTGCGGATAGTGCCATGACAATTAACAAACAAATTACTTTCTTATATGTATAGTTTTAGGATAGTGAGATGATCTGAAAGGCATCTAGAAAAAACTCAAGTTGGTAATTCTTTCTCAAATCAGGGTCTGTAGTAATACCCACTGTAATCAGTACATGAACTTTTTCTGCCAC
>JAWWLZ010000139.1:62528320-62543870 GCA_035041345.1 Poliocrania exsul
CTTGCAGGGTCAATCTAATAGAGCAGGCTTTCCAGAATTATTTTTTCTTCACCTGAAGAAGTGATGATATTGTAACATCAGAAGAAGTTGCAGCAGCATTTTGGTCAATGCAGTATGAACTGCCTTGCTGTAATTTAAAGTAAAGTGCGTGTTGAATGTTCTCTGTCAAGCACACAGTTGGAACTTGCTGGATAAGGAGATCCTAAGGTGGAAAATTAAAAACTGTCTGTTCTTTTCATGATGCCCCTGGTTTAGTATCTTAAAAATGTAAGGAATGTGGTTTTTTGGTGTTTTGTTTTTAAATAATGTGTAATTAGTGATTTGCCTCACTGTATTTTGTAGTGACACAATTCCACTGACATCTGTTTAGTACAATTCACTTGCAGACCTTGTAAATAAAGCAAGGTGAGCATTGGCTCTCTCTTAAGGAGTTGCAGCTGATGCCAAATATATCACCTGAGCCACTCCTTACTTCTGCTCAAAACCATGGTGTGTTAAAGCTTTTTGGTCTGCTATAGGGCAGAAAATACACATATGATCTCACTTGTTTTTAGTGCCAGTACTTCAAAGAGTGTCCTGGGTTTAGTAAAAATCACAGTAATATAAAACTCAGTGAAATCAATCCATTACAGAGTTCAGCAAATAACTGGCTGCAGAATGCTGAAGCCTGGGTCACTGAGCATTGTGTAGGGGTTTGAGTGTTATGTTTTTATTATTCTTCAAAAAATTACATATTTGAATAAGGTCATTTTCTGCCAAGTCTTGAAACATCCCAACTGTATTTCTAAGAAGACAATAGTTTGGTATTGAGAAGCCTAGATATTTTAGGTTGCATAAAAATTGAATCAACTAAGCATTTAAAAGTGTTATTTATTTTCGATTAGTATCTCATATATCCATTCTACGCAGGACTTCAGCAATTCAGTGAGATTTACTACATACTTGACTTCAATTCCTGGAAAAATACAGGAAGAAATCACTAAAAGTCCCTGTAAGCACCTAGAAAAATAAAGAGGATGAAGGATGGTAAACATAGATTTGCCAAGAACAAAATGTGTCAAACCAATTTAATTTTCATCTCACCTAGAATAACAGGACTTGTGAGTAAAGGACAGGTAGTAGATGTCATATCTTTTGACTTCAGCAGAAGAAATTATTGTAGTTGGATAAAAAGCTGTTGAAAAAGCTATAATAGAGGAATGTTATTAATATTTCACTGTCAAAAAAAAAAAAGTATGTGTCAAGAATATGCTTATTAAATCTGTAGATGACACCAACCTGAGAAGTAGTGTAAGCATGTGGAAAATAGAGAAGCAGATCAGGAAAAAAGGTTATTTATGATGTGATTACATAGTGAGAGTTACCTGGAAATCTAATGATGTTGTAATAAGTAGGGAATGCCTCAGATTTGCTATTGTTTAAAATAAATTGTGGGTGAATAAAAAGCATGGCAGATCATTGCATTTGCTGTTTTTCTAGATGATTGAAATTGAAAAAGTTTTTGTTTTCAGTGCCCATTTTATCCTCTAAGTTGTGATATTTCTGGCTAATGACTTGGATGAAAGAGTCCATGCAAATGAAAAGGGGCATAGTACTTTCTTGAGAAAAGTGCAAATTCTTTTTGTAAAACCTTAAAAGTGTTTTATACCACAGATGCTTCTAACTTAATTTTTAGCATTTCAGTTGCTCTACCCAGCCATAAGCTTTTTCTTGTATTAACTGATGTTTTAGAATCTAAAATTTATTAGATCATTTGAAAATATCAGAAGAGACATCCTGTAATAAGGCAATTTTTATTTCTGTGTTAGAATAAGAAAACAAATATTCTTGGTAAAAGTAGCATCATATTTGAATATTCTTGTTAAAAAGATGTTATTGCTTGTCATTATTTTGTTTCTATACTCTATATTGCTTCGTATATACATCCAAAATATGCTATCTCTACATATATCTCTATATAAATGTTAATCATGCATACCTGGGAGCCTTACATTTTACAAAAACTCTTTCTCAAACCCTCTGTGAAGAAGCTACTATTAGTTTAAGAAAATTATTTACTTACATTCACAAAAGAAATATGGAACAACTGGAACTAAAATCCCAGTTCCCTTAATAACATTATGTTAACCTCATTAAAGAAATTGTATTAAGTGTAGGAGCATTGTGGGGTTAAGCAAAGGATGGCCAAACAGTTTCCTTTCATGATATCAAAATTATTTGTCTTATGTGATCAAGTCTCTGCAAAATAAATGATTCCAAAATTTGCTAAACTTAAAAAATAACTGTGGAGAATGTTTTTTAATAGTTTAGTTACCATGTAAGTATATCATTTGTGGTGTTTCTAAACAATAGATTTTCAATATTAGTTTTTTACCATCTTCTTCTTAGTAAGATTGTTTTATCTTCACTGAAATAATTATATTTTCTTTAATAAGATGAACATTTAATGTGCTCTTGGCATGAATTAATTTTTAATAAACCATTGATAAGTCAGATCTCTATGGATTTCTTTCCCTTAAAAGTCAAGCCTCTTCCAGGAAGGAGTTTGTGATAGATCCTGGCATTAAAATTTATTGTAGTGTTTTCAACATTATTCATAATAAGAAGAAAGGAAAACATAGGGCTAGTCAGACTGTAGATGATACATATTTTTCTCATTTGATACAATTATGAGATAATGTAAAATCTGTTTCTAGAAAAGCTGGGAAATTTTATACCATGTGTTCTAATTTACTAGGGGAAATTAGCAAAATTGGAAATTTCATTTATTTATCTACCTGTCAAAATGTTTGTGTTGTACTTAGGCACAGATTCACTCTTCAACTGGGTGATGAGCTACTCTGGCAATTTATGAATTGGTACTTCAAAGATCTGATTTGCAGAACTGACATGGCTCAAGCATGAAAATGGGAATTCTAATTAAAACCTGAAATCCTACCTTGGTAAACTGCAGCCTTAGCCTTCTGTCTGCTCTGTCCAAGACAAGCAAAGGAGGTAGTATGACTAGATTGGCAGTTGATTCAATATGATCAGTGATCACTCTTAAAATGGCAAGTTAAATGTGCCTTGAATTAACAAACTCCTTGAAAAAGCTGTAGGTTCCAGCTCTCATGGAGGGAGGGATAATTAGTGACAAAAGCACTTTTTATTGCTTTTTATTGCACTGATCATAAAGCTGGTGAAAAGTGGGCAAGCATTTAGGCTGTTCAGTACCAAACAGAAGCAGTAAACTTGAAAGGGAAGAGTTTGTCAGTGTTTAGTTATATTAATACCAGTTATACCATTTGGGATAGGGCAGTTTGATGCTTGTGGGGACAGAGCGGAGAAGACTGAGATGTCCTCTCCAAGGAGGAAGAGGTCAAGACTGTAGAAATATAAACTAACTTTTCAAAAGAAATGCATGTCTAAGCTAATTGCTCAGTCTGAATTTAGGAAATCTGACAGTGAGTTGTACCAGTACTCAGCAGTTTTACCAAAGATGTTTTGTTGGCCTGCAGTGGGTTACTGCCCTTCACTGAAGGCAGTGATTCCCCAGTCAGTGTGGATTGTAGCTCTCTAACCTCTTCTACATAGCCTTTTGTTTCATGGGCAGTATTTCTGAGTGCAGAACATGAAGCCCTTGAGTGGAAGGCTTCTCTTGGATAAGTTTATGCTGCTGGAGTTCTGTTTCAACATGAAGTTGATGCAAGTCTTGTAGGTGTTTGCTTCAAACTTACAGAAAAATCAGTTTGCCTTGAATTTTAGAATCTGATGTATTTTAAATTGGAAGGAGGCAAGTGGGTACAAAACTTGGTTGGGATCTGCCCTGAGGGAAGAGCTGCCATTAGTTCTGCTTTTACCTAATTAATTTGAGTGGCATTTGGGAAGTGGGGGAGGAATAAGGCCTTGTTTCACCTTGACATCCGCTCAACTCCAGCTGTGCTCCCAGTTTCCATGAGTCACATGGGGCTGTGGTCTGCCTTCCACCTGGAGCACTGAGTGTGCTCCTCAGGATCCATCCATCCGTAAATAGGGGTTTACATGCTTCGTTATTCCGAAGGTTTCTTATCCACAAATAACTGTGTGTTATTAATGAAATGGTGGTGAACCTGACATAACTTCAGCACTTTAAGCAAACTTCCGCATTTTGAATGAACCGCATTTCTGTTTTCTGCACAACAGATGTGGTTGTTTCTTCTTCCCTGAATTATGGAGACAATGTTTTTCTTAGGTCTAGACCTTTTTCTGTATTGCTCTCCGTGAGTTTCAAAACAAGACATTTTCATGTGCCATTGCTCATTTTAGTTGTATGTTAAGGATGTTCTCAGCTTGAGCTGTTAATTTCAGGGGAAACTTTATTTTTGTTAAATTGGAGCTAAAGCTTTTTAGAAAAGACTTCCAAGAGGAAGGTATAGAACAGCCTAAAAACCATATAATTGGTTTGGATTTCTAAACTATGTAGCTATTTATATCTTGTGGTTACTTCTGAAAAAGCTTGTCAGCTTTTTACTTCAATGGTACTGACAGTTTCTACTGTGGTACAATTCAAATAAGCCTGTGAACATGCAAATGCAATCCAAGATAACGTTTTACTAACATTAAAAGCCAACTGATTAGGTCAAATGACAAAGGAGCCATGTGGGGCTAAAGCCAAGTCTGGAGTGGATTCTTATTGCTTTATTTGTACTCATTTTCTTTGCTGCTAAATTGCAGATGTATAAGGGGAAGATCCACAGGTATTCCCATGTAATATGGTCCTGTAATGATAAGGATTGGGCTTTCTGTAAGCATCTTTTCTAAGCAATTACTTGTACTTTTTGCCTTATAATATATAGTTGTTTCTATTATTTTCTGACTTAATTACGATTCACTTCAGTGTTTATGTTGCCTGTTTTCCATGCTCTGCCTGTAGGATTTCTGTTCATCTTCAAGTAAGGAATCCTGAATAGCTTCCATATACTTTTGTTTCGATAGGTGCAATCTTCTAGTTTTGGTTTGAGTTTCTTTTAACTCTTAAAGCAATCCAGCGTAGAAGATGATTATGGTGATCAGAAATTTGTTGTGTTATGTTAAATGTAGTGGACCTTTTAGTCACTTTTATGAGGCAAGTTAAAAGTGTCATTGACAGATACCATTAAAAAGTATTTTTTGGGGAGTAGGGATTGTGGGCTTTTTTTGTCATTTAATTACTTCTCAAGCTATGCTTATTGAATGTGATCACTCCTTTGTGTGTATGGATGCATTGAGCTGAGTATTTTTATGTACTAGATAATGAATATAGTATTTTTTCTTATAGTTTACCTAAGGAGTGAGTAAGCATTCTTGCAGTGATGGTTTTAGGGGCACAGACTATATCAGTACTTCTAAGTGCATGACCTCTACTGGTGTTTTTCTATCAAAGTGATTTCAGTTTTGCTGATGTAAATGAATTCAATACTCTGCCATGAAATAGAAAATACTGTTCCAAAGGGATTTGATAGGTATTAGCCTTGACTTCAAAAATTGCATGTATGTATAATGATTGATATTTTAAAATATTGTCAATTATATTAATTCAGACCACATAACATGTCAAACCTTATTAGATACCCACATTATAGGAAGAACTCTTCAACTTTCAGGATCTTTATGTACATGATCTCTGTTATTATAAACTTTCAGGAATCATGGCAAGATCCAATATAAGGATCACTAAGGAAGTACTTACCCAGACAAGCATGCATTGCAGTATTTGCAGTCACTGCACTTGGCCAGTACACATGCCTGGATTTCTTGCCTGACCTGGAACGACACTGCAGGAGCTGCTGCTGCAGCCTGTGCAGTGCAAAAGGGGCCAGGTGCTGAAAGGCTGGGGATGAATGCTGAGCCCTAATACCCAGTGTTCAGTCTCCTTGTCTCTGGCATCAAAGCTCTACTGCTGGGTGCACCATAGGAAGACTAAGGAAATAAAAAGCTAAATGTCTGAAATAAAATAGCAAGTAAGTTGGGCAGGAGGAGCTGATGAAGTGAATGCTCACTTGTGAGTTCCTTTGCACAAGCATTAATAGGAGAAAAGTGAGAAAAATTAGTCTTAAATCACTAAAGTCTTCTAACTGTAGTTTGGAGGAGATTTCTGAAATATTAACATACTATGTTAGTGGAATACTTTTTTAGGAGATAAGAGACCAGTTCAATGACAAGAGACCAGTTCAATTCTGACTCTCCTGTCCTGCTGAAACCCTCTTCTTGTGCAATGTAAGGCACAAAAAGTGAGAGAAAGTGAGGGAGGAAAGAAGAAAACACAAGAGTGGCATGAATCCTAGTGACTCAGCTACTGTATGAAGCAACGATTAAACTGGACTGCAAGGCTTCATAATCCCTGTTCCTCCCTGCTGCATCCTCCCCAGAGGCAATCTCATAGTTAGAGCCACTTTGATAGACATGGATGGGAATAATTTCAGGTAGAGGAAAATGTTGGACTTCAATCTTCTACTCTGTCATTGCTGCATTTTGTGCAGGTCTTTATGTGGATGGTAAATGTTACTTTGAGAACACCTACCAGACTAGGCTGCAGAGGTATTTTGGCAAAGAATACTCTTTTTTTTTTTTTTTTTAAACTGCATAGTCTTCAGTGCCATAATACTTTCTAGCAAAACCCAAATGAAAAGGGTAAACAATGCCATCTGTAAAACAGGGGAATGAGGATGAATCTTGTAGTTACAAGATTGTCAGGTTAATATTTTTAGAAAAGCATTGGAACAAATAAATAAATTTTTGTAAGCAACAAGAAAATTATAATGATGTGTAATAACTGTAATCAAGAAATCAAGGTTAATCAAGAAAAAATGTGTCATAAATGTAATTATTCTGACAGCTTAACAGTTCTGCTAGTAGATAGAAGGGAAGCTGTAGATGTCTGTATACTTATACGTTAGAAGATCTGTCAGAATGGACAGATACATCAAATGGGACTTTTCAGGAGCCTGACTTAGCTCAATTACTAGTCTATATTTTCATTAAATACTTTTAATGAAGGACAGACTGCTTATTCAGCCTTCAGGTAATGACAGCAATGCTGGGAAACACACAAGGATGTTTGGAAGACAAGGTCTGAATTCTGTGAATATAAAATTCTTCTAGTCCTTCTGTTCCAGAAACACTGTGGGAAAATTAAAATAAGCTTAGCTGTGTTGCTATGTAGGAAAGACAGATTTAAAGTTGTATATTTAGATTGGAGTAATTAAGTGCACAAGCAGAGGATGGGAATCAACAATACAAGAAATACAATCCTTAGGCATCAGCAATACAAGAAAAAATGTGAGTTAATTGTCAATTTAAACTTGAACTTAAGTAAACAATGTCTTGTCAGTGATGTTAAACACCATCTAGAGTGTGACAGAACACTATATTAAAAACCAGAAGGAATTCTTTCTTGTACCTCCTAAGGTCAAAAAGGATATGGAACAATATAGGGGAGTTCAGCAAAAAATAACAAGAGTCCTCAGAAGTCTGTTAAAAAAAAAAGGAAGACTAAGAATAAAAGGTTCAAGGAACTGGATTTTTTTTTTTTATAATACATAGAAAGTTAGACTAAGGTATCAAATAGCAGCTTTCAAATACATAAAAGGCTGCTGCAAAGAGGTAGAGAATACATTCATGGTCTTTCACAGGGAGATCATTGGCATTTGAATTGCAGCAAGGAAGATTTAGGTTATAAATCAGAAAAAAAACTTCTAAAAATAAGGATGGTGAAGCCTTGAAATGGGTAGTGTAGAGATAATATGAGGTTTCCATTGTTTGAGGTTTCAAGAACAAGTATCTGTACTCGTTATTGGGGGTATTGGGAATACAGCAGAAGCACGGAGAGCTCTTTATCCTTGGGTAATAGGTGTCTATGATGCGTCGAGGAACATCTGTTAGCTTTATGCTGGATTCTTGGAAATGACAGTTTTGAAATTGCATATAACTGATATGTGAAAGTACTATGATGTAATGCAGTTAAATATGTGTGGAACTTGGAAGAGAAGCATAACTTAGTCCCTTGCTCTCTCATTTTTCTGTGCAAAGGCATTTTTACCTTTTAGTCTTTCAAAGGTAGGGTAAATTATTTTCTTCCTAAAATGCTGTTTCAGCCCTTGGCAGCTCAGAGCACAACACTTTCACTGGAGAACTGTAGTTCTGTCCTAACCCCACCCCAGTGGCTCTGCTGGGTCCAATGCTTCTCAACCAGGGCTTGTTACTGACTTGGATTTTTCAGAACCTGACAGCAAAGCTCTTACAAATTCCAGTCTTGTTATAGTCTTGTTTCTATGTCCCATAACTTCTTTAGTGGCACTTTTTTCAGCTTCTATTTCTGGTTTTTTATTTTTCTTTCCCACTTCTTGCTTGTGTAACCCTGGCTGGGATCATATCAAATGCTAGTCTTAAACATCAGGTCCAAAGCCACCTCTCTGCTTGGTCCTGCCGTTGCTGGGAAAATAGATCTTTTCTGGTTTTGTTTTTGAACAGCAAAGGGCTTCACTTCAGGTCAGACTGTTTATCTGAAAGGCACTTCACAGATAAAAAGAAGAATTGCTGTATTTATCTTGCAGTAACAGCAACATCCAGCAAATAATGCCGCCGTCTCCCTTGGCTCCAGTGCCTGGGACACAAACAAACCAGCTACAGAAAGCAATTCATGTTGCTATAGACTCTCAATTTAAGCACTGTCTATTAAAGAACATCTACATGGCCAATGTTTTCTGTTTTTCCTCTCTCAGGAGGAAAAAAGATCTAACTGCTTTTCAGTGACAAAGGTTCTCAGTCCCAACAGATGGAAGAGCTGTCATCTCTCTTCTCCTGAAGTGGAAAAAGAACATTCATCAACTCTTGGAACTGGGTGCAAAAAAATCAATAGGTCCTATGTTGTTAAAGCCATTAAAAACCATAGTTTCAGCATATTTGTAAGACAGCTTAATGCAGTGAATAAAAAAAGAAAAAGGCATCACAGTAGGAAAACCTCACTAATTTCAGTATTAGCCAGAATATTCGCTATTAGCCTACTTAAATATTAGTATGAACCAAAATATGGGTTTTTTTCTTCTAATCCTAAACAGACTTAAATTTAAAACCCAGAAAGAATTTCTCACATTTCTTATCTTCTAAATACATACTTACCTCAAAATTCAATTTGTCACTAGCTTAGCTAGTGCTCTGTGCATCGTAAGCTGGGAAGGAATTGCTTCTACGACCTGGGTTTGTTCAGAAGTGACTCAAAGGCAAGAAAGAGCCAAATGGGTGCTGCTTCACTGACTTTCTGATTTTGAACTGATGCAGTTGAGCCTCTTCTGCAGTATCCTCCAGTGGTGACATTTCAAAGGACTGGAATTACCCTAGGATAAATACATCAAGACTTTAGGAAAATATAAACTTTCTTTGCTCAGGCAAGGTGAGAGCAGTATAGGAAATATTTTTTTTCTGTAACTAACATTGGTTCATTCACTGAAATTGGCCTGGGGGATTTGGTTTTGGTTTTATAACATCACTCTTACACTATCAAATTAAATTTTACTGTATTCATGAAAATTCATTAATGTTTCTGTTTATGTCAGCTGGATTATTTACTGACCTGAAAGCAGTTGTACTTATAAAAATCCATTGTAAACAGTTGCTTTGGCATGTTAGTAAAGTCAGAGTTGAGGACTTATGTGTTTGAATAACTATAATAATGATTTAATGCAAGAAGCTGTATTTCTGGTGATGACAAACCTCTGAGCAATTGAGCTTGACTTTGAGATCCCAGATTGAGTTTGGAGTGAAGGACCAGTAAAATTGTTGTAAAAATTTCCTAAAGAGAATGTCTTCTGCTATGAAGTTTTGCAGTCATTTATAATGCAAATTTCAATAGTTTTGTGTATTTCAGGATAAGCAGGAATGATCTTTCTTTGTTCAGGCAGATTTATCCTATGCTGCAGGGAAATCCCTTTATCTTATCACAGGTTTTCTTCTGTGGTAACAAGGTATTATCAGTCACATTACAGAGACATCACATTTTATTTTCTACTGGTTAACAAATGCACTTGCTGTAGCAGATCTCATTCAGGGTATTGTTTCAAGGCAAAGCCTTGAGATATTCTCCTTTTAGAGAAACCTGGATTCTTTAGATCTTGCTGTTGCTTAGGCTTAGGGGAAGTTGTGCTGAAATTCAATTGTGTTTATAAAATGGTCAGTTGGTTAAAGAATTCACTTTTGTAGCTATAATGTCTCTAAAATTGCACCTTTTTGCTTGTGACTTTAAAGATTAAAGGTGACTTTTGGGATTGTTAGAAATGGATTTCACAGAAAGCTTTGTAGAAAATCCTGGTCCACTATTCAAAGAAGACACAAAGCTGTAATTCTTTCTTTGATGAAGTCCACCACTGTGAGATTTGACACTTGAGTCCCCATTGTACTCCATATACGCATGATAAATTTCTGATAAAAGTATGTTCTGCTTTCTCATCTGGCATTGTGTGTGTTTATATGTGGGTATTTTAGAATACATATGACATCTCTATCTATTCTTGCTGTTAGTGTTCTCAGGATAAATAATAGAAGATCTTCTAAAAGTTTTATTGTATAAATTAAATTTTAGGTAAAGGTGAGCTTGGTGGCTCATTACTAAAGAAAAATATTTTTAATTGGCAGTAATATTGAGAAATATGTATGCATAGTCTTTTCAGAATTTTGTAAAGTTACCCTCAATGCAGTGTTTCCTCTCTTTGATACTTTTTAATAGAGATGCAGAATTCATTTTTGAGTGCTTTTTATGTGGCAGTTAAACATACAAATTAACTAAATGTAGCTTGGTCAGATTCCTCATAAAATCATTAAGGAATTTTTTTCTGCAGACTTGATAAAAACTGGTAATGCCTGATAAATGACTTTGCCTTACATGAGCAATATTACTGGTGGGAAGATACAACCTCTTCAATGCAAGAATTTTTTACTGAGGCCTCTGCATCCTTTTAAAAGATGAATAAGTAAGTAAAAAAGGCAGTGAGACCAATGTAGCTTAAACACTCCTGTTGTGGCATGCACTCAACAAAAATGCCAGAGTGCAGTCTTGTGCTTATGGCTTATCTTAATGTTTTCTTCTGTCAGGCACATTGGCAGGTATTTTATTTTCTCTTCTCTCTTAACAGCTCTTTGCTACTGGCCTAAGGTATTGCTTCAATTAAAAGGAGTGTGTTGTAGAGAAGTCAAGTGAGTTACAATTCCATATGGGCATGAGAGTATCACAGCTGGTATGATATCACATCTGCAAAAGATACGCAGGAATTTGTTTGCTATGTGATTTGATTTCTTGGGGTCTGGATCCATGATGATAGGTTAATATATCAGGTTAATATCCTGAGGTTAACCCTTAGATCTTCAGCTGAATACAAGGCGTATCATTCTGAACATTGACCGTCTTTACAGATGGATTAGAAGAATGGAAACATTTGTCACTGTGCTGGAGGGATATTTTTACACTTGTCTGTTGATGGATTTTCCATTGGGCATTTGGTAAGGGTAGATCACAGAGAGGGGTAAGGGACAAGACAGATGGGAACAGCAGGGGGATTCAGAACCTGAGCATAGCCGAATCATTTATCAGGAAAATAAGAACAGTTTAGGCAACTGGGCAGCGGGTGTGTGGCAGCTGCTGCAGGAGTGCAGAGAGTAGGAAAGGTGCTCGAGACATACCATGTGTGTGCTTTGAATGTTCAACAGCAGTTAAGAAGTCAGTGGAGCATGAAGTGCTTCAGTCCTGTCAGGGTAACAATACATTTTTCCAGTGTATTTTTCAAGTGGATTTTGTGTGTTGTTATAGTGTTTCTAAGCATCCACTTTCATTCATGGATGCAGTTATCCATCCTGGCGATGGCTTCTCAGGTGATTCAGTAGTACCAATGCTCTAAAACCTTATCAGCATTTAATACCAGAAATTAAAGGCTGTACCCAATATTCCCTCCCACTCAAACTAAATAAATTCCTTCTTTTCTTTGACATCCAAGAAAGATTTTCATATTTTGTTTCATTTGGCTGAGCAAGTAAGATAAGAGGGACACCTAGACTGAATGCCTGCAATTTTTTTTTAAACTTTAGAGGTAATCCTCTCAAATAAGTAAGAATCACTAGTAACCTCTGATGCTATTCAATGGATTTGTGAGTTAGATGACAGTTTTCAGTTAATTGTGGTTCACCTTGTAGCTGTTCATGCAGGGCTGGAATATTTTGCAGCATTGTAAAAAATTGTGACAAATTAAGTCACTCCTTTATGCAGAGAAAGCTACATATTTGGGGGGATTTTGTATATATGTTTTTAAAATATTTTTAAGTAATGCAGTCTCATTAGTTTGTCAGAAGAAATATTAAGATATGGTGTGACTGTGATTTATGAGTATGGTAAAAGGAGGTAGTTTTCCAGAAACACTAAGCTTCATACTGCATGCAAATTTTAATGGATTGTGACTTTCACCTCTTGAGGCTTCTGACTTTGCTCTATTGATTTATTCTGTAGTATAAAATGTACTGTAGGAAAACACTAGTTAAACTTGAGAATAATAAGTAGTATTGCAGCCTTTACTGTGCTGATTTCAGTCTAGGAGTTGTGATGATCCTTTCCATTAGAAACCTGTGAATCAATGACTCCCAAATAATAATAATTTAAAAAAAGCTCTGGGAAAGCTAAGCTAACATTGACACTTCAAATTCTTATTAAAAATAAATTGGCAAAGTTAGACCATAAATTGGCAGTGGACTTCATTTGAAGAATGAAAACCTTTTTGGTAGACCTGAAAAAAAAGGGGACTTGAATATAGTAAACTTTTCATGAGATCTTGACAGTTGCATCTGGCTTGTCATATGTTTTGCATCCAGAACAGAATAAGCAGTTGGAACATGGTCTGTGGTACAGTTGTCTGTAGCCATCCATGTCACCATTGGTGGACTCTTTCCAAACTTTGTGTCCAGTTCTTTAGAACTGACTAAACATTTTGTTTTCAGTTTTCCAGCTCTAATGGTGAGCTATCTCTTACTCTTTTTTTTTTTCTGTCAGCATTGACCAACTCTGACTTAAGTAGATGGCTGCAAATTTGTCCAAATTACCTCTTTTAGAAATTATCTTCTTCTGAACCTTTTCTGAGGTAATGATAATATTTAGACTCGATCTAATAGCATGGCTGTCACTCACATCACTAGATGTTGGACCTCATCTCTTCCTCAGGGCTTAGCTTATTTTTTTTTCCCTTTCCTTTATTCATGCAGCCATTATCACCTTTGCAGGAATAATATTACTTGAGTAGCAGCTGCTAGAACAGGCCTGTCAATCCATCAAGTTTTGGTCATCTTCTGCCATTCATTGGAGTTTCTTCCCATTGATCATCCAAAACAGGGGTAGTTCTGCAGACTATTGTAATACTGCTGTATTTTATTAGTTGCCAGCTAATTTTTGAATGGTATTGAACAGCAGCCTTTGCTGTTATCCCTATCTTCTGCTTTTCACCATTGGAAGGATTTTTATTTTTTTTTTGTGGTTAGGGAAAGTGATATTAAATGAATGGTAAGAGCAGAATATCCCAAGAGATAACAAACCTAAAAGAAATCTCAGAAGAAAATGCTCATGTGTAAGAGAAAAAGCTACCCAAAGAATGAAATTAAATGACATCCACTCAATAAAGACATCAAGAGAAGGAGAGCAGAGTTTCTCATGCTTTGTATTAAAAAAACCAAATTACACTTACGAAGTGTGACAGTTGTCTCTTCTTTTTTGGAGGAAGATAGCTTTTGACCATGACAATTCACCGAGTTATCAAGTCAAACTCAAGCATTTTTGAGGTAGAGGAAGTTACTTATGATTGATGAAGAGTACGAGACCAAGAATCATAGAATTATAGAATCATCAAGGTAGGAAAAGACCTCAAAGATCATCGAGTCCAACCATAGACCCAACACTTCCGGGTTCACTGCTAAGCCATGTCCCTGAGCGCCACATCTACGCCTTACTTGAACACTTCCAGGGACAGTGATTCCCCCACACTATCCTGGGTAACCTGTTCCAGTGCTTGCTAACCCTTTCAGTGAAGAAACTTTTCCTCATAGCCAGTCTAAACCTCCCCTGGTGCAACTTGAGGCCGTTTCCTCTTGTCCTGTCACTTGTTACCTGGGGGAAGGGACCGATGATTGCTTTGCTGGTCCTGCTGGCCACGCTATTTCTGACATAGGCCAGGATACGCTGGCCTTCTTGGCCACCTGGGCACACGCTGGCTCATGTGCAGCCACTGTTGACCAGCACCCCCAGGTCCTTCTACTGGTCATCTTTCCAGCCACTCTGCCCCCAGTGCTGCCTGGGGTTGCTGTGACCCAAGGGCAGGACCTGGCACTTGTCCTTGTTGAACCTCAGGCAATCGATCCGGCCTGTCCAGATCCCTCAAACTTGAAACAGTCTGTGAGGAAGCTGTAACTGCTGTTGTGTTGCTTTTTAAGGGAAATGCATAAATTCATAAGTCTTAGACCTAATGGTCCATTGAACTTTTCTGTGTAATACAGATCACAGAATGTCACCAGCGTGATGAGCTGAAGAGAGCTTATCTGGAGTCTGTAGGCAAAGCAGGGGGTTTACAAGATTCTTTGAGTATTATTAAAATATTAGATTATTAAGTTAGAAGAGTTTTACTCAAATATTCTGATTTAGGAGGCATATATTATCTAAAATGCAGAAGTACTTTGGATAATACAGGTAAGGATTATAGTATGTCTGCTATAGCAAGAAATAATAATAAATAATAATAATATTAATTAATTAATAATAATAATAATAATAATAATAATAATAGCTGTTCTTCAGTAAGGAACATTTCCTGCTCATTGCAGGCATTTTGTTTAGATTTTAAAATAATTTAGTCTAATGCTTAAATATAATTTTTATAATAGAGACTAACTCAACATATCTATAATTTCAATAAAAAGAAAAATGCAGTAATAACTGAAGAAGAAAATACTTATAAAAGCAATTTACTAGTACTGCTAGGCAGTTCTATACGGAAATTGTCAATTTTGAGACAAGATCCAGCACCAAGTTATACATCTGTAACGAGACATTTTCTTTTGTATCTTGTTTGTTTGCTTTTTAAATTCATACTGAGGCAGTGCTGCTCCCTCTCAGTGCCTAACAACTTTTTTCCCCTCGCTCTTGCAGCATTGACTCCCGTTTAGAGCAAAGGGATAGAGTCTCTGCCTTGAACCATAAGCTTTCTTTCCAACTGCTTGTTACTCTTGACAACACTAAGTAGTCTACTGCTACCTAATTGCAGTTGGTTTTAGAAATGATCTCCATCATTTTTACACAGCAGCAGAACCCAGAATTCCTTCATGTTGTGGATTCTCTTGGTAAACTAAAGCAAACAGATGAATTGTGAAGGTGTATTGCTGTGTACTTGCCACTGAAATATTTTACAATACAATTCAGAAATACTCTCTTTGCAACTCTGTTGTGCTTCAAGGGGAAATATTTCTGTGGGAAACACTGTCAATCAGTTTGCTAAAGTATGTCATCCATGATTCCTAAGTTCCTGGTTTCAGCTGGGCTCAG
>JAWWLZ010000139.1:62543970-62584555 GCA_035041345.1 Poliocrania exsul
CTGAGCTTCAGACAAGTGCACAGGAAAGACAGCAGGGAGTGATGGAAAATGGCATTTTGGAGGAATGGAAAATAAGCAATAAATTTTTAAAACCCAAGTGATGAAGAAGTGGGGACACACAGGGAAAGAAATAGCAGCAAAAATATTTCCAGAAATAGGACATCTTTTCAAGTCCTGGGTTGGGAAATAGTGGGTCATGTTATGATGTCCTAAATCCTTGCTGCACCTTTTAAAGAAATATTTCACACATGGCTTCAAAAAGATACTGTAGTGCTTGGTGGATAAATTCTTTATTAGATTGATTTCTCCTTGATAAGCAAACATCCATTGCTACAACATTAGTCGTGTTTCACTGGCAAGTTCATGAATTCATTACAATCACAACTGCAAAACAGAATATTTACTTGTTTGCACTAATTTAAATTTTCACAGTGATTTTTAAGTTCAGAATGTAACTTTAAAAAACTATAGTGATTTAGCAAGCTGGCACTGTTGACTTCTTGGGTTTGCACTTACATTTCTAGCAGTTTACAGCACACATAATTTATAAAATTGAAATCTCAGGAATGTGCTCAGCCCTATAGTAGGATGGTGTTGCAAGGTGAGCTCAGATGACATGTCATCTCCAATTTTCTGCAAGATCTAAGATTTTATATATACATATATATATATGTATACAGTTGTAGGATTTTGTTGTTTTGGGTTGTTTTTTTGATAGAGGGAAGGGGAGCAGTGGAAAACAGAGTTGGTTGTTGTTTTTGTTTTTCCCAGATGAATTGGATGAATCATGAGGAAAAGTTGTCTGAGGTCACCCAGTAAAGTTGGTGGTTCAGTGCCTAATTTTCCCTAGGCCTTTTATCCTCTGCTTTAAGTATGTGATTGCATGGTATCACCCAGCAGGTCTGCAGGTGGCCAGGAGGAGGACTTGTCACACTGCTGACCATCACCACAGTTGTGTTTTGAATATCCAGCTCCAGGAATGGAGCCCACAGTCCCACCTTCCAGCACCTCCTCTTTATAAAGCACATGGGGACTGTCAGATGTCCAAGGTGTGAAATGTGCAGGACTGTCTTGGCCAGCTCAAAGCAGGAGCCAGTTGCCTGGGGCTGCAGGAGGTGATGCAAAGGTGTTGTAGCAGAAGCTACAGGCTGTCAGCAGTGTCATGAAGAAATGAGGGAAAAGAGTGAGGTCCCAGAAGGACCATGGTTTGGGGGAAGAGAAAGAAAGTGATCTACATCCCTTTGCAGCTTGAATAGCTGTGTTCCCTGGTCCTTCAAACCCAGTTCCTGCAAGTCAGGCAGATCCCATTACTGTACCTCCATCCTGCTGTTAGCCTTTCACACACAAGCCCCAGCAGCCCCTCTCACCCTTGGAATGCTGGTGATCTGCTTCTGCCTCTCCTGTAGTTCTTAACCCTCGGCATTTCCATTACAAAATTGAATTGTGCTAATGCTTTTGAAGCCAGGAATCACCTGTGAGTTGTTTGACAAGAAAATATGAACAAAGACAGGATGCAAAAATGTGTCTGTGGCCTGATTGGCATCTCCCTGGGGTAGTCATTCACCTGTCAGAAGAGAGTGCAGCTCAGAAATTGTTCTGCGTCTTCTGTCTGACTCGCTTTATGTTTCTTGTATTTCTATTCTTCAAGAAATATAAATAAGTGGTTTTCAGGTGAAGATGTAGAATCCAGATCTTGCACTTCCCAGATAGAGGCCCCAGCCACTCCACACTATTAGGAAAATGTGCTCACCCCTGCTGTCATCTGCTCTTAATTTTCCTCTTTTTTGAGTTTGGTGCTGTCCATGCTCATGAGCATGGGCTAATTACATCTCCCAAATTAGCAGACACAATTTTTCGATGTATAGGTGCCTCAGTGTGTGAATCTGAGCTGGAGGTGGCATGCATTTATAGGCACATGCAAGGAAAGCCAGCAAACTTACAACAAACTCAAAGCATCCCAGTGTTTTTCCAGGGAAAACCAGAAGTTTTTAAGGGACTGTTAGGTGTGGAAGGTATTACAGTGAAAGTTATTTTGTAGGTCTTGTGTTTGGATTCTGCTCAAATTTTGCCTGATTTGAATTTTGGATGTCTGAGTGCTTTTTTGCCTCCCTAAATATAGGCAGATAAAGTTTGTCTTGGGGAAATTGAGGCACACACCAATAGTACTTTTACATTACTATTAGAATGTTTTATGTTAGAAATTACTTCTCAGGTCTGCAGGTGGATTTTTTTTTATCCTTTTTTTTCATTAGGAGTGTATTAGTATCCAAGAGGAGTTAAGCTAAAGATGTAATAGGCATTGAATTTTGAAAATCAGTGAATATACAAATTCAATTTTTTATGAAAGAAAAAGTAAAGCAACTCAAAATGTATTTTAGTTCTTTATTTGACAAATGTAGATTAATATTGAATTAAAGACTTCCTAGAATACTGATAAATATTGTTTGATAAATTTCAATAATACTTCATATTCTTACGATAATGTACAATTGCAAACAGAGTAAATTGCAAATCTCATTATGTCGGTCTTTAGAAACCCTCTCTGAGAGGGAAGTAGATGGCAATTATGATGCAAATTATGGAGTGCAAATTAAATATTAGCTAGTAAGGTGCTATTCTGTTTAGATTTTATGATTCTTATTTTCTCAGATAAATCTACTGCATTATTTTTAAAAATAAATAGTGTTATTGAGTTTCTGTGCCTATTGTACTTTAGGTTAAAGTGCTAATTCATTTGTTTGTTTGTTTTTAAATATGATTCCATTTACATACGGAAATGCAGAACAGTTCTTTCCTTCATTCTTTCCTCCTGCTCTGAAATTTTATTTCCTGCAGTGATTGCTTTCTCTGGAGAAGTGGAAGGAAAGGTGATTTGAACTGGTGTGACATGGATTTCTGGGTTCCCAGGCACCTCTTCTGGCCTTAATTTCTTTAGATTGGTCATGACTTTCCTTTTGAGCTGTCACCCCATCTCTCCCCTGGATGATGAGGCTCACAACTGCTTTGACACCCTTTCGTGACAGTGCGGTTGTCACAAGTGTAACTTTTCCTCCGCATATGTAGAAGGCAACGAGACTGTCTTTATGTCCGGGGTGAATTCCCATGGCAACAGCAGCGCCTTCACAGGAAGGTTAATTACAGTCGTGTTGGTAAATGTAAAGCTCCAGGAGCTGTGTGGTGACTAATCCCATCTCCTTGTGCCTGCCAATGAGATGATGCTGGTTTAGGAGAGCATATAATCCCCTATGGTTTTGAATTATAAAGCAACACTTACAACAATCAGGGCAGAATAAATTTTATCAGTGTTATTTCGGTCAGATTCAGACTAAGGCCACAGTGCAGGGAGCTGCTCCACTGATGTCTTGTCCTACATGGCTGGGCACAGCGGTGGCCCTAAAGCACCTTTCAGAATATCTCCCTTGGCCAGCTTGGGAACCTGACAGGAAAAGTTTTTCACTTCTGACTTGATATTTACTCTGAAGGTTTTCTCTGGTTTCATTAGTGCAGCAATGTAATGTCAAAATTCATAACTGTTCTAGAAAACAGATGAACAAGGAGGTGCAGCCTGTGGTTTATGAGCAGCCAATGCATTATCCCGTCCTCCTTGTTTGACCTCATCACCAAGAGACTGAAAGTGAAAGGCACAGAGTGAAAAGTTTCAGACTGAATCCTTGCAGACTGACTGGAATCCATTTTATTGGTATCTGACAAGAGATATAAGAAAGCGTAATCTTCATATCGGCCCTGCAAAGGTACCAATGTGTGATGAATATATTGAGAGAAAACTCCTCTGAAACCCCAGGGAGGGAAATCTGCAGCTGTCATCTTTAAGTCGTAACTAAACTTTTCAAGGACAAAAGGGATTGAATTGTCAGGTGAAATTTAAAAAAATGCATCTTAAATTTCAGTTAGTTACTTTTTCCATTTTCATCTGTTGAGTATCATAGAATCATGGAATGTCTCAAGTTGAAAGAGAATCTTAAGGATTGCTGAGTCCAACTCTGCTCCTTGCAGGACTGCCTGTCTCCTTGATCCAACCTGTATCCAAAGTACCTTAGTTACACTGCGCACCGTAGTGAATTTCTACAATTTCCCTTTCAAAAGCAACAACCAATTCAATTTCTTTTCTTTGCTTTCATAGTGTAAAATGTAGGTCACTTCCTTAGTAATGTAACTTGAGCAAAACACAGAGGGTTTGAGGCAACAAGCGCCCTGGGAATGTATTCAGGTGAGGCACTGGGATACCATTCTACCATTTAGTCTCAGCATGGATGATACTAGAGAGGAGTGTATATTGCAGGGTTTATACACATTGCTGCCTACATTTTATCAGGCAGTGACTTTATTTACAAAGAAATGTGTGCAGATGTGGATGGAAGAGCAAATATAGTTGAAACAACGAAATGTGTACTGAGCTTAGGCATGCTTTTATCTGTTCTCTTTGTCTTTCTTTACCTACTTTGATTTTATGCCCTTCAAAATAACATCTATCTGTCTATAGAAAGTACATAACTGTTTCTTTCTGTCACTGTGCAAGTGATAAATGCTAACAAAATTTCCCCTGATCTGCAGTGAGAAGTCAGGGACACTTGGTTAGAGAAATTTACTCAATAAACCAGAAAAGGCCTCATATAAGATGATTGGAATTTTAGGCTTTAGAAGACTGTAATCACAATTTGCATTTGCAAATTTCTTTGTAGAAATAATCGAGAAAATGCATAATGTTTAAACTGGATGTACAGAAGTGTTTGATTTTCTTTTTTGATTTCTGATTTTTGAGTTGGGCTTTTTTGTACAAGGAAATCTGTTTTATAGGAATCATCTTTTAAATATATCTACTATGAAACGAGATGTCTAGGTGGTAATTTCTTAGGCCAAGCTTAGATCATTCCAATGATGGATGCAAAATAGTAAGATACCCTATTTCTAGTGTGATGAAGCCTTGTGAGATGAGATGTGATAGCTGCTCATCAGCAGGGAGAGCTAGCAATATGTTTGAAGAACATGACAGAGGTCACTTTTTAAAAAATCTGTCTAAATTCTGCCAACATTTTTGTGTAGCCGCCTATTTTATACTGCAGCATGTGAGTTTGCTTAGTCTCAGAACTAAAGAGGAAAAAAAGGCAGATAATTAATGAGGTAGAAACAGGGATTTTTATTTTCCCATTACCATGTTCCTTTGCACAAAACAGAGCAAGTTCAGACAGAAAATATTCAAGCAGAGGACCAGAGAAATATGCAGGAGCTGGACAGGCAGCTATTGTCAGTAATTTTACTGCAATAAACTACACTAGTCTCATTGCAGATAAACATCCTGGCAAGGTGCTCTTATCCCTTGAGAATGGAGTCAGTCTGATTTTTGTAGGAACAAGGAGGTGAACTGTAATATATATAGCATATACATGTGAATAAACCTTTGAATGAAATAATGTCATTCCCCATTTTTAATTTGGTATCTGTAGAACAAATGTAAACACTGTGCTGAAACAATATGGCCAAGGTATGCTATGGGTTACTGCTCTGTGTGGATAATGTAGATGCAGTGTTGAAATAATGCTTTTGGACAGCTAAACCAGTATGTAAAAAATTGTGTATGGTCTGTCTAATAGTAATTTTATTTCCAAAAACCTTGAAAGTTTCCTTGGGGGCACAGGATATGTCTAGTGGGGAAAAAAAGCACTGTAGCTGTATGCTGTTATGATAATAGGGAGTGACTTAAAAGACAGGGACCCTCGTCAATAGGTTTTGACCAGCTTGCCCTTAGTAAGGCTAAGTCTGCAGACTTGTATGTAAAGGCTAGAAAAGCACATATGTTTATGTAAAAGGCATGAGCATTGGCTGCTAAGTAAGTGTCTGGCCTGCTGCCATCTTTGGGAAATCTGCTCCAATAGCGTATGTTGGTGAGAAAACATGTTTATGTAAATGGCCAATTTGTTGACAAGGAATGCTGAGTGGGATTTGTCTCATCTGAGCATGCCTGAGGTTAGAAGACTGGAAGATTAGCCTCGTCAATAGTAATTACTCCATCTTCCTCCAGCCCTTGCAGGGAAAGAATGATACCCCAAGCACTTTGCTGCTCACTACCTGCTGCCATGTGATAATTGCTTTGGCTCAATCAAACCTTAATTAAAATGTTATTGATAATTTGTCTGTAGAGCAACACTTGCTCACATTTCTTAATGAGAGGTGAAATCCTGCCATTCCTTATCTTAACCAGCTAAAACTTTAATAGAAATTAACTCAAATTTACCTTGGTCTTTTTCCTTTCTGTTGGTCAGTAGTGGAGAGTACAGGGTGATAAGCAAGGACATGTAGAGATGGCGTGCAAAAAAGATGTGTATATATAGAGATAACACTTTACAAGTAGCATAACATATCAATTGCTTAGCAACTATAACTGAGCAAAGCTCACTGATTTTAGTTCTTCTATATCTGTTTAAAGATTTTTCTCTCAGGTTTTGGATCTGAAGTGTAACAATAAACGCTTTTCACTTATTGTTCCAGTAGGGAAAAAACCCCCATAGATCCATATAGTAAAACTCATAACTGCTCAACTTACCTGAGTTTCTATGAAATAAGTATTTCAAGTGATTTTAAAGAAAAATCACTGCATTTGACTTCTTTCAGGTTACTTCATGAACAAAGATTTTCTAAATCATAGTATGCTCGTATCTGGATTTTAAAAACTGTATAGATAATTGAATAATGTTGACTTGCTGAAAATAGTAGATAAATTTCATGTTTGTAAATCAGGTAAATTTTATGTGATTTCAAGTTTGGTTACCATGTTAGATCCTAACACAACCATTTGCGTATTTTTGAATCAGTGATATCTGTGGGTAGATGTAATACATACAAGTAGTAGTTGATGCAAGTGTTAGTACATGTAAGCATCTTTAAAACACGTAGATGTATGTAATATGTCAACTTTATGCACAACAGGAACTTACAATGTTGTTAATTTTACTAAGTTGCCTACCTAGCACTGATGTTGGTAGCAGAAATTTCTGTAAATACTTTTGTGCGTTATGTGTATGTGTTATGTCTATATCCATATATGTACTTATATATCTTTGAACCTCAAAAATATATAGGGCTAATATGAGGGAAGAAACATGTTAGACACTGAGAGTGATCAGATGTTTGGCCTAGAAATCTTGTTCCTTTCCTCCCTGACTACTGAGTCCCATGTCAGAGAACATTGCCATTAGGTATTTACCTGAAGGGAATATACCTTGGCAAAAAGATTAGTGTGTGCAGTGATGCCAATGGAGAACAAGGTTTTTGTACTAGTTATTATTATTGTATATACTTGTTCTGATGTCTAGTTGAAAAAATCCTTTGGAGAAAACCTGTCATTGTCTGTGTCCAATCTGCCTTTTGCTCAATCTTCCAACAAATGTGTCATCAACTGTCTGCTGCATATATATTTGCTAAACTGTGAGTAGTTTTTGTCCACCATGTACTGGTCTTTCTTTGAATAAGTATCCTGCAAGTGTATAGGATGTTGTCTCCACCTGTTTTTTCAGTGGTTTTTTATCATTACATTGTACCTACTTTGTGAGCTTCTGTTTTGTGGTATTTTTGTCCTGAGGCTGAAAAGCAACTTATGCTTTTAAATAGCCAGGTTAAGAGCAATAGCTTGATTATGAATTTGATAGAGCTAGTGGGTTCAATTCTGCAAAAAATGGCTAAGTAAAACTTAACTAGCAAAGATATTATTACAACAAGAACGTATTTTGTAGCACACTCTTAAATTTCTTCCAATACATACATATGAAGCAGTCATTCAGTTAACCACAACTGTCAGTGTACAACCTTAGGTGTGTAATTTATGAGGGGAAATAAAGGGCAAACTAGCATGCTAACTTCAAATTAAGTTTATTCAGAGCATTAAGTTTATGCAAAGCACTTTCAAAAGCTAAACAATTGTGCTTAGGAAAAGCATTGTCTAAGTTCTGTTCTAAGACACTTATCAATCATTCATACTGTATTGATTTTAGATATTTTTCTAGTTATTTTAGAATGCACAGTTTTTAATTTGTAGAGAGATTTTCCTCTTTAGTCTCCATATTCACATCAAAGTCTAAACATTCTGATTGCTTTTGTGATTGAGGCAAATCTCTGTGGGAGGAGATTCATCCCAGTCTCCATCTAGCAGATAGGGTGGGGATTTTCTTTGCTCTCGTAAGTAGATTATGTAGAAGGCCTAAATTGAGTCTCATTAGGGATGGATATTGGAAGGCCAGTTTCTTCATTCTCTCTCCATCAATAAGTAGCATAAAATGTTACTGCATGCCCCAGTATGTTTTTGTGATCTTATTTTCGTAGTTGACATAACTCAAATGCACTTCATGCTTAAATGATTCTCCACATTATCAGTGTTGTGCAAACCATTAGCAGTCCCTGTCATTCTCCTTTATTAATTTTAGTGGCGAGAATGGTATTATCACCTTCATCATCTTTATGAATGTCTAACAGACAGGAAAGTGAAGAACCTTCATCGTGATTCGCTGGCAGAGAGTGAGCCCCAGCAAAGGCCAGTGCTCGGGGCAGGGTGGGTGCTTCGTGGGGTGCAGTTCTGGCTGCTGAGCTGAGCTGCCTCGTGGGAGGAGGGATGAGCAAGGATTTCATTGGAGCTGTGAGATGGCCAGAGGCAGCTGCTCTAGGAAATGAGGCAGTATTTATGGGGAGATGCACATAGCTGTTGTCTTTTCTTGCCAGGGAAGGGAAAGCATAAACATTCAGCCAGATTTCTGTTTATTCCTATGCAGCCAAGGGGCTATGCAATCTGTTGGGGGCTAAATCTTTGCAAAAAGAATGGCGTTTTTAATTGCAAGACAACTTCCCTCTCCTAATCTGTAGTATCAAGCAGGGTATGCATCAAGCATAGCCATCAAATTTCTGTAATTCCTCCTTGCACTAGTCCTGTTTTTCTGCTTTGAATTCACTCAGTAGGTGACCAGTTTCCAGCTGGATTTTTTGGAAGCAGTTTTGTTTCATTTTTAGTTAGACCCACTTTTTAAGTTAGAAAGCTGTTTGCACATTTCCATGTATTTTTTTTGACCCCAGTGAAGTCCTGCTTTAGCACTTCTTCACACATCACACTAGCTTTCAGTCTGTTGTGTTACAGTGAATATTTTCATCACTGCTGTTTGAGGAAATAAAGAACTGAAGGCTAATGATATTTCGCAATCAAGCACTAGAAGTTTACTTATAAGTAAATATTTGTTTTAAATCTTGTATTCTGCATTTTGTATATGGTGCATTTCGCTGCCTTTTGTTTGTTTGTTTGTTGTTTTTTCCCCTGTTCATGTGTATAAGGGAAGAAAAGACAAGGATAGGTGAAAACAAAAATGTGACTCTAGGGATTGTGCAGTTGTGGATGCTGAACTACAGAATCTGAAATCTCTTTACTCAAGACATGAGCTATCAGATGGATGTATTTTCCTTTAACATCTGCAGATCTCCTTTGAAGTTTGTCCTAAAGGATTTCTTTTACCTCATTTCAGGTACAGAAATGAGTAATTTTTATTGTCTCACTAATAATTACTCCTTTCTGAAAGTAATGCTGTTCCATCTTCTCTTTAACTCTTCTGAGGACTTTAGTCTTAGTAGCTCATGTTAATTTGCTGTCCTGCCTGTTTTCAGACTTAAGTCGACTTAAGCACACCTAACCAGTTTACAAAGGTTTTTCCTCATTAGTTTTATTATCTAAATTCTTTAACATTTGAAATGTGAAGCACATGTACTCTGCCTTGGGATCATCTGGTATAATTTGTGTTTCTCTGAGATTCTCTTTTTCCAGCTAAAACCAGATGAGGAAAAACCTCAATGACGTGTGTGTCATTGAACATGAAAGCAAAGATGGAATCCAGGATTGAAGTAATCTTTTTAGTCTAAGCACAAATCAAGCCCAGGCTAAGGATAAAGATGACCAGCCCTAAAGGATATTTTTGCATTTTCAATCATTGTGATAAAAACATCATAAATAATAGTTTCAAAAACTAGTAATCTTAAATTTTTCTTTGATTAGGAAATCCCTGGTTTTCACCATTAATGTGATATCTTTGTTTTGTATCAACTACACTACTTAGCATAAGTGATTCCTGTTTAGCCTGTACTTTGAGATCCCGCATTGCTAGTCTGACACATTTGTGTCTCATCATAGTTTGACCAATGCGACATAAAGGTATTAGCAAATTTCTTGAAGCTGCGTAATGTATTTTTCTGTAAAAGATAAGCCTCTGAAGTTTGTACCATATTAATAGAGAAGAGCTGAAGGGGATTATAAAGCTGTCCATGGTGTTTTGGATTCCAGTAGATGAAAAGTCCTAAGGTCTTTGTATAATGAAATTTTATCACCAAAAATATTACCCAGCTGAAATTCTACCCAATTCCCATATTACCAAGTAGCTGTAGTTGTCAGATAATACAGCATCGAACTAGTTTAGTCCTTGACAAGCTTGGAGGCATGTGAAAAGTCGAAATAAAATAGATGAAATAAAGCAGATGAAATAAAGTAGAACCTCCTGTGATTGTGTGTTTGTGCCAGGATAGCACAAGTCAAGGCCATCCAATCTGCCAAATTTATGTTATAATTGAATTAATAAATTGTTTTATGACAGTTTGTCATAAATGAGGATTTGTGAGGGGGCACCAATATATTTATTCAAGTGCTGATCATATTTGTTTTTACCAGTCGCTCAGGGTTGAAAGTTGCCATTATCAATATTTGTGTTCAACTTCCAGATGACCAGAAGTTTTTCAATAACTCTTATTATACTTTATAGTCAGCTTTGTGTGCCTGTTCTAATAGGCACATTCTTTCCAGTGAGACAGAAATGCAGGTCTTTCAAACAGAAGGAGTTTTACACCAACGTTTTCCTGCCTGAGCCACTTACCTACTTTACAACTGTTCACTGAACAAATTTCAAAAGTTCCAAAAATAATCATCACTGAAAGAGAAGAGAGTGGAAAATTGTTGAAATAAGAGAGAGTAGTGGAAAGAATGTGGAGAAACCAATGAGCTTCTCTTTTGCTCTTCTTGAGGAGGTGTTTTATTTTTCTCAAAATATTTGTTTCTTTTTCAAACCTGGCCTCTAGTTGAAAGTTTGTTTTACATAATTTATCTTTTGGCAGGAAAACCCTAGATAACATGTCTGATGTTTACTGCAGGCATCTGTTTGATAGTAAGTCCTGTTAAAACATTTTAAAATGTTTGAACTACCAGATGGCTGGAAGAGTTTTCGAGAGAACTTTTTTTTTAAATATTTTTTTGAACCTGAACTCAGGTTCTCTCAGTTTTATTGGTTTGGTTCATGAATTCTGAACAAAGCTTTGGGGAAATATATGAGGAGAATGCTACTTAGTTTAATGACACATACTCGCTGACGTTTTCCTTTCTCTACGTACTAACAGTTAAAGGAAGGAGTCACAGTGGTCCATTTCATGATGGGCTGGGTGTTATGGTCTGCCCAAATTATGTGCCAATGAGACCATATGCCAAAGTCAATAGCATGGATTTTATTTAATAGTAAATGTGAGGTTGAGAGAGATAGAAAGAAATAGTGGTGTTGTGAAGAGAAAGAGAGTGAGAGACAAAGTAGAAAGATATCCCCACCCAGTGGATCCAGCAGCATCCCTTTCGTTCTTCTTCTGGTCTTCTTGGTGGTGGGATTCCCAAAGCTGTTCTTTTGGGGTATCATCTTTATGCAGTTCCAGGTACCCACGGGGAGTAAATGCTGTTTCCTTAACTTGAGAAGGCAGGTGTTGTATAAGCAGTTGTTTCCTTTTCCACAGTCTGCCACAGTGGGGATTTTTGTCCAGATGCATTAACTGGGAGGTGCTAACCAAGCTTCATCTCTGCTGGGCCTGGAATTAGTGCCTTCCTGTCGCAAATTCCTCTATTCTGTGCTTATTTCAAGTTCCCACTGTGGTGGTTTATCTTGTAGCATGTTCCTTCCATAGCCTTGACAGTGTTTAAGGCAATTATGATCTTCAAGTCTCTTACAGCTGGGTCCTCAGTATTACTTGATTTTTGAATTTTGTGGCAGCTCTTTGGTCATTTGGAAAACAAATCCTGAATTGAACCTGAAGAATTTAACAAAGTTTACCACAAAATGATATGCCTTGCCAAGCAGAATTGATGTGTCTCTTTGTGTCCTTTGGGAAATTGTTGTGGTTTAAATGGGTTTTTAATTTTTAAGGACATGCTTATAGTTTAGGGATTTCTGCCATTGGTTGTTTGCAAAAAACACCCCAAACCCAAACTCCAAATATCTCAGTAATATAAGAAGTTGGCTGAAAGTTGAATCATAGAATGGTTTGAGTTAGAATAGACCTTCAAGATCATTTAATTCCAATGGCCCTGCCATGGACAAGGATATCTTCCACTAGAACAGGTTGCTCAAAACCTCACTGAACACTTCTGGATATGTTCTTCCTTCTGTAAGTAATTAACTTATCATAGCTTTAGAGAAAAAATGAGAAAATGTCTTTATATTAGGGCTTAATTAATATAAATATTAGGTTCATTTTGAGTTTTAAAAACTTCATTAAGTAATCACAGTAGATATAGCAATTAATCACCATGTTTGATTTTTCTATTGTTCATCTTAATTAACTATGACAAGGAAAATTTTTTAATGTTACTAAATGACTTACAAGAGCATGTAGCAGTGAAAATGGTGTGCTTAGATACCTTTGAAAAATATATCCTGTGTTTACTGCAATCTGTGGCAATAATGAACTTTAGAAATGCACAGCGTAAAACATGCTACCATCACATCAAGCACTCTGATGCATTCAGTAATGATTTAGATAAAATCTTCATTTTCAGACATAAGCATTACTTTAAAAGTATTTAAAATGGTTTGATGAAACCACAAGGGGCTTTGAACATTTTGTCCTCTCTTTGAGATTTGCTGTAACATACACTCTGTCTGTTGTAAGCAGAACCAGAAGTAACAGGAATGTTTAAAACAGCCAGAGGAGTTGGAACATCCGTAAATAATTGAGAGTTAAACTGACCTTGGCTGAAGTTTGGATTGCTATGTGGTCTTATGTTAAACAGAATCTTATGTTTTGCTTTACTTGTAGGAGAGATGATTCAAAGCTGAATCTTCTGGTGTTCTCCACTGGGATTTGAATAGGTTTCAGATGAATCTCCCATGGCTATTATGAAGGTTAATAAGTTAATGTTTATGCAGTGCATAGAAAATGTGAGGTAATCCTTACTTGGTGAATATGTTGAATTTAGAAGCAGTTGTTGTCCAAGTACAGATGGACAGAAGGGAGGGTGAAAGGTTGAGGCAAACTACATATCTGCACAACCATGACCATGTCATATGAATCAGGAATATATACTGCTGTGTCTAATGATAATTGAGAAGCTATACCCTCTTTAATCTTCCTTATCCAATAAATTTATCTAGTCTGAAATAGCCCTTACAAAAAAAATATAATGAGAGCAACCTCTAACAACAAAATTGTTTCATGCTCTTATACCTCATGAGTCTGATCTTACCGTTCTTTAATAAGAATGAACTGTTTCTTTGGGAAAGAAATTCCTCACTTAGAGACAATGTATGGACAGGATACTATTGGATTATGTTAGATATTAGGGATTCAAGATGAATGCTTCCACTTTGTGTTTTGTTACCTGCATCTAGGCTAACAAGTGATGTTAGCATGTGGGGTTTGTCTTACCCAAGCTATTCTAGACTTGCAAAGGATTTGACTAATTGCAAGCATTAACAAGACCAGCCGTAAGAGTGAAGTGACATCCCGGAATGAGGTACTTTCAGCTTAGTTCTTGTGAAAGACAGTTTATTCCCTAAGTCAAATAAATGCAATCCCATTGCATTTAGGTTCTCAGCCATAATATGCCATCTTTGAATCTGAAGGATTTCCTTTGGTGGGTGGAGCCAAAAAGGGCAGATGATGAAGATGGAAGAGGGCTGGACATGGAGAATATTCAGAAGAAACCTGTGCTTTCATATGGTTATTTTGTATTTACAATAGTGAGACCATTTAGCAGTATTCTGAACCGACAGAACAGTCCCTATGGGCATGTTAAAAGAGGAAAAAAGTGACACATTAATTTTCATTTAGTGAGTACCTTTAAAAATGCTTACCTTCTTGCTTTCTCTGACACTTGTACATAGAGATTACCATAAGAACCTGTCACACCAGAAAAATTCATTGTTTAAACAATATAATAATTTGGTTTTGCTTGGAAGAAGAGATACTGTTAAATCTTGAACTGAGTGATGAAGTCCTTTCTTTTTGTTGTAGCTTTTTCTAAAAGAGAATATTGTTGCCAAAAGGATGTTGCCTTGTTTTATTACCTGACATTTCTTTGTCTCACTTTTTCAGCAAAGTACAATTGAGATCAAGGAGGATAGTGAATTTCAGAGGTAAAAATCAGGGACAGCTGCAAGGTATGCTTTACAGAGAAAGAGAATCACTTATCTCTGCTACTAAAAGCCATGGGGTAGCTTCTGTCTCTGTACATGTCTTTGAAGAAAAATTTAAAGATAGCCAAAGATGCTGAGAAGCATTCTTTTAATCCTGCCTCTTCCACCAGCCATTGAACAGAAGGGCTTAGGGAACAGTGCTGTAATAAATAAACATATCTGGCTGTGGATAAAGGCAACTGGGCACATACCCCTCAAGAGATGCATAATGCAGCCCTTTGTGGCAGCCAGAGGGGCCAGTTAAGAGTGATCTGAGCTGCTTGCAGCCCCCAAAAGATATTAACAATTTGCATTTAATGCTTATGTAGCACTTTTTCCATGTTTAACTGGATTACTGGAGGCTTGTAACTTAAAGGCTTCTGGTGACTTAAAACAGAACAATAGCTGAAATCCATTAAAATAAAAAAGGCCCACCAAGTAACACAGTGTTCCTGCCTAAACCTCCAGCTCTGCATCAAGAGCATGATAAAGAACAAATATAACCAGAGGCCAGAAATCTCCTTCTCCTTATGGACACACCCTATGCCAGGAGCACTCAAACAGGAACAAAAGAAGACATAAATCTTCTTGAACTTGAGCTTCATCAAATGTGAAGTTTCTTATGTACAGAGTGTGCACCAGGTCATATATTAGCAATCAAACAAAAACCAGAGATGATATCATATTGATAACAATACTAGAGAGAGAACTTTTTCAACATGATAATAAATTAAACTCAAGTTCTTGCTATTCAAGATGTACTCTGACCCCAACATGTTTTCAAAAGGGCCAATAAGGAAGACATAAAATAAGGCTGAAATAAAGCCAATCTATGCAAAAGGAGAAATAGATCCGTAAAATTGGGAAGAGCAGCTAAAAATTTACTGTTCCCTTAAGTGGAAGTGAAGAAGTTGGTAAAGAAGATGGTACTAAGAGTCCTTTCCCTGTTTCCCTCTAAGCTGATGGAGCTAAAAATTATCTCATACAAAACATTGAGTAATAGATCCTAAATAAACCTCCTGCTAATATGAGGTGCAGACAAGACAGGAGGGATTTGAAGCAAATCACACCAGACATCTTTCATAACACATTAATGGCAATGCATTATTGCCAGAAGATACCATGACATTAGAAAATAAAATGCACAGATAGCAAAACTATGGGATCACACGGTGTGTGTTGTCAAAGGGATGACCCAAGAAAGTTGCCTCCTATTTCCTAATATGGGACTTACTTTTCAGTTGCTTTGAATTCTGCCTGGCTTTAGTTTGGTAAAATTTAGACTGAATTTTTATGTTCTATTTGTGCTACTTCAATGATTTAATATTAGGCAGCAAATGGTCTCTGAAGATTAGGTATAAATATTTTGCCAGGGAATGAAGGAGGTATGTGAAACTATGTGAAAGAGGGAAGGGAACACATGCTCAAAGACTAATGTGAAATGGATACCTGAGAAGCTGAGCCAAGGTTGCACAACTTCAGTGCAAATTTTGGCAATTACAGTGCCAGCATTTCTGGTCTGTATTTGTGGGGCAGGAGTGCTGGAATATTAAGAGCTGAATAAACACATCTGCAAAGTAGAAGTGAAAACAGGCATCAACAAATAACACTTTGGAGCCCAATTTCAATGACTTTACTCATCATATACTTTAGCATCTAGCTCCAGAAGTAGACCTAGTGGATTCATCGTCTCTCCTCATAGAGCAAGAGGTCTCTCACCCACCACAAGTAAATGTAGGGAAGTGGTTCTCTAGCACTAGACCAGACAGATTTGGCAAGAAGAAAAAAATTATTTTTTCATGGTTTATTTCTTATTTTGACTTCTAGTCAGTTCTGTTAGAAGGAATTCCTAGGAATACGGAGGGAATAAACACTTAGGTAGCATATCAAGATTTGATTACCTATAAAAGTATATTTTAATGCTAACAGCACCCTGCAAATACAACAGTGCACAAACCATGCAAGCAGTTATGTGCATGGCTGACCAAACAAATATAATTGTGCTCAGTCAACCTGATGCGATGGGGACATGTGATGTGTTTCTTTCCATCAAGGTGTGATGTGTGGTTTCATTGTGCTGCATTGCATGGGCCAGTAATCAACCTAGAAATGCTCTTGGTAGAGGCAATCAAGTGGCTCTGTTGTATATACCAACTAAAATATACTGTAGCTGTATTTCTGCTTGGCATTTGTGCATCTGCTTTTCTCTCAGGTGAAATATGTTACATTTTATAAACATCGAATCACTATCCAATTGAATGTGCATTGTAATTTAATCTTAATCTGAGCCTTTTCTATTCTTTGTAATGTGATTTTCTTGGCTTTTTTTTTCCCAAGCAGATAGGAAACCAGAAGGCTTTATTTTATTTTCAGTAACAGTCATCAGTGACTTTACCAATATGTTTGGAACATGTCTGTATAGAAGTGGATAGATCTCTGTGAGTACAAAACTCTGGCCTCTGTTCACAGTGATGATGAAAATTCGGTAGTTCCTTCAATAAGCATTACATGATATGCAGTGGCATATCTGCATCTACTTGCATGTGTAATGATGCATGCGGCTTCCAAAAAATTAAGTTATTCTTTATGGTTACTCTGTCACTCACAAAATGGTCATTCATCCTAATGTTTCAAGAGCCTGCCTGACAGTATGCTCATTTGTATAATAAGTGAGCAAGTTTATGATTACAGAAACACTTCAGTCCCAAGATAGTGGGAAGAGCTCATGAATTGTAGATAGTACTTGAGAAGCACGAGCACCTGAGTCTTTATGTGCTGAACTCAACTGTTGGAAGTGTATCTGTGGAGATACATATCTCCAGTTCTTTGGAGAAATCTCATTTTTTGGTTTTGGTTTTCAGAGCATTTTTGCATGAAAATGGTGCAGAGAAGTACCATTTCTGTGCCATAGTCTATAATCAAGCTTAAAGAAAGGCTAGAATGCTCTTGTTTTTTTCTTTATTATTAAAGCAATTTTATTAGAGGCTTAAAATAATCAATGTTTTTGAACAGTTTTTCTTACTGCAAAAGTTTTGTTTGCAATAAATCAGCAAGCTCCATGAATTTGCATTTTGCTTCACTTTCTAAGCAAAGTAATTTGGCTTAAACATCACTGGGAGATATTTTTAAAATGCTAAGAGAAGCTCATAATATAACTCAGGATATAATATAATATAATTCAGGATTTGAATCATTCTACAGCTTCTGTGTGCCAATACTTTTCTTATGTCTGTTGCACATGGGGTACTAAGTTCAGTGTTGGAGTTCCTTATATTGAAAATATTCCTAACAATCTTGTTGTGGTTGAGTTCCTTACAATCAGGTGTCTTAGTTGCTTCTCTATATTGCTGCTGTGTTTCATTATAATAGACTGCAGATTTGATTTTTCAGTAGTTTTTTTCAGTCTTCTTTATGAATATGCCGAAGCAATTTTCATATTATGCAGCCCAATTCCTTTCTTCTGAAAAAATAATTATACGAATCCAATGTTTAGTCCATTGTCTGCAAGATTTTTGAGTTTATCCTATTTCTCAGCTTGTTTGCTGTCAGATATTTTATCCACATATTACTGAGTGTGGTCTTTGCAGAAAACTATTTTTACAACATAATTAGAAATTTAAAAGGGCAACAGAAATTACACAAATGCTCAGTGATGTAGTGGAGAGTGTGCCAAAGTTACACCTTTCATGAGGTTTTCTAGTAAGTGTTTCGCTTCAATGGTGGGACCTCATAGCAGAGCTCGCTGAGGAGAGCTTGGTGTCTTAATTTTCATCATCCAAACAAGTCCTTCATATCCTACCATGAGTCTGAGGGAATATTCTGCCCACTGCCAACTTTTCTTTCCCTTGCTACTTTGAAATGGTGTTAAAGTTAAGGATGTGCTCAGCAGACTGCTGATTGATTTTAAACCCTGTGTATCAAATGATGAATTCTCTGGAATTTTGGTGGAAAAATTTGGTTTAAAGGTTTCAAATCTATTCTGAAAGCACATCAGGCAAACTTCATGCTTCTCTTCCATCCTTTTAAAACCTGCTGAGATGGAACCTTATTTTTATTTTTTCAGTGTTTTTTTTTCCTGCCACCTTGATTAAAATTGTGAAATAGCAATGGATTTGTCTCTTAGAATGTATCTGCACAATATTTGGTAGTAATCATGTAATCTGTCTGATTACTTTGGCTGATTACAAAAGCAGGTGTTCAGACTGATTACATGAAACAGCTTCCCTTTTGCAAATAACTGTCATTAAGGGGCAAATTGTGCAAATTGTGCTGCATGCTAGTTTAATTCCAAAGTCATTCCATTAAAATAAATCAAAAGTCTTTGGATTTCAACCAAGATATGTTGTTTAGTGAACAGTTCAGATGGCAAACTGATCTGTATCTGTGATCTTAGTGTATTTTTTCCCCCCAGGCATTCTTCTAAAGCCAGAGAAAATGTTTTGGGATGATTCTGTAGAGTTCGTTTTCTGACATACAGATTAATGAAAGGAGGTATTTAAAGCAGAATTTTGGTTTGTTGGTTTTAGTGACTGGGAATTTCAGATCCGGTAAAAAAAGTATTTCACTTCTTTGATGTAACTGATGGCACGGAAAAATTGCTTGAAAATAGGCCCAGGGCAAAAAAAAATAACGTACTTCAGGAGCACCATTTATTTGCCACAGCCACCTCTGCAATTCCTAATGTGGTTAATGCTCTTCCTTGACAGCTGATGACCTTTCTTCAGTTGAAATATGATTGCAATAATGTAGAGATGCATTGAGGTTACTTGGATACTAATAGTTTCCCAATATCTCCTAATAAGACCTGAAGTATTCCTACACCCTCCCCATTGCAGACTTGTTTACTATGATATTGAGCAGGATGGGTTTAGTATGACTGTCACCAGCCCCTCCTGATCTTTGGATTGCTCTGCTTTTTGAGATGAACTACATATTACAGCAAAAGGGTACTCATGCAGTGAAGCCTAATCTAGGAAATAAACTTGCACCATTTTGAAGGTTTACATCACAGTGTTCTCATATAGCAAGTATAGGCAGCATATTATTAAAGAGATAATTAGATCTGGGGAAAATCCAGCAACACAGAAAAATTATGCCAGTGTGAAAGCAATGTTAGAAATGTACGGTACTGTCACATGCAGTTTCAGCAGCGTTTCTCTCATGAGAGACTGTTATAGTGGCCTCCTCTACCCTTAAAAGGTATGAAACTGTGAGGCTTTTATACTTAGGGAAAATACAGCAATTGATCTGCATTTTTATGTTAAATGAGTACTTTTTAAATTAGTTTGGTGTCAATAGTTTAATGCATAACTGACTCAGATGTTTACATATGGGTTGCAAGCTGTCTTTTAGATCAATTCCTCCAACAAATGAAAGCCTCATAACAGATATATTTGAGCACTATCAGGTGCTCAGAGTTAATATTTAGGCACACAGCAAAATATTTCATGACTTTTTGTAGGGCCTCATTGTCTATTTTATGTCAGAGAAAGAGAGATAAAAGCAGTCAGGTTTTACAGGTACTTGGCTTTCTGAAACATGCCCTGCATTTGTACAGGAGCACTGCTTAATGCTATCACATTGCAATCCCAGCTCACTGCACTAAGACCAACACTGTCATGCTTTGAGCACAGCTGAGTGGGTTCTGTTGTCTAATCTGTAAGTTCACAACCTGCTGTACAAGTGATGGCTTATCAAAACTTGATTAAGAGGTAGGAGCTGGGAAGGCAGGATAGGAATCTCAAATGCTACACCTTTTGAACTCTCACTTGAAAACCCCCGTGACAAATAGCTGATAGCAGCAGGTCACTATCACAGAGGCTTGAAGAGCCCAGCAAAGGGCAGTGGTGCACGTCTGTGGCAGCTGTGTATCAGTAGTGAGACCTGCCTCTCAATTACACTTATCTCTGGACTTTCATAGGTACATACCACCTTCGTAAATCATACTGAACAAGAATATTCCATGTGCAGAGCTCAGTAAAAAGTTGACTGTCTTGCATGATGCTGAGTTGGAAAGTTACTGATGGCAGATCTGTAAAGTGGGGAGTGAAATAGAGAAGAGAAAACTACTTTAATAAATCCTCTTGACTCTAATGAATGTTGATTGACTGTGTAACTTTTAGGTAAGTTTAAGTTGGAGTAAATGTCAAATATAATTCAGTTCACACAGCAGTGTGAAAAGAACTGTTCCTTTCCTTGGAGAAAACCTGACAGCCCAACTTTCTTAAAGGGCTTTTCTGTCTTGCTCATTTGTTCTCTCTTTTTAATGAAGCCTTTCACAGTTGACACTTCCCTAACAAAAGGTAACATAGGTCATTCTATTAAACAGAATATTCTTCCATCAGCGACATCTCAGCTGTAATCTGATATCAAAAACTATTATTTCTTTTCCATCTGAAGGAAAGGAGAAGTTATTACTCATAAGAAGAGTGTGGTGTTCTGAAGTGATGTCTCCAGGCTGTGGGTGCATAGTGTTAATGGCATGTGTTGAGAACAGGTATTTGACATAAAGTATATACATATATGAAGGTAAGAACTGTGTGGTATTAAGTTTGGGTGAAACAGAAAATACATTGCATTTAAGCCCAGCTCTGTAACAGATTTCACATTTACAGAATCATTTTGGGAACAGATTTGGGAGATGGTGGCAGAGGAGAGAAAGAATCAAAATTGCATATTGCTTATGATTAAGAGCAAATTTTCAAGGGCTTAGAGTACCAAGTTTTGACATAATTGGAAAATCCATGGTGTCACAAAAGGAATTGCTGTATTCTCAGCATTTTTAAAAACCATGTCTTGTTTACACACTGTAGTAGAAGGTAAGGGGTTTGTTTGCTTATTTTTTTTAAAGGTGATTTTTGTTTTTCTCCATCAATTCACAACATGGAGAGCAATGGTAATATTTTCCCCCAGTAATTCAGTCTATTTTATTTTTCACATTAGAAATGATAGTCAGAATCTGTCTTCCCTTCTCTGTGTTTACAGTTCTGATCTGCTGTGGTTGTTACAGAGTCATAGAACTATTCAGAAGTCCTTTAGATACATCTGTTGTATTTTAGCTTTCTGGCACAAGATTAGAGAATCACAATATGGGTGAGGCTGGAAGGGACCACAGTGGGTCATCTGGTCCAACCTCCCTGCTCAGGCAGGATCATCCCAGAGCACATGGCACAGGATTGCATCCAGACAGCTCTCAAATATCTCCACTGAGGGAGACTCCACAATGTCTCTGGGCAATCTGTTCCAGTGTAGAGTCACCTACACAGTAAAGAAGTTCTTCCTCCTGTTCAAGTGGAGCTTCCTGTGCATCTGTTTCTGCCTGTTGCCTCTTGTCCTGTTTCTTGGCAGCATTGAGCAGAGTCCTGGCTCTATCCCCTTGGCATCCTCCCTTCAAATGCTTATACACAGGCTCACGCTGCTTTAACTGTGTGTAGTTCTGAGAAGACAATCAATATGTGTGCCATAGTTACATAGTTAGTTAGAAGAGCAGGAGTGTTAGATTTGTTACTAACAGGGGAAGGACCAAGCCAGAGGAGATTGCAAAAGGAAAAGTATCCCTCCAAGGGAAATCAAGATGGGTACAAGACCAGCAAGAGAAAGGAAGACCAGGAGTAGAAAGTTGTAGGAGCTGGAGATTGCTTTTGATAATTGATTTGAGAAGCAACTGTTATGTCAGTAATTCAGCTGCATTGGACCAATGCACCTAAAGTACCACTCCTTATTGAATGCTGGGATGTGTGTTAATTCAGCATTGCAATGAGAATAAGGAATTAAATGTGTCTGGATAGCAGGGAGCTGGGTTCAACTACTAAGAGCCACTATTGAAATGTAAAATGGTTTGTCCCTGTAAAACATACCAAGTTCTGTTATAGATGTAATTAATTAAGCAAGGCTGAAAGTAAAGAGATGATAAACAAGGCAAAAAGTACCTGTACTGACTGAGATTTAGTTTATATTTCTAATTATTACTGAAAGAAAGGCAAATAGAGGCCCAGTTTGATGAAAATTGAGTTATGTAGAGTATGAACTGGAAAGAAAACTATTGTCTGGTATTGACACTGTCTTTTTTAATACATCCCTTGATGTGATTAGGAAAATAATTTTGGTAGTCTAGTACGAAGATATATTTTGATGTTTTTTGATCATTCCTTAATTACAATTGTTTATGACTTGGGAGTAACTACCCATGTGGTGTGAGTAGTGGTGGTATCCCCTGTGGTTACTCAGAAGGCAGCAGGACTTGTAGGATTCCCTAAAATTTTTGTCTACATGAATTTTACAAAAGCCACTCCAGGTTCTAATATTTTATAAGCCTCCAAATACTGTTCTTCAAATGTTCTTTAAATTACTCTAGAAAATAGATTTTTCTATATAGACAGAAAAAACCCAAACCACTTAAGTCTTAGAATTATTTGTGCTGTGTTTCTCTGCCATATTTTTCTCCTATTGTATATATCCCTCTTGCATTGGAACACACTAGTACTGCTTTGAAGTAGGAATCATGCTTGATTTTCCTTCCTTTTAACCATTTGTCTTTTTACAAAATGGAAGTTTCGAGGTGGAAAGCTTTGTTACACACTTAATATTTTCCAAATTGCTATTCAGAATTGAAAGGATATTTTGAAGACAAATATTCTTATAATTCAGCAATATTTTCAAATTTTGTAGTTATTTATTTATTTGCAGTGGGGCTCCATGTGTATTGAAGTCCTGCTTTATCATTTTACACTGTAACTCAACAGGGAAGCTTGTCCTTGCAGAATACAATTCTTTCTTGGGATTTGGCCTGAGGGAATGCTAAGAACTGCCAACAATCTCTGTGTCTTCTCTTTCATCTGCAAGGGGCACTCCTGGTTTTGTATTAGCCAGAGTACAGAATGTGTATATTTTAATAAAACATCAGATCAAGGCTGTGCACAAATGTTTCCTTGAAAAATATTTTTAAGAGTCTCTCTGTCCTCAAATTGTGTCTAGTCTGTATTCCGTTAATTCAAATAAACTGGCACAGAACTCATAATCCAGAAACACTGGTACCTCTCAGTGCTGATGGAGTGACCTTTTCTCCTGAGTCAAAGAATGGTTTATACCAACTTAGCATGATTTGACATAAGTTTTGATTCTTTTTTATTGAGTATTTCAAGTACAGTCCATTCAGATATCTTATTATAATGGTGAATGCTGTAATTCTGCTCTTTCTTCAGAGTGGTGAGACTGCACGTGGTAATTACTAGGTATGAAAATATGTATATTAGCTAAGTTTCAGAAATGGCAGGGAAGGAGAGGGGAAATGAAATGCTAAAACAAGGGTTAACTTTTCACACTGAATTGAGTACTTTTTTGAGAAGTATAAGTAGGGATGTGCTGGAGAACTTCCAGCAAAGTACACTTTGCTATTATGGTATATTTTGATTCCATCACATTAGTCCTACAATGCATGGAAGTATTTACCTCCACTATGTTGATGGGTATTATAAAGCACACAGAGGTGAGATAAGCAGTCCCCAAGACTTAGATTGGAATGTTGAGAGAATCTCAAATAGGGCTTGGAATCCTGACTCTCTACAACTTTATTTGGCTGTCTGTCCATCACAGCCACATCACTCTTGGACTCCAATGTCATCTTCTGGTGAATCTTGTTTAACCTGCCCACATAGCAGTTTGCCATAATCTACTGGTCTATGACCTGAGCACGGCAATTTGCTGCTCCTTTTCTAGAGGGTGACCTTCAACACAGTGCAGAGACTCATCTCAACGTGCAGAAGAGTTGGCATAGCTTTAGAGTCTTGTATTGAGGGGGAAAGCTTTGGGAGCAGGTATTTTATTACAAATCTTCTGTTGAGAAAAAGCTATGTGCTTTTTAAAGCTGTGATCTATGTTTGCAGAGTGCAATGTGCTTTGGGAAACAGTTACTGTACCTTGTCAGCTTGCATTATGTTACAGCATCCACAGCAAATTGTTCTGTTACCATCACTACTTTTGCAAAAAGTACCCTGTATCAATCTTTGGAAGATTTTTCTCCCCCTTATATTTAACATAGTGAGTATGGATTAATAAAGGTCACAGCTGATTGTTTTGCCTGAAAATACAACAGCTGGATTTGGGAAGAGATACAGAAATTTCCAAGTCATTCCTAAATTCTGAAGTCAAGTGTAGACAAAATGTTGACATAAAACCAAACCATTTTTCTTTCTGTGGGAAGTTTGCATATCACAGGATCAACCATTGCTATTGTGCTACAGAATGTGAACTACAGACCATCAAATGCTTTCCTGAGAGGCCCAGATCTGTTAAAGGTAGAGGTCAGCACAGAAATCACTTTAACTGCAACTTTTCCCGGGGATTCATATTTAAATTACCTATCGCCTACCCTGCTCATTCTCCTTCAGTGATAGTATGTCAATTTGCAGCTTCATTTCTACATAAATAACAGAGAGAAGTCAAAAGATGTGCTGGGGGTTGGAGGAACAAAGTACATAAATTCCTAACCTGAGCATGGTAAATCTTGGGCACTAATGACAATAAAAAACTTGAAATGCATATTATAAAGTGATCTGTATCCCATTAATCTTCCCAAAGCCTTACAGATGTGTAAAGACTTCATTTTACTGGTAAAAACCAGATATAACCAACCTCTGGTTAATGTTACAATGTGAACATGTGGGCAGGCTGCAACATTCAGCAGCTTTATGTGTTTCTGAAAAATGTCTCACTATGAGGTAAACTTTTTGTTTTTGTGGGATTGTTTTATTCTAGAACTAGTTTTACTTGGAAACCAAATCTGCACTACGTTGCATTTATGGTCCCAGTTCCCTGCAAAGTATTTATAGTGGGTGCAGGTTCTGTACTCCATAAGAAGCTGTGGCCTAAATCTGAATTCACAAATTCTTTCAACAACCAAAGACTAAATATATTCACTCATTGTAAATTACAATGTCGATAAGAAAAATGTCAGCAATTCTTTTGGTATCCTTCTGCAGCTGCCCTACCTGGCTGGATTTCTGTAAAGTCCCTATACCCTGTTAGGCAGAGGGACTTGAAAGTCCCACAGTGTTACTGAAAGAGAAAGTTGGGAACCTGAAGAGCAGTTCTTACACAAGGTTTGATAGGATGGTGTGTCATCAAGAGCTTGCGAGTCTTTAGCATTCCCCAAAAATTATATGGGCTACTCCAAAAACATAACATCTACTTCTTGTTTCATCCTGTTTCAACTGGCTGCTGAAATCTGACATTTCTCAGTCAGAGCATGTTTTCTGGGTGAACAGTTCAGCTTCTCGATGGCTTGTAGTGATTACTGTCTGTGAGCATGGTGCCACAACAGGCTGTTGGGGCATGAACCTGTGGTGGTCTATTTTACTCTCTTCCTCCTTGTCTGCAGCTGTTCTAACAGCCTGAATCACAACCAAGCTTTCATTAATACCCAAGGCCAGGGTTGTTTGTAAAGTCACATTTGTAGCTCCAGGACACTGAAAACTCTTCATAGGGATAAATCTTGGAAAAGATGCTCAGATTAGACTAAGCAGACCTAGGCCTCTCTGTAGGCATAGACTTAAATTCTCTGAAAATTGTGGAAAGCATAAAAGAAGATGCTGCAATTAGGAATTTCTGATGCTGAGCAATTTGCAAATCACACCACTAGTGAATCAGCAGTAGTACAATGAATGAAATTCGTGGAGCTGCTTTCCGAATGTGACAGTGGAAATGAGGGCAGTGTGTAGCTCATTTGAATTAATTTTCCATAAATAATGAATTTTTTGGTTTTTTGAATCACCCAGTTCTCCTCTGGGGTTAAAAAAACTGGAATTAAAGAAACATTCTGCAGCTCTGGGCCCTGGGTTTGACCAGTCTGGTTTTTGCAGCTGTATTTATTTACTTTATCATGATTGCACCTACAGGCAAAGGTATGATTGAGCTCGGCACTGTCCAGATGTGAAGCAGGGAGACAGTCTTGCCCTGGGCAACTTGTAATCAGGCTGACAGAGAAATGGATTTGCTGAAGCTCTTTGAAAACTTAGCTGGGACTATAGGCATGCTGAGCACATTTTAGATGGTTGGGTCTTCTTGCTGCTTTGTTTATGAATCCTAACATCAGTGTTCTTCCAGCATCCCCAATCATCACCTGGATTTATGCATTTAAAACTCTGGATTTATACAGTCAAAACTCAGAGAAAATTTGGTTATTAATTTCTGAAGCATTTTGATTTAGGATCCTTTGTGTAAACATAGAGTATTGTTTAGTTGTCAAAGACAAATGATTTCACAGACCGTGGAGGTCTGTTTGGAAGCAATTTGGGAAGACTAGCCATCCACCTGGGTAATCTTTCTTCTTGAATGAGGCTTGTTTTTTCTCTTTTTTTGGTGGAGGTGCTTTTTTTGTTTTGTCTTTTTTTTCATGAGTTTTTTTGGGTTTGTTTTTGATTTCTGTTCTTGGTACATTTACCATCTCTGATGTCTTTTGAGTTCCAAAGGCCCTTTTGTTTTCAGTAGGAGTAAATGAATTATAGGGTATTCCTCTACAAACTTTTCCTTGTCTGCTTATTAATTCTCTCAAAGAAATGCCTCAGAGCAAGCTGGTGAAGCGAGGTAGTTTTGACTGTGAGACACTGTCAGGCAAGAGAGTAAATCGCCCTCATTTTTTCCCTGCTGCTTTTTTTCACTGCCTGTCACTGAACTGTTTAACTTGCAATAAATTATCAAGAACTGTTAGTAAATTAGTATGCCACCTGGGACAGGCTGTTGATTATTGTGTGATTTCTATTTACTTTTCTGGAATGGGCTGCAGTCTCAGATGAGTGCTTCTTTCAGGAGACTCACTTGTAGGAATGAGAAAAGGCCATTTTTTCTGGATATAGATTATACTAAGAATTTTTAATTAACTTTTAATTATGTGAAGGAGGCTCTTCATATCTTCAGTGTTTAATTTTTTATGTCTCATCCTTTATGGCTGGCTCACACCACTCAGCCGCCACCCAGTTGGTTGTGTTGCATCATGGTGATTTGATGGTGCTTACAGGTTTTAGGAGCATTATCTCAAATACAATTGATATAAAATACCATAAATTTTCCTACACTTTTCATCAGTGGCTAGCTATGGTCGAGGGCCACAATAGAATAAAAGACAGGAAGTGAAGGATAAAGTGTCCTCTGCAGTTATATTGGAAAGGATTTTGTAAACATGAGAATGTACACTCGGTCATGTGTACAGCTAATGCCAACAAGAGAAACAACTACAACAACTCTAAATAAACAAACAAAACCAAACGTAACCCCCCACCAAAACCAAAAAGCAAATTTTGAAACAAATAACTGTAAGATACTGAGACCACTGGAAGCATCAGTGTAGTGTGGTCTTAACATACCGTAAAGGGAAGACATTTGTTATTCAGTCATTGAAAGTGGATGGTACTTTAAAGAAAAAGTTTGAAGTTGCATTGCAATAGTTTTGTTGGGGGGTTTTGTATGTGAGAGCAACTCGTACTACTAGTATATACATTTTTCCATGACTAATTTCATAGACAGAATTGGAGGAGGGGGATGTGTAAGAGGGAGAGGTGCCTTTTTATTTATTCCTAGATTTCATTTTGTTAATATGGGGCTGCTTCTAGTAGCTCCATATTTACTTCCAATATGTTCAAGACAATCCAGTGATTTGTGTGGTGTCTGGTACATTCTGTTAAAGAAATTGAGATATGAACAATATGGATATTTTGAGGAAAATGGCAGAGTTTTTTTCACTCTTTTCTTTGTTGAAATGCAGTTGTTACTGCTAATATGTCTTCTTTGCTATTTTGTTACCATTGCTGAATTTGTCTGGTTTTTTAGTGCCTCTCTTTCCCTTTTAACACCACCCACAAGCATGTGTGTATTTTTATTCCCACCTTGTTGGCATTGATGGGAAATGTACAGAAACTGTGATATGTGTAAAGTCTCATAAGACATTCGTGTTACAGCCTCAAGAACCACTGCAAAGCCTTGTAAGTGCCAAAGCTGTGGTAAGACCAATGTTTTGTTTGGATTCTGTTTGAGATGGCATCAGTCCCTGGGTCTGCAAATTGGTCAGTTTGCAGAGTTCCTGCTGGCTGCAAACAGAATGGGAACACCAAGACTAACTTCAGTCTCATGTTTTTAGAGCTCTGTATTGCTGCATGTCTTAGAAGGGAAAAGAGGAATATTGCCTGGGTTTTCTTTTTCTGTATCAGACATAATTTGTAGCTGAATTTCTCCTAGTGTTCTTGCCAAGAGAGAAAGCTCCTGAAATCTCCCTAGCTGCCTTCTGATCTCTAAACACACTGCCAGGAACCAAGCTCTTCAACTTCTCATTTTCACTAAAATATTATGTTTAAAACAAACAAACCCCTAGTTTAATTACAAACTTTTAAAGAGGATTAAATGTTAATAAAAGAGAGAAAGAGGATTGGTAGAAATGTTTGTGCATGAATTTCTTTTACTTTTGTGTTCACTTTTCAACTGTTCATTAAAATGTAATGGAAAGGAGTAAAAATAACATTCTTGTGAAAAAACACAGAAACATTGATACTTGCCCCTAAATTTTACCAGTTTAGCAAATGACTAAGATGACTTCTTTTTCTGACTTGGTTTGAGTGATGTGCAGCCTTTTATCTGTCATATATATGAGAATATGTGCAGAATTGCCTAAGATTTAATAATCACAGCATTTGACTGGGGAGAGACCAGAACTTGTTCCTGCAACAACTCATGTGAGTGTTCTAACAACTGATCAACAAAGTCACTCTGTCTGTCCCAACAAATATTTTCTATCTGTGTGCATAAAGTGGGGAATCTCCAGAGGGAGAACATCTTGTCCTAATTCCTTTATGGGCCTTAGGAATCATGCTGGTAAATCTCATGTAAGTTTTCAGCAATACGCTTCAGTTATGGCAAAATGATGCTTTTCAATAGAAAAAGTGTTTTAGACTTTGCCTTCCAAAGCTCCAATCAACACCAATCCGAAGCACACCCAGAGAAAACTAGGACAATGAGTACGAGGTATGTTCATTTACTAAAACCCTACCTCAATATAAAATGGGTACTTTACAACTGCAAAAATCTAAGCCTTGATGGAAAGGTTTATTATCTACAGTGCTGCTAGAATCAGGCACAGCAGTACTGTGTGCTTCTGAATATAAAAGCTCTATTCTTCAGTGAAGTCCTTTTTCTATTAATGAGATTCACCCTAATGGGACCAAAAACTACTTTAAAAGACATTTCCTTTCTGCTTTTCAAGGGTTTTTTTCCAGTCCATTTGGACTGGATATCAAAGATAAGGGGAAATATTTCAATAGCAAGAGCTTTTATAATTAAGCTTTGTAGCCTACATAATGGAGATATGACCAAATTCAAGTGAAAAATAATTACTGTTTTTCCAGCACTTGCCTCTGCTGCTGTGTCTCTCTTTTTTTCTCTCTTTTCCATTTTCTCCTTCAAAACCACATAATCTGTTATGAGTTATGTATGAAAGCCTCACTCCGTGCAGCTCTTCCCCCACATTTCTGTTTTCCCCTGTGGTCTAGCAGAGAAGAGCTGAGCTGTTCAATCTTAAACTGTACCCAGACCGTCTTTAAGGAGAGCACCTGCACTTCTCAAAAGGAATCAGGTGCTTCCTGAAGGGTAAAGACTCTACCAACTCACTTCCTAGTGCCATCTACCCCTTTAGATATGGAAATGAGCAAATTACAGTGTGACACACATCTGAAACACTTTGTAGAGAATGCTAAGATGGGCATGATGTTTATTGTTTTCCAGTCTTCAGGAACTTCTCCTCAGCAATGGAGCATTTTAAAGCTCTCAGTGACTAGAGTCAGCTGCTCCAGCAACTTTCCCCTCTCCAGATTTGGAAAGGGCTACATATTTTTTATGACTTGTAACAGAGTCAAGTACATTGATCTCCATAAGAAGTGCTCTAACAAGCTGAGAGAGGAATAGATGTGCTTGAAGTCAATGCCTCAACTGGTGTTAGGGATGCCTTGGGGGACAGTATGGGAAGGCTTTTGCCTGTGATAACACCTGATGAATATTTAGGATTTGAGAGGAAAATTTGTGCAACGTAAGATATACCAGAGCTCTCTTTCCTAGTTTTCCCCAAAAATTCTTATACAGCCTTATAATAGAGCTGAGATTCATAATAAAAGACCAAAAGGCTCACCTTTAATATATTTAAGACGGAAAAGTGTTCACCAATTGCACAAGATGATGAGGTCCTGATCAATTCCCTAGGACTGATAATTTTAGCCACCACAACTGTCTGTCTTTCCTTCATGATTTCTACCTGTCCACTAATTACCATCTATGTAATTTCTCTTTGAGCTTGATGCAGTTTTTGTTGTTGACAAATTAATGGCTGGTGACTAAGAACTGTTTGACCTGTTTCTTCATTAATTTAGATCAAATTGCATATGCAATCAGTTGTTGTGCATCCATTATCCTGTTTGGGAAGCACTGTTTTGTATTTTTGCTCTGTGATATATTCAGGCAGAAAATATTTGCAGGTTTGTTGGAGGTCTCCAAAATAACTTCTTGAATTACATTAGTCTGTGAATGCCCAAGCTAAAAAGGTCAGTGTGTGCCTGTCTTGTCCAGCAAATACTGATATTTGTAGAGATATTGGTGAGAAACAGTGAAACTTGCCCATTTCTGCAGTGTAATTCAACTCCCTCTTTTTTCCTCTGAAACACAGAAATTGTTCTTATTTTATGGGCAATATAAAACCAGGTTAGGGAACATTCCCCTGCTGTGACAAGAATTGGTGCTATTTCTTCCCCAGTGATGTTCCTCACTCAAACTGCTGATTTAGAGCACACTGGAAAAGACTGTCTGATTTAGTTCTTGATATACTGGACTTCATAGTTTTAAACTAAACCATTTGAATATGTGAAGGTAAAAATCCGGTGATCATCCCTCAAAACATTTCAGTGTTAAGTTTTGATCACTTTAGATGTAGACCTGTCAAGAGGTATGTAAAATGAACAATTTTGCTGAAGAATTAGCAATAACCAGGCTAACACTGGGCTTGGCAGGAAAACCAAAGGACTCTTCTGATTTTACTTTAAACAGAGACCAAAAAAAAGATAATACCTGCAGTAAATAGTATTAGGTTTCTTTATGTCTACCTTAGGTATCTAATAAAACTTCTCTTCCTCTCAGTGTGAGTTCAGCCCATGCCAAGATATACACTGAGTATATTAAAGATATTAATTAATTACTTTCTTATAAGTACTAATATATTTTGTAGAAGATAAGCAATATATGTATATCTTAACTCTGCAAGATAAGTGCAAATACCACTACAAAAAATATCTATTAAAGAAAGGACTGTCTATGAAGGTGTTGAGTTCTTTCTCCTCTGCCTCTACTGCAATCTCCGGCACATTCACACCTTGCTCAGTATATGGCAGAGATACCAAATTTGTTTAATGCTGCCAATAGTTTAGAATTCTCAGGCTGGTAGCACAAATTACTGCTCTGAAATGTTTTTGAGGAGAGCATCCTCATGAATATTTGATCTGCCATGCTAGTTAAATGACATAAATTTTATGGTTCTAGCAGGTTATAGATGGATGAGATTTGTTCCCGTGGAGGAATAAGTCATGTTCAGCTTGTGCATCCCACCCTTCTCTAAATATGGGGACTGAAGAATTGCTCTGTAATTGATATCCCCTGGAGAGCTGGCATCCTCAGCACCTTTGAGGTGTTCAGTTCAAGAGACCTGTCAAATTTAGATATATACAGATTGCCAATGAGTACAACAGGGAAGGATTTTCAGTCTGTTCATCAACGTCAGTCAGAACTTCTGTAGCTGTTTCTTTTCGGGCATTCATTATTATGATAGGTAACCACCCTCAAACTTGCTTTCACTATAGTGAATGCCCTAAAAGAAAGCCAACTAATTCAAAACTATTTTCTTTTATGATCAGATTATATTATTTCAGGCTTGCCTAGTTGCAGTGGGAGCCAACTGTGCTCTCTTCAGTTGCTTTGAACACATTTTTCTGCTAAGTTTCTAACTCTAATGTTCATTCCCTCTTCAGTATGTCTCATGTGTTACCATCTGCTCCAGTTGCTATCCAGTTCATTTTAAGATCCTGACCTCTAAATATTCGCTCTACATCCTAAAGTGTCTAATAAGTTGCTAGTACTAGATAAAACTATTACAGCTTCAGTTGTGATATTGCAAATGATTAATGAGCTGACCACAACACAGGGGAGATGAAACTGTAATACATGCTTTCCATTAGCTCCACCAGGATTGCTTCAGATGGCCCTTGACTCTGTCCTGAGATCATGTGGTTGGTGTAGAGAATATTTCCCAGGAGTCATCCTTAACATTCCCACTTTCCCTTCCCTTATGGTGATTCTCATAGAGACTAGTTGCTGCTTTTAAATGCTTCTGTGCAACAGCTTAAAAGAGGCTCTTCAAGAGAAAATTCTAGGGGATCCTGAATATTTACCATGAAATGTAAAATACTGTTCTGGCATGTATGTACATGTTCTGTACATTTATTTCTATATGTATTCCACTCGATTCAGTTGCATATGGAAGTTGACTTTTTAAATTCACTAATAAGTAATATTTGTTGGAGTTTTTTGTAATGCAACTTCTAGGGAAAGTCTTAAAGATTAAACTGCTATCTGGAAGGCATTTTATTTCACTCTCTGCTTGGAATCACCTTGGATTGATTCTTTAGATATTGTCTTTTACTGCACTGAGAGTAAAGGGACTATATTTCACTCTGCAGCTTTGCCACTCTTGAGTTATCAGATCTTTCATACCATCCAAGATAAAAATCATAATCCTTGGCAGTCCACCTTGTGTGTTTTATGAATGCTGACTGAGAAGCAACATCTCATTTATAACTGGGACCAGGAGCTTTAGTAATTTCTGTATCAGCCAACTATGTCTAATAACACATGGATAATATAAATTGTAAAACCAATATAGATGAGTTATTTAATCTGAAAAATGTTGAAGATGAGACTGCAGTGCTGTGAACCTCTATGAATACTGCCCTGAGACTAGCACAAAGAATATTTTTCTTCAAAACACATATAGGCATTCAGGTCTGTGTGATGGTGTCAGCAGGGCTTTGGTGATACCTTGTGTCCAGCAGCCTTGTCTCCAGTTCAGCTACAAACCTTCATCTGGGCATTAGCACTGCTTGTTCTCATAAGTTCATATTCCAGTTTTTTTGTGGGTGTGAGTCCAGCATTCTTTAGGATTGTATCCCCATAGATGAATCTTCTGTGTCCAGGGGGAGTTCAGCCTACTGGAGGTGGCTGAGGAGGTTTAGGTTCCTCCTAATATGAAGTGCCTTGGTTTCTGAACTCATGCAGGGTTATAAAATTAAAAAGTAGTGTGTCTCATCCCTCTCATCACTTGCAACAGAAATCTGTGGCAAGTCAGATGTTGTGAGTCTAAAAATTTATTCATCATGGACATTTTGCCTTTTTATTTTTTCCTTTTTTAATACTGGGGAAACAGAAAGGAAAATAAAAGCTATAATTAAAATTAGGATCAATTGCTGAAGCTGAAAAAGACATCACAATTGTAATACAGAAGATTGCCTTGTTTTAGAGAAAGTGCTGATTAAGATCAAATTTGTCTTGAGTTTAAATTTTGATTGGACCTAAACTGAGGGGAGGGGGGGTTATATTCCAGACATAGTGCAAATGATGCATGTTAATATCATCTGTTTATTGCCACTTGAAATTGCAGCATAGCTTTGAATTGCTGCCAAATCTACAGTTAAGACTCCCAAGTAATCACTATGATTATTCCAAATCTTCATGGTAACAGTGGAAGAAGTGTGATAACACAAAGTACTGTAGCCTAAGCCAGCAGAATCTTTTCATCCTTTGGGGCTCAGATTGTGATTCCACTCATAGAAAGAATGGTTAGACATACACATTGTTCAATCAGTCCTGAAAGAGATTAAATAAATGTATTTAATTATGTTATTTTCAGATTTACTTGTTTTTTCCATTAACCCCTGCCACATTAACTTTTCCTGAAAGAAAGAAAAGTGTGGCTTTTATTTAGTTTTGGAATGGTTTAATTTGTATGTTGGCATGATGGAGTACTTTTCCTTTTTATTAGAATTTTTTTTTTTGCTTTTCTCTTTGTTCATCTGCAACAGATACTATTTTTACTCCTTTTCATTACAATCCATGGTATTGTTTATTTCCTTGATATATTTTTTCACCTGTGCTTAACTATTGGGAGTTGTAGATTTACATCTGATTTGAACACATATAGATAAGTTATTGTGGTTTATTTAGCTGATGGGTGAGCTTTATTTAGTGAGGTCAGAGATAAACAGTATAGTATAAATTTACAATTTACTAAAATATTAGAACAGTCTCAATGGAGGGAGAAATGATATGTAAAAACTTGTTTGAAAGAAGCTTGAGTGAAATTTAGCTGTGCTTAAAATCTGTTCTGGTTTTTGAATACAGAGTTATTCGAGGAAGTAGTTGTTTATTTTGAGTTAAAACCCTTAGCAATCACTGCTCGTCGGCTCTCCAGATAGTATGTCCCAGTTGCATCCCTTCATCAATTGCTTGCAGGAAGGTTTTGCTACTTGTTTCACTTACAAAGTAAATAAAACTTGTTATGGAAAGCATTTAATGTGGGTACAATATTTACTCTGGAGCATTTTCCTAAATATGTAGTGTTAGCCAGCAGGCAAGTCTGAGCACCCGGTGTGTTAGCTGTGGGAAGGAAATCTGTATGCCTGGCACAAAATGATCAGTTTGAACTACTGAAATATAAATCAGAACACTGGGTGAAATTCAAAGATATTTCATTAAATGACTTATGACTGTGTGTGTGAATAAAAGAATAGTTAGGGACCCTGGCATATAATCTTAGAAGCCTGCAATCTTCAGGCTATTTTTTTTTCTGATAAATTTAATTTCAAAAGACACATGGTGTTTTTGAAGGACAGCATTAGCAAATATCACAGTGTGTTTGCATTTCATTATAGCTAGCAATTTCTTTTGACTTCAGTTTCTCAAATTATGTTCTCTGCAAGGTGCTGTGGAATCCACATTATGAAATTTAGACATGCCTATATTTAGACCTCATTAACAGTAAAAACCACTCCTAATTTTATGAATCTCATTCCTTTATTATTTTGACGCCAATATTTGGGTATTTTTGCAAGTGTAAGATTTATAGGATGAGGAAAAAAAACCCAAACACAAGACAATAGCACTGTAGTCTAGAGATTACTGTTCTGTACAAGTGCAGTTTGTGCCGTTTCTGGAGTTGCTTGAGTTGTATACATTTTTAAAAAACATTACCAGAAGAAAATGAATAGTATGATGTTTACAGCAAATGTTATTTGCACTAGAGGGCTGTATCCAAAGGTATGAGGTTTCCTGCATGGAATTACTACCACAGTGTTTCTACTGATACAACATGAAAGTCTTGTACATGCTGCAAGTGAGGCACTGGGCTCAGGCCCAGCTTTGGGGCAGCATTCAGGTGTGAGCACACACCTGGGCTAAGGTTCATCAGGAGCTGTGGAGCTCACACTGCAGCCTTGCTTGAGGACACAGCTGGGATCTCTTCTCCCTGCTCTGGTCACAAGCCAAGGGGAATGAGCACTACAGAGCTCTCACAGCAGGCAGATAGTTTGGATTTATTTATTTCTGGGAGAAAACAGATATTCTGAACCTGAGCTGCAGATGGGAGTCTGGCAAGGAAAGTACAAATCCCTGTGCTGGGCATAAATGCTTCTTCACTCTACCTTGCAATGCAAGCAAAGTAAACAATAAATAATGACGGAGGAAAATAGACACCACACACAGACCAATATGATCAACTGAATGCCAACTTTATTACACACTTCACACAGTTTATATTGGGTTAAAGCTACGTTCAATTTGCTAAATTGAACCTCACACCACCTAACTACAAATCCCCATTGGTTATAATGCATATTTCACAAGTCCAGTGTTTTGGTGAACTTATCCTAATTGTTTTCAGAACGTCTCCAGAGTCTTGTGGGAGACCTGAGGAGTTCTCATGAGAAACCTCCAGGGAATTGCTAAGAACTCCCGGGCAGAGATCTCTCCTCCAATGGACTGCAGCAGCTGTGACTTTGTTTATTCTTAGCTGCTTTTGGTCTCACAGGGTCTTATATAGATCAGAACTGCTCATCCTTGATTTTCCAGCACCTACATGCAAGCAAAGGGACAAGGCAGCCACATTCAATTTTATGTTGATGTCTTGCCCCCTACAGAAAACTTACTGAGTGTGTTACAAGAATCTCTGAATGTTGTATTGAGGCCACCAGCAGCTGGGAGTGGAGTGTGGATAGTAATAAATTAAACAGATCCTGTTTGAAGTACCTCCCAAGAGACAGGAAACCATTGGATGCAGTAGGAATAAGAGATGGCATTTGTGAAGGTGTCATTTACAGAGACTTTCTAATAAAAATGTCAGTTTCTTACTCTTGGCTAAATTATACCACTAAAATTTACAAGATTATAGCAACGTAATGGGTTTGCTCTTCTTACTGACCTAGTCACACAGCTGATTAAAGTTGATTTGGCTTAATATCTGCTTTAATGTAAGATTTCAGTGGTGAACCATCAACCCTGAAGTATGTGGAATTCTCTCTCTTGTTTGACAATGTACTTCACTATGTGCCCCATTTGAGGTGTGCTAAACCCCCGAGGAATTTAGTGCAACTGTGTATGTGCTTCAAGTACAAGTGCACATGCTTAAGTAACCTGTCAGATTGGAGCATCTACAAATGTTGTATTTATAGGAGGTTTTTTCCCACAAGAACAACTGCAGTAAAAAATCAGTCCAGCTGTCATATCTGTATAATTCATTAGAAGTTTCAAACTTTTCAGCTTTACTCCAAAAAAGCGACAACATAAAAATTATACTTTTGTTCTAATCTCTTTCATTCTCCATATTCACATTATTGTAATTCTGTTTGCATAACTCATTGCTATTTATCTCTGTAAGCAATTTACAGTCACTGTATCACATTGATCAGTATTCTGTGGTGTTTTCTGCAGCATTTGCTGAATATTCTAAATATGTTTTGATTTCAGGATTTTTTTAAAAATTGTTTTTGAAGAATGAACTAGAGAGCGCCCAGATGGACTTTGAAAATCCATTTTGTTTGCAAGCTATCAGTTGATAAAAGCACCTTGTTGAATGCCAACTTGGACCCATTTGATCTGGAAAGATAATCAAAATGGATCCTCACACTGGCAGTTTTAGAACAATGCTATAACATGCTGACCAACTGCAAAATGTGGGAAATTCTGACTAAATTATGTGGGAACAATTTCTTTGTTGCTGAAAGCTTGACATGAAGGTCACATGAGGACACAGCTCAAGATATTACTTTGTTTGAGTCAAGGCATTATTTGGACCTGAGAAGTAAATGCAAATAATTTACTGTCATATTTCTCTGTATCAAAGTGAATTGCTTTTTTTATCCAAAATGTGTCAGTAAGCAGAGAATATTGAAGAAACGTAGAGATGTTATAAACTAGTTCTTTTTCCTCGTTCATACTTCTGATACAACTATGGCAATGATTATTTTTGCATTTAGTAGCCTCACTAGATAAAGAGATATATTTACATGGTCATGTTAAAATGATTCATTACTAGTTTGCTTTTGTTTGTTTGTTTGTTTTGTTGGTCTGGAGATTTTCTCATGTGGCCTTGTGGACCTTTCACAAGCACCAAAATCCAAGACAGTCATTCTGAGTAGAGATGAGGAGCATGGTCAATTTAGTGTGATTTGCAAGAGAAGTTATAGAATTTAACATTCACAGATTTGGTCAGGGAAGATAATAAGATCTTGCAATCCTTATGTCTTAGATGCTTTTGAGTCCACAGTATTTTGGTAGATAAGCTATGTACAAAATCTGACATTTACACACACAAAAAAATAAGGCTGAGCTTTCTGTTATAGAGAAAACAGTCTCCTGAATGTATGTTCTTGGTTTTGTCTTTTAGATAATTCTTGTAAGTTCTTCCCATAATGACCGTGACCAAAGCCTTTTCATAAGCACAGATGAAGGAGCCACTTTCCAGAAACAACCCATTACTTTCTTTGTGGAAACTCTCCTTTTTCACCCAAAAGAAGAAGATAAAGTACTTGCTTACACCAAGGAAGGCAAGGTAAAGATATGGCAATTGTTTGAAATTAAGGAGTTACTTTGTTAAGAAGATATAAAAAACTTTTTATATGCTTATTAGTGTTGAGTTTTATGAAATAATACCAGTTGCCCAGAAGGGAATCATATAGTGGTTCTGAGTTTTATTTAAATATTGATTGCCTTCATGTCCAAATCTTTGTTCCAAATCATTGTTTCTACAGTAATTTCAATCCTGACATTTTCAGTTGATATGGATATTGGGAATATTTATCCTTCTGCATAATATAGTTAAACAATATTTCTGAAATGTGGTCCTCCCTAGAAAGTGAGCATAAACAATTTATAGTATAGTAGGAAGTTAATGAAGCTGAAATAGTGCCTCCAAAGGCCATTCACATGATGTAAAAGAAAGCCATACAAAATAAACTGCACACTCATACAGCAGAATAGAATTTGGGGAATCAGTAGAAATGTAGAGTAATTGTCTCTCTTATGATGTATTTCTACTGCTATCAGATTCAGGAGTTGTTCATGTTTCTAAATTTTGATTTCTTCTGGTTAAATTGTAAAGTAATTTTTTGGGATGGGTTGTACACACCATCTCAGCTCTGTTTCCTAGTGCCAAAACTGCAACACTGTAATTCTGGTCCTGGTAATGGACTTGTCTCACCTCCATCATGACTCCTGTTTTAAAATGAAAGTCGTAAACTCTAGTCCCTTTTAATCCTCATCAGACTTCACAGAAGGTGGTTAGATTAATTAGAGGAAGTTGCAAATGCTGCATTCATTGCTGCACTGATTTCAGTGATGTTATATCAAATCACCTTTTGAGATATTTTCTGGGATATAAAAGTTAACAGCTGATCCTAAACCAATTCATGTTTACAGGCATTTGCAGATAACGATAGAACTAGAATTAAAACATAGAAAATCAAACTAAGTCACAGATTACACTAAATGCTGTACTTAGCTTGAATTTGAAATCATAACACAATTATGAAAAATTCGAATGCATATTATATAAATGAAATACATCAGGAAAGCCTGAAGTAATGAAAAGCTTCTTTTTTCAGTTTGACTTTTGTTCCTGATGGTAGCTATAATTACTGAACTCTGTATAGTTACAGAGTGGCAGAACTTTGATGTATGAGAGTCCAACGTGTATGGAACAAGGTGTTTTTCAGAAGACAGGAGGCAGAAGTACAATGTGAAGCATTTGGTTTGTGTTTTGGAGAATTAAGAATGTAAGGGAGAATGTCAGGCACTTTAGACTAGGACAGTCTTCCAAAAGGAATGATGATTTCATTTACCATGCTTAAAATGTGACTGGGCAAAAAAACCCTACAAAATATTTAATAAAGAAGGTTCTGCAGGAGTAGCTGGAAGGGTTGGGTAACCTGATGGACTTTTCTCAGATTTTCAATATGACACTAGGAGATGTCAACCCTAAAGACTTACTTGTCAGGTCCTACATCCTTATCTAAGATGTCTGTGAATGAAGGATGTCTTTGACTATAACTGGATTGGTAACCTGCTTATATTTTGTATAAAATCTGATATATTTGGCCTAGAAGGGAGAGGAAGATAAAGTGATGTTGGCGTAGAAGGAGTTGAAAGTCAAAATTGCCACTTGACACAAGAAAAGATCACTGTGCTAGAATCAATGATCTTGAATGATAGTGTTGATCTGAAGTTGCCCTGAGGAGACAGTGTATCTAGATTAGATTTTTGAGTCAAGTAACTTTACTTTTTCTAAAAAAAAGTACTATCAGAATGTAACAGAATCTAAAACTCAGGAGAACACCATTACCTCCTGTTACTCAAATGATTTCTTACAAAGGCCCTTTGGAGACTACATGGAATACAGGACCTGATTTCTTACAAAGGCCCTTTGGAGACTACGTGGAATACAGGACCAAGTCCTTCATAAACAACAATCAGCAAGGCTTCTCTGTCAACTGCAGCATCGCAGCCTTTTC
>JAWWLZ010000139.1:62594741-62662653 GCA_035041345.1 Poliocrania exsul
TGCCTTTCAGAATGGATAAACTGCCCTTAAAACATGCATCTCCACTCCTGAGGTGCACCACCAGCACTCCCTTAGAGTTGTGTGAGCTTAGACATCTACTGGTATAGCTTGGTGGTCATTCCTTTTGGCAGCCTTGTGACTTCCATCTTAGTAGCGTCACCTTTAAATTAGACGATTCCCAATGCTAGGATCTGGCAAGTTCAATGGGACATCTGGGACAATGAAGTGGAGGCAAGACTGGGACAGAGAATAGAGTGATATGATCTGGTAGAGCAATGAGAGGAAATGCTTGTCAAACTGCTGTATGGACCTGGCATCATAAACCACCTTTATAGTCTATGGACACCATGGGTGGTGATCAAGCTGGTTTAGGAATAGAGGAGTTGCCTTTTAGAAGTAACTTCACCTGGTTACTAAAGGGTAAATTTTAAGAAGGGGTAGGGTAAATATCTGAACTTCAGGGGGATAGAGGTATTACTTTTTCCTGGCTGGGTTAAAGAGAAAAACCTTCCATGTGATTTATTCAAATCTACTAAAATAAAAGTCTAAAGGAGTAAAGTAGTCTGGCTTGAAAAGTTTCAATCTGCAATGTTCATTAGAAAATATCAGCTGCATCTTCTTGCACTAAAAGATTATACTGGCAACAAGATTAGATTCTACTTGTATTAACTGTTAGGAGGAGGTAGAAGTGAGATCATTATAATTCTGGGCTGCAAAAAGAAAGATGAGTAGATAAAGATATTGACAAATGCTTCAAACCGTGCTTATGAAATCATGTGTGATAAATTATAGATACAAGAGGTAATTTCAGAAGTATCCAAAAACTTTCTTTGCATTATTGATGCTTATTAGCATGTCTGGCTCAACCTCAGAAAATTCAACCCAGAAATTTCTGTGGTTCAGCTGCATGAGGTCCAACACAAAAAGTAAAATAATAAGCAAACATTTTTTCCCTTCAAACTGCTGACTGCAGAGTTGATAGCAGGTTTGATTTGGTGTTGTGGATATCTAGAAAGATAGATAACAGCACACACAGCAAAAAAAGTTCACACATCCCTTCCCTCTGCTCATAGATATTCTTATCATACCTCACTGAATCTAAAATATTCTCTGACCTAATGTATTGCCTCCAAAATACTAAAGGAGTTTGTGTTTGAGGGACCAAATTCTTAATAAATACAAGATTTTTCCATACATTTACTGAAAAAAAAGAAAATTTCCACTAAAGTTTCTGTGACATCTTATGGCTTAGAAGGGCTCATCCCTCACCCTCCCCATCCTTTTTTGGACTGATCATTTATCTTATTAGGGAAAAACAGCATATGTCATTATTTCTGGTTGTTATGCAGCAGTGGAAATCATCCAGCCTCTTCCCTCTGGCCTGTGTTCCCAAGGAGCCAGCAATTACTGAGTCTGAGTTTTAACTGCTCCTCATAAATTAATGCTATTAAAATCATTAAACAATGATATAATTTCAATCCAAAGCATAGCTTTATTGCATTTGATTGTTGATAATTGTATCAAAATTATAATTTTCTTTTAAGTATCTTCATGGTTTTTTTTTAATACCTGCATCCAGCTGCACTTTATCTCTCACTGTATTTCCTTTGCGTGCCTTGGACTCCCATCTGCTGACTGGATGGGCTCTTGCCATGCCAGTAAAGAGCCTTGAGAAGAGTGATGTCATTGCAGGAGTGGGGCTGGATTCTGCCTCTCTCACTGACAGCACAACTGTCAGCTCAGAGCTTTCTCTGCAGAATCTGCCTGACTAATGACAATACAAGTGCCAGAAAAAAAGCGCAGCTGGGGCTGCCATTCCCAGGCTGGGATGGAAGCCCTGAGGGTGGAAAACTCATCTTTTGGCTGAGCATATTTGACATGAGAGATATTAGGAGAAAATCAGCCTGTATTCCCATTACAGCTTTTCAAAGTTAAACTGCACCTTGATAATTTCTGTCTGAATTGCCTTCTCAGGATATTTTTCTCAAAATTATTCTGCACTTTCTTTGTCAAAGCAGAATCTAGTCTTCCCTTGAATATGCTAACCAAAGATATATCAATTTGCTATGGAAACCGTGTGTCAAGTTTAAGAAATTTCTAATAAGAAAGGAATCTAAGTCTCTTTTAGCACTAAATCTGCTTTGTAGTCTCAAATATCGAATGTAATTGTAAAAAGATGCTATAGTGCTTGCCAGTGCATGTGAGTGTGTGCCTATCTCTCTGTGTACATATATCAGTTTATGATTATGAAGGGCTTTATCCAACTTCATACCTATTTCTGGTTTGGGTATTTTTTCAATTTATCCTATTTTTATGCATAATTTTGTAAAAGAGATTCTAAAGAAATATAATTTCCTTCTAGATGTTAGTAATAGGACATTATAAATGCGGTTTATTTCAATTTCCCATCTAGAATATTAAAGGTGGTTAGTATGAAAACCTCTCTTTTCTTCCACCCACATAATTACTATTCTGTAGCTGGCTCTACATAATTTGATTATATTATGTTCTCAGGGCCGTTGCTGGAGTTGACGGAGACCCTGATTTAGTTCATATGGAAATCCAGGACCCCAGTGGAGGTATGCAAATAAAAATGTTATCAATTGATACCCTAGTGTATAGTCATTTCTCTTTGTTTTAGAGGTACTTTTTGGCTTGTTTTTAAAACTAGTCAGAATAGAAATTGAGCAAGTAAGATTATTTCTTTGTTTATATATAGTCAGCAAAACTGTCCTGTTATATAAAAATATAGTGTAATTTAAGTCTAATTGTTTTCCCCTCTAAGATGAATTGACGTCAAGATGCTCTGCTCCATTGAAAATGTCCATTAATAGGGCGATTTATTCTGGCAGTTAAACATTGAACAGTTTTTCCCGCTATGCAAATAAAACTGGCAATGCTATGTTAGTGCTGGATAAGTGTCTGTTAATGTGAATCATTGCATGTGTCAGGTCTCCTGCACTAACCACCAGCTCCCAGAATTCCTTCATGTTGCAGCATCCAGTATACTGTGAGTGTTCAAAAGGAAAATAAATGAAAAAGCAGATGGATAGTCAGGGTGTGTTATACTGACGAGTCACCATGACTCCAAGAGTTGTGTAGTTTCTTGTTAGCAAAGGTACTCTTGAAAGGTAATTTAATTCCTTGAATCTGGTCATCTAAGTTCCTGTGCAGTCTTAAAAAAAAGGGTACTAAAGAATGCACAGTTTGATTGGCCCTGATCCCACAGTTTTTCTTCATTTCAGTCCTATCAAAAATCAAAATTATCATGTTAAAACCTGGATGACAAAGTTTCTAAATCTTTTAGCAATGAGATTTCTGAGACGGGATGATAAGTCCCTCAGCTGCTTTCTTTAGAGACAGTGTAAAAAGATGCTTTAGGACCTGGGTGGAAAAGTTTGCTTGTTTTGTTTTTTTAGTTAACGGAAACAGCAGAAAAAGAAAAACTTTCATGAAATATTTGCTGGCTGAGTTCTCAATAAACTGACTTTGTGCACTTATGGTCAGTGCAAACATTGCCATTGATTTTAGTGGAAGCAGCATCTTTGCACTACCTGTCTGATGAAGAGCTGGAGTTCTTTTCACATGAATTACAAATACTTGCAAGACTTTTGGGTGGTCCATTGCTGCACTTGCTCAAATGTCCTTGTAGTGATGATCTGGACCTAATCAGGAGAAATTGGGTTGACTCTGCCTCTTAAAAAGAATCAGATTTTAAAACAAATAATTGCATCCTGTATACAGGTTTGGCCTTGTCTAATTAAAAGTCATAAAGTGTGGAATGCATTTCCTATCACACTGCAGAAGTCATGAAGGACATGGAGGTGCATTGTTTGCTCTCCCTCAAGCTGTACCTGGAGTGTGGGTAGAATTAGTGATCTGGGCACAAGATTGTGTATGAAACATTTTCCTCACGGTGCTTGGGAAAGCCACTCAAGTACTTTGTGCTCAGAAGCTTGTGACCAAGGGTGAGCTGTACAAGAGTTTGAGTCTGGGAGAAGGTCTTTAAACCACAGCTGGTGTAAGATATGATTGTTGGCTCTGCTCTCTCTGATAAGAGTAGATTGTATCAAAGATGCAGTGGTGCTGTTCTAAGAACCCAGACAGAGAGGATAGGCCTTGCTATGTGGGGAGGAAGAGAAAGGCTGCAGCCTCCACTGATTATAAATCAGTCCAGGCTTTTTCAGCGGGGTATTAATTCTGAGTATAGAAATCCTGCCCCAACAGAGCAGTTCCAATAGCATGTTAATAGTGTCTCTGAACATTCTTACAGAGCTTTGAAAATAGGCTTTAAAATTCTGCACGCTGTCCATTAAACGAAGTCTGATTCTTTTCTCATTCATCACAATTTTATACTGGGGTTGATCTATTGATTTCAGTTACGTTGTGTCAGGCTGCCATTTCTCCAAGTGAATAATTTGGCTCTGTGCATAGGTTAAGTGAGAAAAGAGGCTCCTTCTATTATCCCCACCCATGAATGGCTCATTCATCTAACCCCTAATCTCTCTGGACCAGCAAAATTTGGAAAATAACAGGCTGCCTCCAGGGAATGATCTGAACTGTAAGCAGTTAATATATTCTCAGTACATTGGAGATTGAAAAACTCTTGTATGAGGGTTTAATATAATAATTCTACAAGTAACTCACCTGGCAAAGGCAGCATTTTTCCTACATGAATAACATTTACTATTGCTTGCTTCTTTTTCCCTTGATAGCCCTGTCATATGTTTCTGTCTCTCTTCCCTCAGGTTATCGCTACATCAGTTGCCAGATTCAAAATTGTTCTGATAAGACAATGACAGTCCCATTTGCTGGTAGTACTGATCGGGATTCCCTGACTGTGCAGGATGACTACATATTTCTTCAGGTACTGCCACTTTCGGGAGAGACAGCTCATTCTCAAATTCAAAAATAAAATTTTAAACAATGCAGCAATACTGTAAGGAGCAGGGAGAAACCTGTTCCGGAATGATGAATGATGATTTATGAATTTTTACATGGAACAAAGCATTCAGTCAAAAAAGAGGCATCTTTAGTTTGTGCAACCAGTTGTCCTTTAACTATATGAAAATTTCCAAGCAGATTGTGTGGTTTAGAGTTACTTTCTATAAATACATTTATGTGTGAAGAGAAATACAACCCTTTTGTTCTTATGCTTACAAACTCTTCTGGGTCCTTTCCAGCACCTCAATAGCACAAAATGTTTCCATGAGAAGAGCATCTGAGGACAACCACTGACAGTAGTTGCTCAGCTTCTTCATATGGATTGTTCTCTGATGAAGTTTTACCGGGAAAGAACTTACATGGCTGTGCTTAGGAAACAAAAGAGTGAAATGGTCATAGCTGGAGCAAACTAGTATAGAATCACAGAATGATTTATGTTGGAAAAGACCCTTAAGATGGAGTCCAACCATAAACCTAGCACTGCCAAGTCCACCACTAAACCATAACCCTAAATGCCACATCTACAACTCGTGGTGGTCCAAATTACCTTGGTGTTATTTCATTTCCAAAGTACAGGAACTGCATGCAGAAATATGGGCTGGATCTTTGTCAGCATTATGGCACCAGTACAGCTCAGGCACACTGGATTTTTTTTTTTTTTTTTTTTTTGTGGGTGTGTGTTCTTGACACTGGTTGTGATTTTAATGTCTCAGAGCTGCAAACTTCTCAAAGAGCAGTTATATCCTCCTTGTTGTATTAGATTTTACTGGAAGTTGCCTTTGCTTTCCTGAGTGGTTGGCTATGGTTTTTTCCTTACTTTGATATGATTTCTTTGCTTCAAGGCTTGTCAATTTATTGACTTTTGCAGGAAGCAATATTATGGCAATGGATAGATCTCCCAACCACAGCCTCAGTGTGTATCAGATTGGCTTCTTTGCAGCTTTCTCCCCTTGGGGCTCTTTCTTCCACAAGGATCTGTAAATTAAGAGAGACACAAAGGGTCTGTCCTCCTCTTGTTTGGCACAGCGGTTTGAAGGGCTCACATAGCTTAGAACAATTAGCACTACAAAGAAACAGGAGAAATTGCTTTGGGAAAGAATTTTTGGAATAAAGTAGCCATTTTTCATATCAGAGCTAGCACTCATGGCACTCATTTTCCTCAAAGTTATTATTATTTGTGGCTCTCCCCAGGCACACTCTAAAATCCATTTCATGATGTGTAGAGGGTGAGAACTGTTCTCACCATATGAACTTGCAGACTGCTGTGCTCAGCAAAACACTGGCTTCTTCCTCATCAAGCATTTTGTTTTCCTGGATGTCTTGTACAACTGCATCTCGAGCTGTTATTCCATCAGGAGCAGACACAAACTGGAAGTGCAATATGGAAATGTACACATAGGCAACAGACAGTTGCTGCTATCAAAATGACACCATAGGTAATGTGTTCTCTGTAGATTTGACATGTCAGTGCCAGTAGATGAGATGAGATGTTCATGTGTTCCACATAAAGGGGAAACATCTCCAGTCTTTTCCTTTCAGACTCAAGTGCAGTAAATCAAAGCATGTAATGTAAATCTCACTGCTAAAACGGTTTGCAGTTAGCCATATCTGTGTTTCTGGAGCTTAGGGGATAACTCTGGGATCCTGCAGTCACATCTGAAGTGCAACCACCCCAGGGGTGGGATGCAGGACAGTATTTGCCTGTTCCAGTGAAACCACACAGCAACTGAGGAACAGTATACTTTTGAAACCATGTGGAAATTCTTTTATCACTACCCTAAAATATTGCTACATAAGTTATAATCAGTCCAGGGACTCTTTGTGATATCCCCAGCCATGCCTGTCAGGGAGAGGATGGGACAGGATCGTCTTTCAAAAAGAGAGGAGTTTGAGACTGTCTTCCTGCCTCTGGCGTAGCTCACATACCCTAAGCTGTGCAGGTCTGTACTGCTAATCCTGGCCCAAATCTGAGATTTTTACCATTTTAGAGGAAGATCTAAACCCCATTTTTTTAGTATGCCTATATGCACAGGGATGAGGAACTTTCTGGTACTCATTTTTTTTTCCAATGTGCACCAAAAATCAGACAGTTTCAGAGGTGATGTTAGTAGGAGATCAAAGTTTCAACACAGTTTTTAAGCGCAGAGCAGCCTCTAATGTCAGTGAGGCTTGACATGACTGGATGCTTCCGCACAAGTTCTCCTCTGCCCTACATCATCTCCAGTCATTTAAATAAGTGTAATTAAAAACCATTCATTTAAAAGAAGACTTTGAAAAGATGGGTAAGACTGCCACTTAACACTAATTAAACAAATGGTGAGGTTTTTGGTCTGATCCATCATCATTCAGTATATCACATTTCTAAAGGGCATCACATTCTTTATAGCACAAAAACAAACAGAAACACCCCCAGCCCCCCTTTTCCCTGCAAAAAAAAAAAAAAAAAAAAAAAAAGTGTTTAAAAAAAGAGTGAAAATGCTTACAGTATTAAATACTTAGTTATTTTTAAAATATTAAGGCAGGTGGACCTGCTTTCATACATCAATTCTATTTTTACCAAGCCACATCAAGTTTGTATGCTTCAGGATTAATCTAATTTGCAATCAGGTTCCCTTTTTAAACACAGAAGTTGAGGAGAAAAACAGTGAGATTGGGGTAGGATTTTAAATGGATTTTGAAAGTCAAAGAAAGAAGATGAATCTGTTTGTGCTTCAGTTTCACAATCTGATTGGTCATGGGCAACCAGAGAAAATTTTTGAAATTTCATTTAATTTTTTCTTTTTCTTTTTTTTTTTTTTCCAATGCATTTCTTTAAAGCAACCAACCTTTATAAACTTACTGAAAATCACTCAATAACCATTACCTAGCTTGTCGTCTGGGTAGAGGAAATGTGAAGTTAAATATGAATTACTGAAGGCTAAAACTTTTACTAATACCATCTGTTGGTGGTCATGTGTCTTAGTTGGAATTATGCTGATTTGTGTACCAGCACAGATTTTGGTGTTACATTTCTGATTAGAAAAACCATGGGAGGTTGTTAATTATTTTCAGGTAGGTTTACCCAGAATATTCTTTTTGGTGCTTTGGAACAACATTTGTATTGTGAGGGAGTTTTTGTGGGTGTTGTGGCATTTCTTCGTGGTTTTTTGTGAATAAGCTAAAAGTGGGTAATGGGTGATGATCATACAGCAGTGCTCATTTCAATGCATGTTTCTGTTGTTTTTCTTTAGTGAACATCTTCAAGAGCCTCAAATAGTTTATGTGAAACCTAATCTGTCTTCAGTTTCACACATATAAGTTGTCTAAATGCATGTTTTACCTCTCTATTTAAAGCATATAATTGTGTCTTCAGGACATACTACTGAGTAACTGACGAACCAGTGGGTTCAAAATTGAATCCCTGTCTTCCACAAAGTGTGTCAACATCTTGCACTGGGAAATGTTTTATCCTGGATAGAAAATGTTAGTCAAATATTGTGAATGCTTTACATAATGGTAGCATGATTCAATCAGTCTTTAGTGCTCTGCTTTGAATTGTGCTGTTGCAGTACTCCTTGCCCCTGGGGTACCTGGTGTTCATGGCCAGTGGACCTCCTCCCTGCCTCTCGCATAAAGGATGCAGCTGCCCCTACTTCTACAAAAGGGCAAAGATTTGGGAGGGCAGTGAGTACAAAGATATCAGTAAGGACTGGGGACAGCAAGACAGTGAAGTCTCAGGTATTACCTAAAACTGTTGAAATGGCAAAAAAGGGAAGTAAATAACTTTTTCCATCTAAAGAGAAGAAGACAAGAGTTTGAGTCTATTTGGAGCCTGTTTTGCCACAACTTTTGATTTGCTGTTTTATGAGCACACTGTACAAATTAATTGTATGCAATAAAAGAAATAGCTATGAATTTCAGTTGGAGGTTAAAAGAAAAACAAACTTTCATCTCAGATTCTTAAGATTTAGCATAATCTATCACAGGGTTCTGTTTTTTCTTTGTATAGACAACATCAGCAAATCGGACCAAGTATTACGTGTCTTACCGCCGAAATGGCTTTGTGCAGATGAAGTTGCCAAAATATGCATTGCCAAAAGTAAGTATATGTGGTTTTCGTTCTCTTTTTACATTTGTCATCTTCTCTTTCTACCTAAATTAGTTTTACTCTTTTTTTTCAAACCTTATTATTCTGAGATCACAATTTCTCCTTGTAGGGATTTCTGAATCTCATTTGTGGTATATTCTTACCCTACTATTTTAATTTTTATTCTACTAATGTAGAATATTTTTCTTCTACTTGTAAACCATAAAGGGAAAAAACATACAGTAGCTTATTTATCATCAGTTACTGCAACAGTTTTTAAGCTTTGCTTCTGTGATGCAGTGCCACACACACAATGGCAATGTAATGATGTAGAGCAAGAGTTCTTTCAAGAGTCAATTACAGTTTAATTACACATGGTGTTTTCTAGTATGAATAGTAATATAAGAAAATTTTGCCACTTCATGTTGCTCTATTTCATTAAAGAATCCTAATATGGACTTTAATTGCTTCACAAAATTGCCAGACTTGTTGAGAGGTTCCTTCAGTCTAGCGTATCTTCCTAGTGACAGGGTTTCTATATTTGTGTAGTAGATCAACAGTTAAGCACAGACAGGTATTTAAGTATGGTCTAACTGATGCAGTTCAATTTCTTGTGCTGCACACAGTGTATTTCCTAACTTCACCGTTAGAAGGCTTCCGCAGTCCTGAAGAAAAGTGACTTGGAAGTTTTAAAGACTCAGCTGGATGAAACCCTCAGTAGCCTGCTCTGGTCTCACAGCTCACCCTGCTCCCCGCAGGAGGTTGATCTGGAGGTCTCCTGAGGCTCATGCTTTGTCATGTAATTCTGGGTGATTCCCTCACTTAGCAGAGAATTAAGACACATTTTCTTTGCATGCCTTGGATTGTGCAGGCATAATTCATTGCTCATTAAATGAGGGTCAGTAAAGCACAATGTATTTCCTTCTGCTGTTATTGTTTTAAACAAAACAACATGTTTAATATCAGGTTTTTCATGTTAGATTGTTTTTATTTTTTTTATGTTTTTCTGTATGATGTTTTGAAGACTTTTGGTTTTAAGTGTATGGCATATTAGTGGAGTCTCAAATCAAATCCTCAGATATTGGTCAAACAAGAATCTGAAACTTGAATATACTTCTAGCAGCAGCATAGAAATAGCTATCTTTTAACTGCTTATCTCTATCTGTGTTGTCAAGAAACGTAGAGCCAAGGACTGGTATATAGATCAACCCTTCCACAAATTATTTCAGTGTTTTTAAGGCCTTCAAAATAGGCTTTATGCTTTCTTGGGGGAAATTGTAATTAGGAAAACAGCAGGAGATTAACCAGTTTTAAATGTTAAGGAGTAACAAATGAGGACACCCCAAGGGACTGCAGTCCATGGGATCCCCGTGCTGGGGCAGAAGAGAACAAGTTCCTTACAAGGTAGGAAAGCAAAGAGTAAATAAGGAGCTTCTGACATACTCAAAAAGTGTCAGTCACAGCTTCCCGGTATTTCTGTCATCTGTAATCTGGATTGTTTGAAATACTACTGCGTGCTGAATTCCTTGTCTTGGAAAAGAACTTTTTTGTTTATGTGTCTTTCTCTTTTTCTTGCTGGCAGACTGCTCCAAGCTTGACAGAATAAATCAATTAGAAGTTAATGGTATAACTTTGGATAGAGTCAGTAGCTACCCAGCTACCCAGGGTGACTATGTAATTTGGAAAGGGATGTTTTTGTGTTGTTCTTACTTCAGGCAATACCCAATAAGTAGAACAAAGTAAATATTATCTCTTCAGCATTTTGACGATTCCTCCAGGAGAGGTTTCTTCGGTACCTGCTCACAACAGAGTTGAAAATTTCACTAAGAGGGCCTGGAAGCCAGACATCCATTAACAGTGGTGAATATGAACGTTTTTCACCTTTTCTGAAAAATATATTTGTTTTAAAAGTGATTTGGTGCCCTCACATTACAGCAGAAATTTTAGATACTGAAGTAAATAAGATCTCAGAGCTCTGAAATGTTTCATCATGTCATATGTCAGTGAGAATCATTCAGTTGCAGTAGAAATGGATCTTCCAGTCCTATTTGAACAGAAGGGAAAAGGCTCATATGAGCAAATTACTGATGAAATTTTGCAAAGAAGCAGGATATCAGCAAAGACACTGGCACATTAAAAGTACATCTAGATCATGTGACTGTGGAGTTGCTTCTCTTATAGGGGTAGAAGATAAACAGAATGGATTAATTTTCAAAGGACTGGTTTTGTGTGTGTGTTTTTTAATTTGTTTGTTGTTGTTTTGTTGTTTGTGTTTTTTTAAGATTGATTGCAAACAGTAGCTTTGAAAAGATCTGACTTTCAGAAGGTTTTTAGTATTAAACTCTGCCTAATCAGGAGATGAAGCATGACTGTAATAGGCTATATTTCATTTTTGTCAAAAGAATGGAATGAGGTGTCAAAAAAAAATCTCTTTCCAAATGGTCTCTAAAGTGCTTCCTGCCACTGGGCAGGATTTTGGGGCAGTCATTGCATACAGGGAAGGAAAACTGTAGCCAAGCCAGAAGATACTGCAGACTGGTCAAGGATGTGTCTAACAACATTAGGAGAGCTGTGCTGGAATGCCAGCTTCTAGCTTGAGGGAACAGGGCTGGGCTCTCCCAATATTATTATTTTGATGCACAGATGTGTTTCGTGGTGATTTTACTTATGGAGATTGAATGAGCATTTTCCAACTGAGTAATTAGAAAATGCTATTGATATCTCATTTTCCTTTCAATATGAAGAAGCTGAAAATCTGCAAAAAAATTAGTCAATTATTTTCTATTGTTTCAGTTTGCATTTGTGTTTGTATTTGCCCAAATGTACCACCAAAAAGAAACCTAGTAAAGTATAGTTTGTCTTTGGACACATTTACACTCCTTCTTACTTGTAAACAAAAGGCTGCTAAAAGCAGCTTCCAGACAAATTTACCTCTGCTAAGTTTGTGGGCTCCAGCTTCACAGTGCCACTGAGATCTCCTTTTTGTAACACGTCATAGCTCTGTATGTGTTCAGAGAGCAGAGGCGTTGGGGACATCTGATGAACAGAATTCAGGTATTTTTTTTAAGCTTTCTTCTGTGCTGTTGAAAAATTTAATTTTATTATGATTATTATTTTTATCATAGCATGTTTGATACTGGCATTGCATGGAATCACACAGCTGTCTCCTGCATTTGACAGGAGTCAGGAACCAGCTGCTGCCAGGCAGTGTGATACCAAAGGCTGGTAAAACCAAATTAAAGATTGCGTCTATGGTCCCCAGACCAGAAGAGGAATTTTTAAATTGTTGTTTTTTTTTTCTTTTCTACTGTATTCTAAGAAGATTGCTTGTTCTCTGCTGTTAAAACTAGATCAGAATTTAGTAACTTATAGTAAGGCAATACCAAAATCAAGCCAAGAGCAGCACGACTGCATTTCTGTGTCAAGTTAGTGGGGTAGGCATGCAGGAGTGTTCTGAGGAAAGAAAGTAATCCCTCTTGGGCTGTTTGCATCCTGGAGCAGGGGTTCAGCTGCCACTGCTGGGAGAGCAAGTCTGTCCAGAGGCACAGGCTGAAGCCACATCCAGAGTGTCAGCACATTTGTATTGCGCAAATGCTCCTGCAGCTCAGATTGCCCTTGCTTTGAGCAGTGCAGTGTGGAGAGGGAAGAGTGCATTGGTTCTGGTCCTTATTCAGGATTTTGAGTCATATGGTAATGGGGGTAACAATAAAACTGGGAGTTTAAGCAAAAAATAATTAACAAAATTGTTGACCAAACCAAGGAATCTGCTACAAATTATGGCAGTTTTGCTGTTTCAGTTTGGAAGAGCTGAATTATTCTGAGTTCCCTTTCTACCTCTGTTAAATAAACTCCTTTGATAGTCATCTTTTATGAAGGAGATACAAGGAATTCATTGATTCTGCATTTGTTCATGCCAGCTACAATATCTTAGTGATGCAAGAGCTCTAGGTTGTATTCTACTGCAATTCAGAAAAATTAGTTTTGAAATGACATGGTGTGGGAAAAGCTTCTCTCATCTGTTTTAATTTCTGTATGTATTTTCAATCTTGTGAAATAGGCAATAATGTAAAATTTTTCAGGTAACCAAGATAAAAGGGAGTATAAGGAGAAAAATGACCAAAACTAAAGGAAGAAAAAAAAAATCCTATTTTCTTAGAAATAGGTTAAAGTCTCTAATTTATTCATGGTAATATGAATCTCCTAGACATGCCTTTTATCAGATCCACCTATTCTTTTTATTTGATTATCACCTAGTCACCTTCAAACAGGCTCATGTCTTCCTGGACTCAGTCTGAGATACACATCGCTGTTTTAACCATAGGCTTACTTCCAAACTTCAGTGTATCTTAATAACTTAATAAGATATAAGATTACTCTTAAATGAGTCCATTCCTTAACAGCAGAAATAGTAGAAGAGATACCCATTGGCCTTTTGTCAGCCAGGTTCTCTTGAGGATTTGTGTGCATGATGGTTGGATTGTAAACTATTGAGGCTATGACAGTGCATTTAGTAAAGTTCTTCAGTCTCCCAATAATTTTTCTTCCACTTGAGAAGCCCCTTCTCTGTCTCTGCCACTCACCACCTTGGGAGGCTCTGGCTGAGTTTGTTCCTGTGTGTCAAGCAGAGGAGCATTTTGCAGCTGCAGCAGGGCTAGTTTTCCATTCTTGTGGAAGTCCATTGGAATGGCTGTTGAACAAAGATATAAGGGGGAACAACACAGAAATGCAGGTGTCAGTGGCATTTGGTGCCGGAGAAGTATTCCTTTTCCAGGTAATATTATGACAGTAGCCAGTGATCCTGAGCTCTAGCAGCTGTGTGGCTCCCTGGTTGTACAAATCCATCCTAAGTGGATTCAAGGAACTGTTATTTTCTTCACAGTGCAACTTTTTATTGATTTCTCTCCTTGCTCTCTTTTACTTGGCCAGGCAAAGAAGATTAGGAGGATTATCTTTGGGATATGTGCCATACAGTTACCTTGATTGTGCTTGAGAGATTACAGGGGTATAAATGTGGTACATCTGGAGGTCAGGGCTGAGACTACCCAGCCTTGAGTGCTTACATCTGCTGCACTTCTGATACATTTACTCCTTACAATTCTCTGTTTAATTCATCACTTGCTTCATGTTAATGTTTTGCTCAACCGCAGCAGTAAAAGATTGCAGAGGGGCAAAATTCTGACATTGGAAGGAAAATCAGAAGATTTGAAAAACAAAAATGTTGAGGTTCTTTTTTATTAGCCTTATTGACTGAAGCCCTGCCTGTGTAGCATTATACTGGCTGTGCTGAACCTGGCCTGTGTTTTCACTTCATGATATTTTCTATGTCATCAGCACATTTTAGACAAAGGAGCACGGTCTTGCTGCACAATCCTTTTCATCTTTTATATTCTTCCATCCTCAGTCTGTAATTGAAGTTATTTGTGTCATAGGGTTTCTTATCACAGTAATATGGTAAAACATGCTGAGCATTTCTTGAATATAAAATTCAATATGGTATTTGGAGACTCATAGGTTGGTCAGTTACTAAATCGAGATGATATGGGACCGTATAAAATGAAAACAAAGCATTTCTCTTCCCTTCCTCTTTTAAACTTCTTTCCTTCCTCTCTCCTATGCACAACTGCCCCAAACCCCAAATCTACTATCTGTTTAATGGTTTGGGGCTTCTTGACTGACTGTTGATTGGGTGGTTTTTCAGCCCTTAGTGAAAACAGGCTTGACTGCATAAAAAGCAGATAATTTTGGAATGACTGATCATGTTGCTATCTCTATGCTGGAAGTAAAGAAATTACTCTCAAGCAGTGTAGGTGTTTTCAAGAAGTATTTGATCATGTCTCTACTTGCTGGAAAAGTTCTTGGATGCTTGTTCTGCAGGTCACGGGTGAACAGGCACAGTTCTTATCAGTGCTGTGTGTACTCATTTATTTTATTTAACAGACCAGGTCTATCCCTGTGGTACAAAGTTTCTTTGAAGTGGTGCTCATCTTTTGTCACAAGTTGGCCTTATGTGTATGTCTAATTGTTTTCAGTATTAGTTTGAAACTGTCTTTATTTGTTTGTTAATTATGTTTTCTGCTACTGATGTCAGGTACAAACATAGCAGTTTACAAGCCCTGAGAGAGTCAGAGTGATATGACCTGTCATCAGATGCCTTGTTTAATCATGCCAGTGTTTAATATGCAGTCTTTGATCACTCTCAGGATTCATTTAACATTTTTTGTAGAATAGGAATTCTGTTTCAATGAATCTCCAATGAATCTCCTTATAATTCCATTCTAAGGTTGAAATAGCTATTTGTCTGGGAATTTTTTTCTTTCTTTAACATAGTTAGGAAGTTATAGTTCTCGAATTAAAAACTAAAAACACAACCAACAACAAACCTAAAAGCCTCACCTCAAACAAACAAATAAATCCTCAAAACCAAAACCCCAAATCCTGTCTTTTAATGATATTTCTAATTGTGTGTGTAACATTTCAAGTAATCTCAATAAGGTATGGTTTTATTTCCCTCTCTTTTCACTGGATCATAGACATGCAGATCTTGAAAGGTCCTTTTCCAAAACATGGTCATCTGCCTAATCCAATCCTGACAACTATTTTTCTGATCTGTTTTTAACAACATCCGAGGATGAAAATTACTTTACGTAATTTTTCCTCATTGTGTATGACCAGGCCCTACTGTAGAAGAGTATTCTGATGTCCAACCTACATCTCCTTAGCTGTAATTTACACCCAGTATTTAACCCCAAGTAGGCTTAGAAGATGTTTAATTCCATTTTCCTTGGGGTGACTGTTTACAGTATTCAAAGGCTGTTTTCCATCTATCTCATTCAGCCATAGGGAAATGACTGTGGGCTTGATTGGATAGTGGATTTTAGAGCACCTTGCAGCATTCTTTGCTGGCACCTATAGGTAGACTTATCTCTGACCCTTGGTCCACTGCCTTGGACCTATGAGGAGTTGCACAGACTTTTAATGATAAACATACAGATTTCTGTGCTCAGTGTGGTACAGTATCACCCACTGAAGTGAGAAGGATGAAGGAAACACTGTGACAAAGGAATTTGCAAGCTACAGTGAACAAGAAGCAACATTGTAAACAGAACAGAGAAATCTCATGGGGGCTTAAAGATTAAAAAAAAAAGTAGTTTTGGACAATACAGCTAGTAGCATCTCAGAACTGTGCAAAAGCTTACAAACTAAGAAGAGGAGATAAAGTAAATGGAGAATACTGGTATTTGGGAATCACAATTGCTGATACCAACTGGTGAGCTTTGCAAAAATAAAAAGAGAGAGAAAAATGAAAATGGCAAGAGCATGGGTAGTTGGGTCAGCAAGATGTGGAACAGAGCAGGCATGGCAGGCTTGATAGGGCAAAAGTAAAGTAGTAGAGATGAGAGAAGGGATGTCCATGGAGGAATTAGCATGCCATAGAGAAAACAGCATGGCTCTATGGTAAATTAGGGAAAAGATTCTTCCTTGGGGCATCTGGAAGGGTATGGACTCTCATTTGAACATGGAAATTAAAGGAAAGCACAAGAGCTCAAATACTGAATGTAAATGCCAACACAGCCTGGAGATAAACAAAAATCTGAATAGAGACACTAAGAAATGTTACAAATACTGAAGGTGCCTAACATCAGTAAAGAAGGTCTTTATAAATGAATTTGAATAAATTGTGTGTGAATAGCATAATTATAGAAAAATTAGATGGTCAGTGGGACTTTGAGTAGCTGGCAGAATGTGGAGAGAGAAAGCAGGAGGTCCAACAAGAAGGCAATTGCAGTAGTCCAAGCGTGAAATCGTAAAAGAATAAATGATTTCCTTATAGGATCTGCTGAGATTACAGCCTGAGGTTGCATCTGTGTCCATGAATTAGATAAAGTAATAAAAACTTGCATTCCCTCCATCAAGATATTTCTTTTTTTTTCCTCAGATGTCCTTTTTAGTTAACTCTTCAGCGACTAAGTTCCATTTAGCAATATTTTCTGACTCTCATCTTCATGTGCTTCTCATCTGTTCTACTCAATGGGTAGCTGGGATGAAGGGTTGGACTTGGACAGTGGCAACTCATCCCCTGTATTTGTCAATAAATTTCTTCTTTTTAAATTCACCTTTCAGTATAGGAATAGTATAAGATTGACATGACAATTTAGCTTTGTTTTAGCTTCATTTTCAGCAGTCTGTGTTATCCAGGATTTTGAAACAAGTTTAAGAATTGGGCATGAAATTTGCAGTTTTCCTTACACTGACAATTACTTTTCCCAGAGGATTATATCAGAAAGTGCTGGGCAGAAAGTGCTGAGCAGGATTGTTGCAAGGTAGTATAACTGAAGGACTGCCTTGCTTCTTGAGGGAGAAGAAATCACTGTGAAAGGAAAGTAACTGTAAGGCTGAACTGGATATCTGAAAGTGCAAATTCTGAATGGAAGGAACAAAGTTCAAGGCAGTGCAAGGGCAATTTCACTTGCTAAACCCAGGATCTGTTAAGCTCTTGCCTCAGCAAAGTTGGGATCCAGCAGTGTGAACGGACAAACCTCTTTATTGATAACAGTCACTGCCAAGAGAAAAGTGAACCCTCATATGCTGCAGCAAACTGCTGCAATCCAACCCCTCACTTCTTCACCTGACCCCAAAGTCTACCCAAAAGTAATCTTCCTGTTCTTGTGCACTGCACATTTTGGATCTTTGCACGTTGCTTCTGATGGCTCAGCTGCTCCTACCCTACCCTGTGTAAGAGACCCACAGCTGTGCCCTTCCCCAGCACTCACCTCTGCCACCATGGGCCACTTGTGCAGCCAGTGCCACTCCACTATGGAAAACATGGGGTGGGAAAGCACTGGGGTACGGAAAGCACCTTGCCTACGTTCCCTGGAGTTTTGCATTTGTCTGTGGTGGCACTGTATAAATGTTTCATCATAATTATGTAGATGATAGTTTTCCTGAAATCTCCTGACTTCACAGGAGATCAGGGGTTTTCTAGAGGTTTTCACATAAAAACAAAGCAAAAACTCCCCTGTTTCTTTATTCTTTTTGACTCAGCTTCACTTCCATCCTTATTATTGGATAGCCGTGGGAACTTTCCTTACACTCCAAAAGGAGAGATTAATTTAGTATTAAATGTGGTGTAATATGGGCTGCCCTGGTCTAAGACAGGAGATGAAATGTTCTGTACATTTAAGAGGCTTTTTTAAGAACCTTTTGGGAACAGTTGCTGTATTTTGCTGGCAGTTCTGCCAGACTCTCTGTTTCTGAGTAATTTTTGAGTACAAGTAAAAAGTGAACTACTCATGGGATGTTAGACAAAAATCTACTTTAGAACACAGTTCAACATGAAAGTCATTGAAAACAGCATTGAACTGTCATTGATAGGAAACTTCACTTACATTCTTTTGTGTTGAGATGTGTCACATATGCAAAAGCCCCTAAAATTTAACTAAATTATTAGTATGTAGTAACTATCTTATGTTCATATTAAAAATCTTCCCATTGCATTATTTTACTTCTATTCATGTCTTTTTTTATCTAAGTGCCTTAATCACATCATGCATGTTTCCTAAAGCATCACTGCCATGCTTTGCTGAGTGTTCAGTGTTGCTCTGTTACTCACGTTTTCCTCAGTCTGACTGGATTCTTAAGACTTTAGTTTGTTTCTCACTTAGAGTTCTACAAAGTTGTTTTCTTGCTTTATTTGTTGTGCTTTTTTAAGACAATTGACCCCAAATTCATACTCTCTTAATATTCACTCCATTGCCTTAGTATTTTTCCAGTAATAAGGTGACCAGAACTGGGTACAGCATCCCACCTAAGTACTAAGGTCATAAAGAGTTTACACGGTTTCAGTCTCTGTGACTAAATATAATTTCTTATGTAGTCCAAATATCTGCCCTTGTGCTGCCACATCATATTGCAAACTCATGTCCCTTTATTCTGTTTGCTAAGCTTAGTTCAGTGTTGCTACTTCCTGATTTATTTCTTCTGTTTAATATTAGCGTTAAATTATTTTCCCCAGCTGTACAATTTTTTTTGTCTGAGATGGAGTGAAGAAGCTGGGAAAACTGAAAACAAACTGTTGCAATATCCATGCCTGAAATCCTTGGAAAAGGAATGCAGAATATTGACTCTCATGTTATTATTGTTGAATATTTAACTGGTTCTGTATATATAAATAGATATATTACTGTTATGTACTATAATACACCTGAGCTGTGTGCTTGCTATGTGCTACTTCTTATGTGTAACTGCTGTAAATTATGTCTGATCCTCTTTGTGTTATGCTATTTTTCACCTAGTTCTTATTTCTCTAGGTACGTGAGGATTATTTGGTAGATTAGATTTTTGACTGTTGTTTGAGTCACTGACTTCTTTTTTCCTTTCCTTCTTCCCTTCTTTTCAAGAAGTCATTTCCCACTAAAGTCAAAGCAGATCCCACCTTTAACACATTCACAATTTTAGTGTCCACTAAGCATGTTTGCCCTGCAGTCGGTGAGGAACCACCTTGGGGCAGTGGGATACAGAATGTCAATTAGTATTGTGTTAGGAGATTATTGTTATTAAACATTTAGATGTTTCCCGTCTCCCCCAGTATTAATCTCTCCTGGCCAACTATTGTTTGTAAAATAGATGATGGAAACATTAAGTAATTTTGCATCTTATTTTCCTACAGGATTTACAGATAATCAGCACAGATGAAAACCAGGTGTTTGTGGCTGTCCAGGAGTGGTACCAGACAGACACATACAACCTGTACCAGTCTGACCCACAAGGTGTTTACTACTCTATCCTGCTGGAGAATGTCCGGAGCACAAAGCAGCCAGAAGAGAATGTCCTCATAGACATTCTAGAGGTAGATCTTTATCTCTTCCATTGAGTGTAGTCTGTGTGGAGGTTTTTTTTCATTAGTATTTTGATTATGAGCGTTATTAATTTTAAATTAATGTATTTTTACAATTACATTTAATGTAAAACATATAGGATTTCTTTCTTATTGATAGCACACTGTTACTGTTTACATTTCCCTCTTGCCCTACTAATGTATTGTGTAGTCTAAGAACTAGATTCTTGAGATGGGGTTCCATGGATGTGCAAATCCAAAATAGGTTTTTTTGAGATATTGAAAAGTGAAATCAGCAGCACAATTAATTAGTGAAGTCAGAAATTATACAGCTGCCTATATACACCTTTTTTCTTCTACGTGACTCAGTGATGAATTTCCTGATTTAGAGCAGGACATCCTTTAGCAAGTAGGGTTTTAAATAGTAATCCTGTGAGCTTTGTGCTAGGTTGTTTCTGCTCTGAAATGTGAAGAACCAGCAAAATTAGATATTGGGCAACAAATCCACTTGCTTTCAGTAGGTGTCTTATGCCAACAGCATTTTCTGTGAGACAAACTGTCCTGTAAACAAATTTATCTTGTATTTTAACATCAGTGAAATTGACAAAATGAGACTAAAAAATATAGTGTTTTGGAAGTGTACCACACAGTGTTATCAATTCCATTCCTGCTAATGGAATGGAATTCCAGTGTAATGTATTTCAATGTAATAAGGTGTACATTTGCTCTGGTTCTGCTCTTTCATGTAGCACATTGGACTGGCCATTAGAATATTAAAATAATGGAAGTTTGGGCTGACCCACTTTGTCTCTTGTTACACTCTAATCTGCTTGGTGTTTATCTAAAAAACCAAAAACCTACAAACAAAACACAAACAAAAATCCCAACTCATGTTCTTTGTCAAAGATTTGTAGTGGTTCTGCATACAAGGCACACACTGACAGAGCTGTTAAATAGCTGTAATTAGACTCTTCTTGGCTGGGTCAGGTGATAGTGCTTTTTCCCTCCTTATCTCCTCCATCTTTCTTTAGCTTTTTCTTTCTAAATGTCTGTAGTAAAACAAAAAGGTTTCTCATTACCAATGATTATTTTCTCGACTCTACCTTTTTAGAAATGAGGCTTCCTAATGAGTGAAGCTACACATGGTGTGTAGCCACATTCCCACAGGGTGATCTATTGACAGCATTAGTTTGCAGCGTTTTACTCCTGCTCGCTCCTGTGGGGTGCAAAGCTAAAAGACAGCCAGGTGCAATGTCTACTCCTTGCATCACCTGTAGCATACAATTTCAGACAAGTTATATGGAAATGCTACCCCTGGCTGTCCTTTTGTCTACAAGAGTTATTAACTTAATTCAGTTACACTGATTATTTCTTAATTTTAAAATGTTACTGAAGGCATATTAGATAATGTGATCACAGATTATTGTGTGTGCTGGATCAGTTTGTAGGGTTACATTAAAAAGATAATGTACACATGATAAAGAGTAATTGAAGGAGCCACAATAGAGCCATACAATTAAATTTTTTGAACTGTTTTTGAAATAGAGTTGCATTATGGGAGAACACTTTTATTTGCTTACAGTAGGAAAGCCCACGGCTTCCAGATAGCTTGTATGATAAATAATTAGTGTTCATTTTGTTTACTAGAATGTAATCAAGTACTCATAATGTATGGGTGTCCTGGGTTGAGCTGGCAAAATGCCAACTGCCCAATACAGAGTGTCAGAGCTTCCTTTCCCCACCAAGAAAACGGAGGAAAAAAACTGGAAACTCAAAACAGGTTTAAACATAAACTAAATTAAAAGAAAACTACAATGTAACACACACTTACACAAGTCAGAAATATCAAAAAATAATTCCTCACTTCCTGTTGAACACAAATCCCACCATTCTAGCTACAAATCATGCCAGAGAACTCAATCCCCCGAGGGACAGACTCAAGCAGAGAGAAAGACTAAGAACAACCATTTTACTTCCCTAAGATGACATGGTGGTAAACTGATGCTGGGCCTGGTCCTCCTGGGACAGCACAGTACATCTTTCTCAGATGAGAAGCCAGGAAGGAACTGAGAAACTCCTCCTACTCTACTGTATTTATATCTCAGTTTGTGTCATCTGGTATGAAATATTTCTTTGGTTACTTAAGTCAGGTAATGCTTGTTCCCTCTAATCTATGTCAGATTATTGGGGCCTACTAAAATTAAAATTTGGATCTAGGCCTAACTAAAACTACCACAATGGGTTATTTACCCAATATAAAATGGCTAGTAAATAAAACACATATTGCAGTCCTTGAGCATGGGTTTTTTCTGGTCTATTCCGAGTTTTCCTTCTGGGCATTTTAATGTAAGTATCCCATCTAGGGAAGAGGAATCTTCAGTGCAGCACAGAGACAGTCCTCCACCAGTGTATAATTCACCTTAAAATTTGCACTGTTCATCTTCGTTATCTCCCCTGACCCCACTTCATCCTTTACTTGTACATCTGCTATAAAGTCTTTAATAGGTGTCTGTCTATCTGTACTAATTTTTTTTTCACCATTGTTTGTTTGGGTTTTTTTATGTTACATGTGTGAAAGGGCAATAATTCCCAAATACTTGTTTGAAAAAGGGAAGAAAAAGAAAGTTTAAGTACTCATTGACTGTCCGAAAGGAGCACATCCTTGAAATATGTGACTGTATACAAGGTACATGTCCTGGAAATTGTATCCAGTGCTGCCAGTGTGAGCTATTCACAAAATTGACATAAGAATATTTGCAGAATGGGCATACTAGTGTATACTTCTAGATTGGGTTCTTGATGTGACTTTTCATATAGGTAAGAGCTACACAAGTTGCAGTACACATTCCTCATACTTTTTTCCCCAAACAACAAATAGTATATATTAAAGTTTTAATCAAATATATTATATAGCAGTAATTTCCATATTTCAGTAACTGCTGCTCATAAACACTGTGGGGCCATCTGAACTGTGATTCTTGCTACCAACTAGTACAGAATATTGTTTGGCTTTAAAATCAGAAATGTAACAATCAGCAATTAATGTGTCACAGCAGAAAACCTGCTCAGAAAATATGTTTATAAGGTAAAATTTGCTTTTCTAAGATGTCTGGGGAATAACCCCTGAACAGTTGTAGAAAATAGATGCTCTGAGAGCTAAGCTAAAAATCCTAAGAAAATCAGTGGAAAGGTGCTTTTGAATTTCCTTGATTTCCTCTGTGTTAAGTAGCTGCTGAACTGTTCATCAGAGTAACTGAGCACTGCACAGTATTGAAATGTCTTCTTTTCCATAACATCTTGTTATTAATGTGAATCTTTTCCCTTCTTGATAGCGAGATACTAGTCTCCAATTTTAGAGTAGGGACCTGAGTCAGGGAGTAAAAAGTACAGAAGAATGTGGGTACATTTGCTTCACAGTCTAATGCAGAAGGTAGATTTGACACAAAGCATTTGCAGTATTTACAGAAAGAGTCAGGTATGTATTTACACAGGCCACAGGACAAATGAAATAAAAAATGCTACAGCAGGAATGGGGTGTTTAATGGCAATTTTTTACACACCATAATTTTATATTAGTTTGGGGGTTTTTTTAGACTAATGCACCACTCTCAACCTCATGCTTCTGAACTTGCTCCAAATATAGATGCCTGAGAACTATTTATTATTTCAAGGAGGTTTTGTGCCTTTTATTCAAAATATAACTGCTGTGAAGTGCTGGTCAGCTTTTATCTTTTGAAGCAGCAGTGAGAGAAGTTAACTGAGGCCTTGGAAGAAATGTTTTCATAACCTTTTAATGTTTGATAGATTCAAACACGTCCCATATTCTAGGGAGAAGAAGTTACCCTAGAGCTTGGTTAGCTCAGAGATGGGAGCGAGAATGTAGAAAAATTTTAGCCTGACTCCCATTTGATGATTACATGGAATGATTAAATATTCATTAAACAAGGATGAGGGGGGAAAAGAGAGAGAGGAAACAAAAATATTCAGGATGCAGCACTGTTTCGCCATCCACAAATGAAGAGGGAAACATCAGTTGCAGTCCCTGATCTAATTATTGTTTAAATATTTAACATTATGTTCACTGGAAGAAAATTTTACCCCAAGTCTGCTTTTCCACGTAAATGTTTGAACTGCCAGGCTTTTTATGGCTGTGCTATCTCTCAAAATATGTAAAATAGTCCCAGCAAGTTGAAAATGCAGTGAAAGTCAAGGAAGCAGGTTCCTCATTTCTTCCTTTCTTTTCCTTTTCTCACCTGCACTGCTAAGTAGTTGACTTTTATGGTATCTTTGACTTGGAGGTGGTTCTGAGGTCCCAGCATCTTGGATAAGTAAAATAGATAAGCCAACAACATATGCATGGGGTTTAAGGAAGAGCTCATAAGATAGCAGGATATTAAAATGTCTATACAGAATTTTGTTACATAAATATATTTTCAAGTCTGAGCTGTTGCAATAACTAGCAGAACATTGGTATTCTCTGTAGGTTTGGATCAGTTCCAATATTTATAAACAGTGAGTATCAAATCTGTTGCCTGATGGTTGGGATGCCTTCTCCTCACCCTGAATGCAGACTTCTGTTAAGTGGAGTTCATAACTGGTAGTTGGAAAAAAGGAAGCAGTAAATATTTAGAATAAAAAGCGAAAGTTCAGGAATACATCATGCCATCAAGAAGCAAATATTCCTGATCATTAAACTTGCTGGCTGTCTCGTGCATTTATTTGTAATGAATGCTTCAATTTTGTTAAGTGTCAGTACCCAATGAGATTAGGAAGCTGTACTGTGCTGGAAATGGTAAATGAGTTGAGGGGTGTGTGTGTGTGTGTGTGTGTGTGTGTGTGTGTGTGTGTGTGTATATATATGATGCCCAGAATTTTAAAAAAATTCAAGAAGTCTCATAAGCAATCACAAGGGAAGCAAGAGCACTCTCAAGGAAACCTTCATTTTTAATACAAGATCTTCTCTCGCACCCTTGGGTGGAATATATGTTAATATGTTAATAACGTAAATGTTAGGGCTACAACTAAACATATTAAGGTGCAATTACTGTCAGGTTGCTTCTAAAAATTATCCCCATTAACTTTGACATGTTGAGTTGTAATAATTTTCTAATACAATTTGCTTTGAAATAAAATAACAGCTCAAGAGAAGAGGGAGTCTGTAAAATTTTGTTTGCTTGTTTGTTTTTGTTTGTTTTTGTTGTTTGTTTGTTTTCCCAGGAGTTTAACAGGTAAAGGTAAATTTGTGAAGGCAGACTGAGTATGGAATCATTTCAGATGCTTAAGAGGTTGATTCAGCCCTCAATGTTTCTTCCTCAGATGATCTGCCTGTATTTCCTACAGAAGACAATGTGCTTCCTAATTCAGTGTTATTTTAAAGGATATGATACTGTATTTTGTTGCTGTAACCTATTTGTGTGCTGTTTATATGATGTGGGTCAGAGGACTTCAGTGTAAAAGTCAGGTGGCTGTTAAAATTGCTTACATCATTTGCAGAATAGCATTTTAGAGAAATCTATATTTTACAAAAATGCAGAGCTGTAATTTTAACAGTAAGGCCATAGTATCATAGTTTTTGTATTTTGCTGTACAGACTACATGTAATTTGATTAACCTTCTGACATTGAGAGAACTGCATACCCTTTTAAAATACATTTAAAAATAGAAATCAGTTTGTAATTGTCCTCCCCTCCCCCATTTCTCCCTCTCCTCTTTTTGCCTTCCTTATATTTTTTAAGGTATCATTCACTTTCTATTCAGTTTCCAGGAGAAACTACCTGAGATACACAGTTCAGAGCCAGAAAAGGGCAGCTAATCAGGGATAATCCTTTTTGCAAAAATGTGTATGTGCTGGATGTTAACTTCTTTCCTGTATGCTTCAGGTCAGAGGTGTAAAAGGAGTCTTTTTGGCCAACCAGAAAATTGATGGGAAAGTTACGACTCTGATAACCTACAACAAAGGCCGTGACTGGGATTTTCTAAACCCTCCAGATATTGATATGAATGGCAAACCGACAAACTGCAAACCTGTAAGTGGTTCTTTTTGGTCTATCTTCTCTATAAAGTGCACAAGAGTTGTCTATGTGGTAGGATGTGCAGTAGTACCAACAGCTTGAGAGTTTCATGCTTTTACCAGCCAAACCAGTAGGCAAATCTGCTTGCATTGCATGAGCTGCAGTTTCATAGGTTCTCAGTCCAGTCATCTTGTAGAGTGAGTAGTCAGGGCTCTTTGTTGCACTGCATTTCATATTTTAGATTACTTTGACACAAAGAGGACATTTTTTCTTGTGTGTCAACCACGCAACCCAGTTCAGAATGATCATGACAATAGTCATTTGTGTCTGGATATAAGGATCACATCATGAGTCAAATAGAGATTACCAATACTTTTTCTCATTCCATCAGTCATATTTTTGTTTCATATTAAACCAAGGTAACCCTTGGCTCCCTGTTGAAGGGAAGTCCTTGCTGTTGCTTGAAAATAAATACCACAGTAACCTGCATTGAAACGTCCTTTCTTTTTGTATGATATTCTTTCTGGTTTTTAGATGTCCCAGATACCCATAGTGTTTTGTTATTTGCAAGGCTGTGCTGCAAACCTCGTATTTTTCTCGCTGACACTCTGCTCCTGGGGACTCAAAGCTTTGCATTTGAGTGGGCAAAATAGCTGCTTGTAGTCCTGCCACTGCCAGAGTTTTGTTCCCTCTCCACGTAGCAGAAGTGGAGTGCTGGAGCTGCTGGTTCCCACTTTCAGAGTTCAAGACTGTGCTACAAGGTTTAAGCCTGCAGGGCTTGATCCAGATGAGTCTGAGGCAAGTGGCAAGATCGCAGTGGCAGCAGGTCCCAGGCAGTGTTGGAGCCACTCCTGGTAAAGCTCATGCTCAGAATTGCTATGAACAATATGACCTTTGAGTGCCACTGCAAAAAGGGCAAGAAGCATTAAGTTGCCTAGCAAGGAGAGATGATGTGTCCAAAAGTCATTAAGCTGTTTTTCATATCCCTTTTTTTTTTTTTTAACTAAAATATACGTTTCAGTTCAAACATCATTTTACTGGATACTTGAGACCAAAAAAATGCAATATTTGTTGCTGTTAGCATTTTTAAGCAATTATTCTCTCAGAAGCAGGGGGCATAAAATAATTTCACACTTCGAGTTTGGGAATCTTTTTGTTGAGACAGTGGCACACTACACAGACATCACCAGAGACTCTTCTTAGAAAGTGAAGGTTGGTATTTCAGGCTGGAATTTGGCTCCATGGAAAACAGCCATTCTTTTTCTCTGTGAAGACATACATTGCTGAAGCTCCTCTCTGTCTGGCCTTTTGTTATTATAGGAGCATAACTGTTAGCACTTGTTTTTAAAACCTGTTATCTTCTTCTTCCCCCCTAAGCCTGATTGCTACCTTCACCTCCATCTCCGATGGGCAGACAATCCCTACGTGTCAGGAACAGTCCACACGAAGGACACTGCACCAGGGCTCATAATGGGGGCAGGTAAGTACCTGATGTTATTTTTTAAGAGCTGAAATGTGTCAGTGGTTCTTTGTAGATCTAGTCTTTTGGTTTGTAGGAATACCATGCTACAAGCATTGCCAAAATAAGGCTTTTATGCAGAATAATCCTTTATGGAATCTCTTGATCAGCCAATTTAATAAATGTTAATTGATGGCCCAGGGCTGTGTCTTCTCAGGCAGATCTATGACAGATTCCTGGACACATTATGATTTGCTGTGCTATGTAGTACCTCCTTCCCCATTAGTGCAGTGTGGAGGTGTGATGGTGCTAGAGGACATGTTCTGCATTCTTTTTCTCTGGAAATGATGATGTAGAGTCTCCAGCATCACAAGTAGCCCCAAAAAACTGATGTAAATGGTGGCCAAGCCTTTGTTCTTTAAGCCTAGATACAGATAATTTGTCTTGTAATTTTTATTTATTCCTCCCTGCCTAAAGAATGATGAATTGAAAGAGGCAAATGTGTCTCTGTGTTGGGAGCAATGCTGGTTGTGGCTTCTCCATTACAATATACATATGGAGTCATGTCACTGTGAAGTGGCATTTAGTGGAAGAAATTTCATTGCAGTGTCGAGTATTCACCATGAAAAATATCCACATAACTCGGTTTTATTTGTATCCTCATGATCCATCTATTCATTTTATTTCTTCTTCTGTTTCTTTGTTTCAAAATTATTGAATTAACTGTTGTGATTTTTTTCAAATTGCATTATTTTATTCTCATGTTATGGATTATGTTTGGGTGACATACACACATGTAGTGCTTCTCTTTTCATAAAACTATATCTGTTTTTAATGAATAATGGCTTCTGCTTTAGTTCACACTATCTATTATAAACAGTTTATTAAATTGAAAATCTCCTGAGAATGTCAAGGTGAGCATATTTGGTGTTTCCAGAGAATGACAGCTGCCAGTACTTCCATATAACTGAAGGTTTCAAATTTCTGCTTAGTATAAAGGGATTTTAAAGTAATTTGCTGGAGACAGACCTGCCTAGTGAAATGCTGCTATATATTTATTGATACAAATGAGATTAAGAATTTATAGAGTGCCCTTGTGGATAGATTTCTAATATGTGTTCAGTTCACGTTTTATGAATTCAAATGCTTCAAAAATAACTTCCATTTCAGATATCTTCTTTTTACATAAACATACTCCAAATGTAGATTCTTAATTTTAGCCTCATCATATTGTGCCTAAATGCCTTCCAGTAGCAAATTGAGCAATAACATTTAATTAACTAGTTGATTTTTCCTATTCTGTTTTTCTTTCTTCCTGCACTTTCATCTGATGTGTTGAACTGATACTTGAGATGTTGGGTTGTTCTCTTTTGACTGGGATTTCTAGAGGGTTTTCTAGTGCACTGTTCTCTGAGGTGAGATTAGGGAGGGCAGGTTGGAGAAGAGTATTTTACCCTTAATTCCTTTCTAGAATGCAGTGAGATTTTATCACTGTGACATTGTCTTACTATGCCAGGTAGGCAAACTTGCTGACAGGTTTCCTCAACTTGGTCATGAGGGAGTTCAGTTCATTAAGAACTGAAGTAGTAGTTCGTTAAGAACTGAACTACTATATTCAATCTGACTTGGTTGTGGAGCAACCTATAATGTCATGGGAATGGTTAAGTGGCACCCTTACTCAAAACAGCTGGCTAAAAGGCTGGGAGGGGTGGTGTGAAAGTGGGAAAAATTTGTCCAAGGGTAGTACAATGCATTCTTTTTCTCAAAGAAGGTCATGTAGCTCCAAAAGAGAAGGGACTTATTTTGGAGCCTTAAAAATCTTGTAAAGCAACTGCATACCCTTGCATCCCCCCCCAGATGGCCTGAATCAACTCTGATTTTGACTTGCATTTACATTATTTGGATGCTCAGGTCATCTGGATTCAGTGCATATGTGCAGTCTTATCTGGCAAACCTGATATCATTGTAAACTTACACTTCTTATCAGAAATACTTTGCATACAGTGAGCTTGAATTTCCTTTGGCCTGATCCTTGAAACTGATAATCCTATGCAAATAAACAGAAGTACTATGTTCTTAGCACACACAGAAATCAGATTATTTGGGCCACATCACACACTATTGGAATTTTACTGGGAGATTTAGAGAGAGAACATCTTCTGGAAATGACTGAAGGTGATAAAGATTTGCCAATGTCAGTTGATCACAGCATGCTCAGGAACCATCAGTGCCTTGTGCTGTAAAAAGGGAAATGTATTCTGAGGGTGAAGTAGGTAAATAATTGCTAAAGGAGAGAGGAAAATATTAATACTCTGTGAAAATACCGTACATTGACATTACTAAGAATGTGTATAATTCTGATAATCAATTTTCAGGACCAGTGAGCAGGTGCTAAGAAGGCCTACTTGGCAGTTGATGGAAATGGAGAATATTTACAAGAACCCCATTAGCTGAGAAAAATAAAGGACAATAAAGGATAGGATTTTTTTCCTGAAAGCGTAACCATGGGGTTAGAAACAAGTGGTGCAAACAAGTGGATAAGAATATGGATTCTAACCATAAGAATCATGCAGTTCATGCTCTCAATTATAGCAGTGTAGCTATCAATCAAAAGAAAAAAATTCCGTTAACATGGAATTTGGCTTCTTTCTAGGAAGCTTATGCAATACAGCTGCTTGTGCTAATGGAAAATCTAACCTGTGACTTAAGGACAGTTTTAAAGCTGTGCTTGAAAATCAGAGCTCAGAGACTACTGAATATTGTTTTAATTAAAAAAAAAAAATTGTGAACAGCATTAACACCTAGGCCATTTGGAAAACTACAGTAATAGGATGTTAAAATTGCATCTTATTAAGCTCATATTTACAAATAAAAATTCCACTCTATTAAAGTTGCATAAATAGTTCTCAGAAACGCATATTTTTAGTCTATGTATATGTATATATAACTTTTGCAGTCAGAGTATTAGATTTTATAGTTGTATGCAAAAGTGTTCTTTTAAATAACTACTTTGCTCTATTTGAGAAATGTAATAGGATTTTACTTTTTCATTTGATTTTTGTGCATTTTAATCTTGGAACAACTTCTATTTCTCACAGCATCATCTATGAAATGTGTGTCAATTGATGTGTAAATTTTTACTATAAACTTGCAAAGGACTTTTCTATGAAAAACGTTTAGAGAAGTGTAGCTTTTTCAGGTGCTAGTTTACAATGATTACCTGTTTAGCTTCCAATCCAGATGGCAAATCAAGCAACCAGTATATTCTGCACATTCACACAAATTGAGCAAGTGCTGGAAAAGTTCTGTTTACTTTTTCTTATATCAGGCCCAAATAAATTGCATACATTGCGATGAATTTCTATCATTTTTCACAAAAGTAGTATACTGGGATGCCTCTATAAAAAAGGATGAGGTAACAGGGAGATGATTGAGCATTTCTCAGTGCATTTTTAAGTGAAAATCCTACAATTCCTTTGAATTTTTCTCACGTCAACCTTTCCTCAGTTCTGATTCCTGAGCTCAACACATCTTCAGCTTGCCAGGCAAAAACTGTCTGTCTGGGACATTTAAATACAAATTGGTTGTATGTTTGTTCTACACTGTGACTACAAGCTTACAAACCATGAAATTTTATCTTATTGTGCATTGCCTGAAGGGATTTTATGACTGTATTAATTACCAATAATCCAGGCAAGGCACATGTCTCTTTTTGGAGTAGGTGTCTGCATGTATGCTAAATTTAAGTGACTGGAAAAGATTTTTCATATTATAGAAGGATTATCTAAGTGTTGCATATGGGGATTATTTCTTCTCACAGCAAGCATGTCTAAAGTCACATATAAAAATATGGGTAAACAGTGATAAGTAGCACTTAAAACATGTAAATTAATGGTAAATTGTAAATGAAAGTAATCTATATTTCACAGAATCACAGAATATGCTGAGTTGGAAGGGACCCACAAGGATCATTGAGTCCAACCCTTAGCCCCGCACAGCACCCTCCCCAAGAGTGACACCAAGTGCCTGAGAGTATCATCCAAACACATCTTGAACTCTGTCAGCCTTGGTGCTGTGACCACTGCCCTGGGGAGCCTGTTCAGTGCCCAACCACCCTCTGGGGGAAGAACCTCTTTCTAATATGCAACCTAAACCTCCCCTGACACAACTTTAGGCCATTCCCTCATGTCTTGCCACTGGACCCAGTAGGAATCTTCCAAAATGCCTGAGTAAAGAAAGATTTTTAATTGCTCTCTTGAGATCTGTGTATGTTTTTCACAGCTATATCACCTTTCTAGAGAGCTTGCCTGGCCACCAGTCATCAATAAAATACATTGTCTTCTTTCACATCCCTGAGCTTACAGCTGCTAAACTGTGATGTGCAATGTCATAGACAGCTTGCAGAACTATGTTAAATAGTAATTAGTGCCTCTGTATTCTGGTTTTTGGGATTGTCACCCTTGCAGGGATGGAACATCTGATTTTACCCAGTTGCTTAAAATCAGCCTTTATTCAGGATGAGTAAAAAAGAGAAACAGGATTTCCTGCATCCCAAAACACGCTTTGAAAAGGTTTATAAGAATGCAAGTAACAGAAAGGATAAATTGCCATCCTTAATAAAAATCCTCAAAAATGTAGGCCAAAGTGTTTCCTTTGGCTTGCTGAATAGAAGCAGCAAGGAATCAGAACATAGCAACAGCAGTCAGACTCAGACTGACTAAGCCCGAGTCCATCTAGCACAGCATCGTGGCTCTGTTGGTGACAAAAGCCTTTGAGGGAGTGCTTAAGGACAATTCAGGTGTATATGGTCCCCAGGTTTGGAGAAGACGCACAAATGAGTCTTCTGCCCCTTGCATTTAGTTACAAGAAGAATATAAAATAGTACAAGATAAACTTGAGAAGCTTCTGTATTAGAAACAAAACTTCATGCAAATGGATGGCAAACTCTGTGTCAGAGGAGTGTTCAGGGCATTTAGACCAAAAGTAATGTTAAAATGATACCCTTTATAGCTCTGGCTAATATAGCCTAGTCATGGTTTAAGCCCAGCTGGCAACTAAGCACCACACAGCTGCTCCTCACTCCCCCTCCAGAGGGATGGGAGGAAGAGAATTGGAATGGTAAAAGGGAAGAAACTCATGGATTGAGATAAGACCAATTTAATAATTTAAATATAATAATAACAATAACAACAACAACAACAACAACAATAATAGTAATTGTAATGAAAATTACAAAGAAGTGGAAATAAAGCCCCAAGAAAGACAAGTGATGCAAATCAAAACAGTTGCTCACTTCCAACCACTCAATGCCCAACCTTTCCCTGAGCAGTGTCCCCCATGCCAACCTCTCCCCCATTTTATTGCTGAACAGAATGACATATGGCCTGGAATATCCCTTTGGTCAGCTGGGGTCAGCTGTCTTGGCTGTGTACACTTCCAATGTCTTGTGCACCCCCAGACTCCTTGCTGGGAGTGGGGTGAGTACCAGCAGAAGCCCTGACTTTGTGCAAGCCCTGCTTAGCAGTAAGAAAAAACATCCCCATGTCATCAGCTGCAGCACAAATTCAAACCACAACCCTGTACTGGCTGCAATGAAGAAAATTAACTCTACCCCTGCCCAAACTAGCACAGGCCTGCTGTTGATTACCTTCCAGACACAGTAACTTTTTCACTATGAACCTGAGTTGCCTTCAGTGGATTAGGTTATATTTGTTACCCTAGATGGATCTTGAGATCTTACACAAACCCACTAAAATGATAGAAAGGTTTCTGTGTTGTAGTGCACACCTGAGGAGTTACTGCAGATATTTACAGCTGTAATAAGAAGCACAGATTTTGATGTGTCTCACCAGGCAAACAAGACATTGATGTTTGTGGGTGTGTGGTAAAGTCCAAACACTTCAAGATATTATGGGAATGGTACTTAAATATTGTAGATGTTGGCTTCCAGTCTTGGGCTGAGCATAAGATGTCAGTTCCTCACCTCCTGTGTCATTTGATCACAATGGCAGTTGTGCACATGTGTTATTGGCTGCCACACTTACCGCAGATATGTTTCATAATTCTCAGCTATGGTATGGAAACATTCAGAATGTCTCAGTTCTAGAGTACTCCAGTGGCTTTCCATTTGTTTGTTTGCAATGTTATTAATGCCAGGATTTTTTGCATTGAATTTGATGTGAGTTGAAGCTGTTGTAAAGGGGTTTATGAGGTGCCATTACATGTGCTTTGTTTAGTTAGCTGGCTTATCCAGTAACATGACACACTGGGAGGTAGCTAGAGCCTAAAACTATGCACTTTATTTTAAATCTCAAAAAGAACAGAATGTTCCAAATCTTTGAAGTTATTTTTTATAAGAATATTAAAGAATAAAGTTAAAACAGTATAACTTAAAATAGAGAAAACTCATAACTCTTGTGTGACACATGTTCAATAGGAAGGTTTGCTAATAAAACTGTGGGGCGTCCACTTAGTACTTTGAAGAACTTTGTTTTGTTCTAGTTCTACTTTTTCAGGCTAACAGCTTGCAGAGAAAGAAACTCATCATACATCTCCTTCTGCCTGTCACCTCTCAGATTTGGCTGCATGGCTGCTTCCCATTGCAGATGGCCCCCTGCACTTTGCAGGAACCTCCCTGTTGCCCCTGGTGCTGCAGGTTTCCTGCTTTCAACCTCAGCTACTTTTTCTTTCTAAATCCATTTTCAGCAAGACGTTGTCTGCAATACCCACAGAGCAAACTCCAACTGCATTGAAAAGCTTTATCGTTTCTTACAGAAAGTTGGGGTTTTTTTCAGTCTGCTTGAAGACTTGACTTTATAAAGATAGCAAAATTATGTCATATCATTGTGTCTCCTGTAAAATATGGAAGTAGTGCAAATTACAGCCTTCATTAATGACACAATTAAACATTGTGTCAGCAGTCAGAAGCTCCTGCATGCACCACATCTGGGCTATCACCCTCGGTCTGGGGATGGGCTGCTTTCACAGGTCAAACAGCACTGAAATCTTTTTTCCCAAAGGAGTACCCCGACCTTGTGCTGCTGTTCATAAGTTTTGGGTTTTGCCAGAATGGCATGTTTATGGAATTATAAGCGAGCTCACCAACTTGTTTTGCTCATTTATCAAGAAAAGGCAGTAAAGGTAAAACCAGAACTAGAAGTCATGTCTGTCTGTTAACAGAGCTGCAATTACAACTCTGTTGATAATATCTTTCAGTCATTACCATATCAGCTGGATAGAAAAGGCTTTTTAATGAAGTTGATGTGGTTTAGTTTACAAACTAATTTTCCATTATCAAGGCAATTTACCACTGAACTCTTTAAAGTGCAGATCCATAGCAATTCTCAAAATAAAGACCTACTCATGCAAGCAGATTGTAGTAAGTGGTGAATAAACGTAGACTAACCAGCATTTCTCCATGAGCAAAACTAACACTGCGTTCATTAACAGTAGCTATGCAAATAACAATGTAGACTGACAGCAATACTTTAGTAAGCAAATAAATATTTCTGTCCTCAGCTGTCCCATAGAAAACATTCTGTGAGTAGCTGCAGAAGTGCAAGAATATGCCCATTTGCAGATGCATATACCAGTGAAAACCATACAGAGGAAAGTAAGAATAGCAAAAGAAATGTGTTTTATATAAGCAGTGAATCAAATCTCCCTTCCCTTCCTTTAACCCTGAGAAGGTGATTTTTCATTCATATCTCCTTCTAGTGAGAAGATTAATATTAAAGCTGTATTTGGGGTGAAAATATAACTGAATTAATGTGTGAAGCTTTTGTTCTGGAGCTATCTCATTAGGTAATGTTCATGGGAGGTTTAGGTTGGATATCAGGAAAAGGTTTTTCACCCAGAGGGTGGTTGGGTACTGGAACAGGTTCCCCAGGGCAGTGGTCACAGCACCAAGCCTGACAGAGTTCAAGAAGCATTTGTACAACACTCAGGCTAACCCTAATGGTGTGACTCCTGGGGACAGTCCTGTGCTGGCCTGAGTTGGACTCGATTCTGATGGGTTCCTTCCAACTCAGCATATTCTATAATTTTATTTCTTAATCATGTTTCATTGTTGGAATATTTTTCTGCCTAGATAAATGCAACATAACTGTAAACAAAAAATGTAATAATCCAAAGACTATTGGACATAATAAAACCAAACTTTGATTCAGTTCTTTAAAAAAAAAAATTAGCCTTTTGTTAACTCTATAATCTTTTCTTACCAGTGACTGTGGTTATAGCTTTCTGTCATTTCTGTCACAGAGGTTTCATTTTGATTGCTGGTATCACTAGAGCCTTTGTTTCTAAAAGCTAGACAGCCTTATATAACAGTGCTAACCCTTCTGTGAAGCCATGTGATGGCCCTTGCCATGTGATGGCCCTTGCTTTCTGGCTCAGAAAGCAGAGTGTTGGGAAGGTGAGCCCGTGTGCCTGACAGGGCTGGGCTGGTTTTTGATGATGCTTACAGGGAAAGGATAGAGGCTGTTACTCCAGAGTTCCCTGTGTCTCTTTCCTTCCCCCTTGGTGTAACTGCTGTCACGTCCAATAGCAGTCACATGGGTCATCCCTGCACATTGAGTCTAAGCTGGTTTGGGCACATTTTTGATCTTACAGGTCTTACATCTACTTCATCCATGAGTTTGATTCTTAAGTAGGTGGTCAGTCCGCCTTCATCCATACTATTCCAACCTTGTCAAAACTCATTACCTCCAGGGATAAGGGATTTTTTTTTTTTCCAAAATGACACAACCAATTAAATCTGTGCTAAATTATTTGATAAATGAGGCAGCATGAAGTGGTCTGGCAGGATGAAAAGCCGAGGAGAGGCAGAGGCATCTTCTGAAATGTTAGATACAATTGAAAGGAATTAAGTGACTCCTATAAATTCCCTGATTCAAAATAGGTATCTTAATCCTGTCCAGGATCTATTTAGGATTAAATAGTGTAGAGTTATACCATTAAATAGTGGAGCACATGCAACCTTGATGGTCTATATAGAGCATGCATTTTGGGCAGTGGGCACTGCCATTCCTCTTGAGAACCTCTCAGCACTAGGGAGGGCACTCTGCATAAACAGATCTGTTTTACTGCTTAAAAACAGCTATTTATATAACACATAAGTGGAATTTCATACTGCTATACTAATCTCAAGTGTTTTCTTTCACCGCCTCTTCTGCTTAAGAGGATCTGATAGCTTTCATCTTATTTCTACTGTAAAAACATGCAAACCATATATTTAAGTCAAAATCCCCTGGAGGATATAATTTAGAAAAAATATTGTGCCGTGATTGCTTCTCCCCTAGAACACTGTAAACTGCCTGGTGGTTTAACACTTTGCTATTTGAAATACCAAATGTTAAAAGATGGAGATCTCAGTACTTGGGACTGCATCTGCTATCACCTTCCACAAGTTTAACGATTCTGTTGGAGTTGAAGCAATCTGAATTCTCCTCAGTACTTTTTTCCAAGATGTTCAGTAGCTTCCAGCTCAATATTTATATAAATTAAGCAATTCTGCTTTCAATTCTTTTGCATTTACATTCTTTTTCAAAAAGCCCTGTCCTCTCTTTTCAGTGTTACATATTTCACCAGATTCTAGATTTTGCTACCACTTCATAAGATAAAACCTTTTATTTTAACAATTCCAATTCAACAAGAATACTTTTACAGAATATGATTAAAGTTAAGGTATAGCTTCTGTGTTTGTGGATGTTTTGTACTTACATCCTAAATACATGTTGTTTCCTAATAATTTCTCAGCATGCAGCAACAAAACTAAAATGTTGATTTGTCTTCTGCATTTCAGTGTTAGAATCAAGCCTCATTGCTCACACCAATGGACAAAATAGGAATGGAAAGGAAGATTTTAAGTGTACAATTTTTTTGGCTTTTAAAAGGATTTTTCTGGTCCTACCAGACATGAAATTAGCCTGATCACCTGAGTTTAGTTCTTGCTCTGACTTGGAAACTTCTTACTCCGACTGGCATCAGAACTAAATCCAATCTCTCTTGCTGATGTGGGTGCAACCCTTGTTTTCTCCTGTTTTGTGACAGGTAACCTGGGGTCGCAGCTGGTTGAGTATAAAGAGGAGATGTACATAACGTCTGACTGTGGGAAGACGTGGCGTCAGGTAGGAAACAAATCATCAAAGGAACATGGAAATAATTGTACTAAATGTGATGAATTTTATAATGCTTAGCTAATCTTTAGATATCCACTCTTTTGAAGGAGGAGGTTGTTATTATCATCTTCATTTTGCTTGGAAACTAAGAGACTTAGAAGGTGCTTTGCAAAGACTCAAATTGATCAGGCTGTCAGGTTCTGCTGAAATCTGAATATTTTCATCTCTTTAAAGACCTTAGAAGTATCTTATGCAAAAAACATAGGGTCTGTTTAGGTTTTTAATAATTTAAATAATCTTCCTATGCTAATGATGAAATGGACTTGGGCTAGATCTTGCAGTACAAACATTCCAAGCTAAAAGACATGGATTAGGTACAAAGGCAGAAATTCTTCTGCTTCATAGTCTGAACACTGTTATTTAAGCATAAACTTTTTTCTTCACTGAAACTGAGTGAAAACAGATTTTCTAAAAATAATAAACCTTTGAATGTCTTTTAGCATGATTTAATAAATCCAGGGGCTACAAATACGAAGTTATTAAGAAGAGAACAGTGACGTAGTAATGCTATTTTAATTCTGGATGTCTTTTGCTTCCTCTGCCTAGTATCAGTTAAAGCATTTCATTTTTATTATGTATCCTAAACTGCTTTGTCTCAGTGTGGTGTGTTCACCCTGGCTTGATGCCAGGTGCTCATCAGAATTGTTTTACCATTGACCTCCTCAGCTGGACAGAGGAGAGAGAATATAATAAAATGTTCATGGGTTGAGATAAGTCACCATTTACCATCACAGGAAAAACAGATCTGACTTGGGGAAGATTAATTTAATTGCCAATGAATAACAGAGTAGGATAGTGAGAAATAACCCCAAATTTTAGAATACCTTTCTCCCACCCCTCCCTTCTTCCTGGCTTAGCTTTATTCACAAATTCTCTGCCTCCTCCCTGTAGCTGCGCAGGGGGACGTGGAATGGGGTCGCCATCAGTTCACTACACCTTATCTCTGCCTCTGTTCCTCCTCACACTCTTCACCTGCTCCAGAGTGGAGTCCCTCCCACAGGAAGTAGTTCTCCATGAATGTCTCCAACAGGAGTCCTTCCCATGGGTTGTAGTTCTTCATGGAGTGCTCCAGTGTGGTGCAGTCCATCAGTAACAGGCTTCTCCAGCGTGGGTCCCTCATGGGGTCACAAGTCTTACCAGCTAATCTGCTCCAGCATGGGCTTTCTACCGGGTCACAGCCTCCTTCAGGCATCCATGTGCTCCAGTATGGGGTCCTCCATAGGCTGCAGGTGAATCTCTGCTCCACAATGGACCTTAGTGGGCTGCAGGGGCACAGCTACCTCACCATGATCTGCACCACATGCTTTAGGGGGACCTCTACCCCACTCCTGGAGTACCTCCTTCCCCTCCTTCTGCACTCATCTTTGGTGTCTGGAGGGCTGTTTTACTTACATATTCTCAACTCTTCTCTCCTGCTGCACTTGCTGTTGTGCAGGTTTCCCACCATCTTCTTAAGTACATGATCTCAGAGGTGCTATTGCCATCACTGATTGACTTGACTTTGGTCAGTGACAGGTCTACCCTGGAGCTGGTGGCTGGTGTTGGCTCTGTCACACATAGGGAAGCTTCAGGCAGCTTCTCAGAGGAGCCACCCCTGTAGTAACCCACTAACTAAACCTTGCCATGCAAACTGAATACACTCAGCAATGCCTAATCACAGGGATAGTTTCTTTCTATATATGTGTATATAGCACAAATACACAATATGATATGGATTCTACTTATAATGTATATCCAAGAGAGGAAAAAAAACCCAGACCATCCCAAAGGGCCCAAGCGTGTCAAAAAGTAATTTCATTTCAGTTAAAATAGTGTTTTAGTGTTGAGCTGAAATCAAATTTAGTTATTTTCTGAGAACAATTAAGTGTGAAAATGTTCTCAGTAGTGTTACTGAGCTTGGGGAATTTAAAGTTAAAAGAGGAAAATACAGACAGTTTCTTATATTGCTATTGTGATTTGCCATCAATACTCCACTTTTAAAAAGACTTTTAAAAAGAAAGAGGTTATTTTTGTTGTGATAATGTCCTTTGATGTTTAAAAGATAAAATTTTATGCCAAATTCCTTCTTGAAACATAGAATATGATAAATAGGTGTTTAAATGCAAAAGCCTTCCAAGGTTTACAGTGAATGCTGTGTTGTTTGATACTTCATAGGGGCCTCTCATAATTTATTGTCAGCATTTACCAAAGTTTTATAGTTTTTCTGGGGTTAAAAATAAGAAGAAAAGAGTGAAAGGGTTCAAATACATATTTTAGTGTTTTTTATTTGTAATACACTCAGGTAAATGATATGTGTTGCCACTTGACCCTAAGGTGCCTGTTCATGCTGTAAAACCAACCACAACCTGATCCCTCATTGTGACAGCCAAAATGGAAACCACCAGTGTTCACTTTATTTTAATTGAAACTGCTACAAAGCCTTTGAAAGAGCTTGTTCAATCCTAATATTTGTGAGCAGAGTGAAATTGTAGATTATTGTATGTATTTAATGGCCTCACGGCTCCCGACCATACAGTTCTACCAGATGACAGCAGTGCATTTCTTTTCTCTGTTGGAGTTTATACAACAAGAGAGAAGGCTTCAGTCAGGTGATACGGAAATTTAAATAATTCAGTAAATTGCAGGTCTTGTGAGCTTGTGAATGCAGAACAAATCCCATTCTTTGGCACAACTCTTTATCTAAGTCTCTGACTTGAAGGCTTTGTAGTTGTCATTAGTGTGTGCCTGACATCTTTCTCGTGCTCACATGATGTTGCAGGGCTGTTCACAGACGAGAAGAGTCAGTGCTTGTGTATAAAGACAGAGAAATGTAGAAAAGTAAACATAAGAGGCTTAGGAGAAAAGGCAGTTCAAGGAATTAATTAAAAGCTTTCTTGAAATAATAACAGTATTGGTTCATAGGAATATAGGACTGTGGGGAAGGTCAAAAATCATGTAATTCAACCATGTGTTCTGAGACAACATCAAACATATTATGAACATCTCTACAAGAACTAATTGTTAATCCTTCACTGTAGGAGATTCAGGCTGCATGGTGTTTCACCATTCTTCATAGATTTTTCTGAATATTTGACATAGCTGACTGTTCCTTTTGCTCTTGTACTTGCAGTTTCACAAGTTCTATAAGTGGATTTCTTCTTATCTTTAGAGAGGAGTGGTTTCCTGTCACCTTTGAGTGACTTTTTAGAAGTTGAAGTGTGATTATCAGGTCTACCCTGACTATAGGGATTCTCCTTGGAAAGAACAGACTTAAATTCACTGATTTTCCAAATGAATAAAATTTCTAAAGTGTTCTTTTTTTTTTTTCCTTTTTGTTCCTCACTGATTGGACTGCATAATATGTGATACCTCTCCTGAAGCACAGTAAAACTGAGTGCAAAATTACAAATTTTGTCCGTAATGAACAGAATGAAATGATTGTCCTTGATGTCTTGACATTATCAGGACCCCATTTCAGAAGATTTCTCTTCCTTGCACTAACATCACATTGTTGATGTAAATTCAGTTCATGATTCTTAACTGGAGCCAGACCTTGAGTTTATAATACATTCTCACTTTAATAACAATCTGCTGATTGTTTTCCTTCCATAATTTCTTAACCACCTGTATATATTTAAATGATTTTAAGGCTCATGGTGGGTCCTTGTTGCTCTCTACAATTACCTGAAAGGAGGTTGTAGACAGGTGGGAGTTGGTCTTACCTCCCAGGTAATAAGTGATAGGACAAGAGGAAACAGCCTCACATTGCACCAGGGGAGGTTTAAATTGGATATTAGGAAAAAAGACAATCAGGCATTGAAACAAGCTGCCCAGGGAAGTAGTTGAGCCACCATACCTGGAAGTGTTCAAATAAAGAGTGGATATGGCACTTGGGAAAATAGTTTATTGGTGGACTTGGCAGTGTTCAGGGTTCATGGTCAGACTCAATGATCTCAGTGGTCTTTTGCAACCTTAATGATTCTGTGATTTCAACTAAACCCATATTTCCATAGCTTGCGTGTGGTGTGGTCATAGGAAAGTTGAGGAAGATTTACCTATAAACACAGCCAGTATTTACAGAGAGAAATAAATGCCTAATTGAGAGTTTTGGGAAATGAAGCAAATACTGGTGATAAATGGAAATGTTTGGTGAGGAGGATTGTAAACACAGTCAAGTGATGTGCAGCTTGGGTGTCAAAACCCACATACTGGTAGATTTTTGGCCTTGTACGTTGGACAAGCAGAACACCTTTGTTTATATAATGTGGGCCTGTGATAGAATTAGGGGCACATTATTAATCATGCTTAGGATCCCCTGAAAGATCAAAGAAGAGTGGTAAATTATGATTGAGCGAACACCTGAAACAGAGGTGAAAAGAATAGGCTGGGTGATCCTGTAGCATGGACAGAGCTCTGCAGGGCTTGCATCCCTGCTTGTGTGTCTCTGCCTGGGTGTTGCTTCAGGCCTTGGCTGGCCAGATAATGACAATAAATTTATTCTTTTGGTTTTGTGGTTGTTCCTGTGTCCTAACTGTGCCTGCTCATGCAAAAATTAAAAACAAGGATTATGATTATAAGTAAACACAGTGCCACTTGAGTTGGCTCTAGTTGCCTTTCTGTTGTATGGTGCTCGAGCTGCTTGTTGGAATATCTTGAAACCACCACCCTTTTTTAAAGAAAAGCTGGAATTCATGGCTGTGTACTCTACAACACTGCACTGTAAATAGCAGTAGTTTGGAAGCTGATTGACAAGTAGGTTAAACATCCATGCAGCAACAGTGAACTGGACTTTAGAAAAGAATCTCACCTTGCTACTACCATGAACTATGGGGCTTAGAGTAATAGAATCATAGAAATTTTTAGGTTGGAAAAGATCCTTTAGATCATTGAATCCAACTATTAACCTTAGTGCCAAGTGGACCATGAAGAAATAGTCTAAGATGAACTCAGGGGACAGAAAGGTTTATTTGAATGGTTTCTCTGCCTATTATACCAGAAAACAATATTATAAAATGTGTAAATGGACAGGAAATATTAACATACTCTGTTAAATGCTAAGGATGACCTTGTGTATACATATAAGTGGTTTTAATTTTTTAAATCCTGATTCCTGTTCACAGTTATGGTTGCTGTTGCTATTTCTACAGCATCTGTTACAATACTGTACTTGAAATAGGACAATGTGAGTAAGAGAAAGGTCTGGCTTTCAAAAGAAATTGCATTAAAAAAGGAAAGATCAGCAACAATAAACCTTTCATATTTAATCTGCTACCAAAGTAGCTCTTGTAGCATCAAAACACTGAGTTAAGCTAATAAACAGAAAGCCTGTTGTATGGCTAGGAACTGAATCTAGATCTCTGGAGCTTAAGTCTGGTGCATTTTGTTGGAATATTACTTCTCTGTGTTAAATACTTTTATATCAAAGCAACTTGGAAAATCTTTGTATAAGCTAGAATACTTGTTCTTCAGGCATCTCAGGAAATGGATGGTGACACCTTTAAATATAGAAAAAAAGGTTAAAATTCCAGTCTTTCAACCCTGAGAAGGTACAGCTGGCTCATTCTGTGTAGCAAAGCTTCTGTTTTCAGACTGGAATTTAGAAATGGATGACACTTGATGACAGAAGAAAGTGACTTTGGGAATTTTTGGTTATTTTTGAAACTTCTGTATTGTCAAGTAAAATCAATTGTGTGGCATAAATTTCTCTAGGATCATTTCAGTATATTTTCACTGATTTCATGGAGTTTTCCTAATTTCTCTCCACAGATATTCTGACCTGAAGTAGCTGCTGAAGTTGTTGGGACAGATACAGAAAAATAAACCTTTAGAGCAGAGGAAAGAGGGGGAGAGAATAGAAGTTGATAGTATGATTATAAAGCACATAAACTGCTTGAAAAATTACATAAACAGGTTATAAAAATCTTGTTCCATAAGGATTCAATTCTAATAAGGATCACAACAGATTTATTGCCTTCAGTTAGGGGAGAGACATGTATCAGAATTTGTGACTTGCTGTGAACAGACATGTCCCTGGTTTGGATCTTCAGCTCTGACACTGGGGACACCTTTGCCTTAACCCTTTGCAAACTGTTTGTCTTATTTTCATTTCCCAAAAGTAGAGACAAATATTTACTTTTGTGCTGAACAGGCACAAAATTTTTAATTCTTTTCAATGTACAGAACATGAGGAGTTGTTTTCATAAGGAATTTCATACATTTTTGGTTATAAAATGTTTAAAGTGTTTGCAAGAAAGGAATGATACAATGATGGCATTAATGTGCCTCTAATGTGTCCACTGTGCTTTAGAGAGTGCTAAAGCAGGATGCTAAAATGGTACATGAGGAACTGCCATGGTGGTTTTCTGGGAAAATCTAGTTTGGGTAAAGTGGTACAGATACCAGCTTCCTTTATCTTCAAGATGATGGTGGAGCTTTGGGAGACTTCATGTCCCAGACTATACTGTTGCATTTTGATTTGAGTGAAAGTTCAAACAAAGTTTAGAGGATCAAAACTCTGCTTGCTTATCTGCCTCCAGCTGATCTCATTCTTTTGAAGTGCATCTAAAATTATTGTCTGTCCTTTACTGAATGCTCTTCTAAAATATGCAGCTGTGTGGAATAAATAGATAGGACTATAAATGCCTCTTACCAGGGTTTTGCCTGTAAATTGGCAACATTGAAAAACTGATCAGACACTTGAAGCCCTAGGATTCCCATAAACTATGTTCTTACTAGATGAGAGGAAGACTGAGTTTCCAATCCAAATTAAATGTTTACTATTTTTTTAAGTAATTGTGGGTGTGCTTTAGGGTGCTTTCACACAGCTATGGTTCAATCTTGCTGATAAATCCTCTAAATGTAGCATTTAGTTTTGCAAAATTAAAAAAAAACCAAGGAAGCATTTAGTATTGTCCATATTTTTTCATTCACAAGGCAAAGTAAAGCTAATCTTTATGGTTTTTACCTTTGTTGAAGCGTGTAGGAGACTGCATGTTCATCTGGTGTGTGTGATAACTCTCAATGTATCACTTGCTCTTATGTTAAAAGAACTTTCACATGTTAATAACACAAATCAAGCAACACTGTCTTAAAACAGATTTCAGATGTAAGAAAGGGAAGATATCTACCTGTGCATTTACTTTAATACTGCTGATGACCTCTAGAAAAGTAATTAAAATAATTTAGGAATTTTTTAATCATGTATACCATTAAATCAATATTACATGTCTTTTGGTTCAAAACTCAGAGTGGCCTCCATGGAAGATGACATAATGTTTGAACTTAAATAAATCACTCACACTGAAAATGCAGAAAGCATGCTTGCACCGATTATTTCAAGTTCTGTGGATTCTGGGTAACATGGGAGAAAGTCACGGACAGCAGTACTTTCCCTATTTTTCTTAGAATTAAACTACAAAGCATTTTATTCTGCAAGATACACAGAATATGGCAAATACCGAAGTAAGGTGATAGGTCACTTGGTGATATATAATGGGAAGGAATGCAGAATGCATACTCTGAGAAATATAAGCTTGGGCTAAAATCACTTTAGGCAGTTTAATCTGACTGTGATTTGAACCTGAACGTTTTGTGATTCACCTGCTTAAATTCCTTTTCTCTTACAGCTGGAACAAATACAAGAGTAAACCTGACTTTTATATCCTTTTCAGCATGAAGTGTGGACATTATAAAACATAAAATCTATTAATCCTTGTTTGTTTGTACATTGTATTTCAGCTGTTCTGTACATTTGCTTAGCTGGCCTTTTTTTGTCTGACTTGTAGGTCTTTGAAGAAGAGCACCATATCTTGTACTTGGACCATGGTGGAGTAATTGTGGCTATCAAAGACACTTCTATCCCTCTGAAAATACTCAAGTAATCCTACAGTCAATTAGAGTAGAGCTATTGTGTATTCAAGACCTCAGGCAAAGTTCAGAGTTAAAGATAAGCATTTCAGTGTGATCTTGTATGAAACACAAGTGGAGTCAGCTTAATTTAACATTCATTAAGTCAACAAAATGTAGTTGGATGTTTTCTTACCAATTATTTCATAGTTCTGAAAGTACCATGGCATAATGCATTAATCATAATAAAATTTTCATGCATCAGTGTAGGGGGTTTTGCCTAAAAGGCTATTCTGGAACTCCATAGTACCAACCATGTTTGGCATGATTTTTATTTGCTACTGGCTGACAACAGCAGTACATGTCAATGATGCTCAATCTATGAGGCACATGTGGCTTAGGTATGCAGTCAGGATAGTAACAAACTTCTTTCCTTTCCAAGGGCCACAGTGAAATTGGAGAATAGCTCTGAGTTGCTCTGGCAAGAGCAATATAATGTGGACTTTGGGACCCAATAGGCAAAGGACTCATGTGGCTTATGTGCCATGTAATACAGCCTGGCAGAAGCACAGTTCATCTGGGACATGCATGCACAAATTAACTATAGTGTGCAATGATCCTGTCCTATAGTGATAATGCGGCAAATGGCCTTCTCAGCTTGTTTGGCTTAGAAGGAATGGTTTGCTGTAAAGCATTGTGTTGTAAAATAAGTTTTAGACTGCATGATAGTGTGGCCAAATATGGTAACCTTATAGAATATCATGCATAACTATAATTTTCTGCATAAAAAACTGTAAGAGATCTTTATGAATTGTGACGAGGTTCATTTTTGCAGCATTGTATTGCATACACTAACAGGAACTTTGTTAGCTAGAATGAGTCATCATTAACCTGCTGTTCAAAAGCTATGTAGGAAATGTACAGAGGAAAAGAGATTTAGATTCATAAATTTTGAGTGCACAGAATATTTGAAATATATTTTGTTGTGGAGGGCCAGCATCATCTCGGTGCCTGCAGTTACTGCATCTCCCACATGTTTTAGCAGTTGGGCTCTTTTGCCTCTCATGTTTCACTGGCCCCTCCTTAACAGGTCTCTAGCTCAGAGACTACTAGAAGGAATGAAGTGTAAATTAACTTGCTTTTGAACCTGCAAAGTAGGAAGATAGTTTGTTGACAGAGCTCAGTTTTCATCTGCCTGAGAATTGTCATTGTTATGCCAAATTTAATATGCTCCTTCTCATAAAGATGTGAACCCCTGGATATGTTGCTGCAAAAAGTCACATTAACATGATACAATCTCTAGGCATATTGTATTTTGGTGGTCAAACACCCTAGGCTTTAGTAATGGGGGGATTTTTTTTTTTATTAAGTGAATTCTGCTTCATCCAGTAATAGTTGGAAATGAAAACCATTTCTGCTTTTTTACAGGTTCAGCATAGATGAAGGCCAGACTTGGAGCACACATAATTTTACCAGCACATCAGTCTTTGTAGATGGATTACTTAGTGAACCTGGAGATGAGACACTGGTCATGACGTAAGGTTTTGGTTCCATCTCTGTTCTCGGGGCTCTTTCTGCTTTTGCACTTGAGGATATTTTCAGTTGTGCATGTCTGAGGTAGTCCTTGAGTCAGTGGCTTTTGCTGCGTGCAGTGACACAGACTCTTACACTGATGTCCAAACTGCCCTGGTATGTAACCTGACTTTGAAATTATCTGAGTGCAGTATTTCAGATTGTGAAGAAGTAATATATTCATATGAAATTTTGCAAAAATATTACCAGGGAGAGTGGAACATTAAGACTGCAATACAAATCTGAAAAAATTAGGTAAAAAAAAAACCACCAACTATTTCCTCATTTTTTTTTTCCTACAGATTTTAGTCAGACATCAAAAATGTTAAATATCTGTTGTCTTCACGGTGTAAGCAACTATATTGTTGTCTTAGTAACTAGAATTGCAGTACTTTGTGTAACCAAGCGCTGTGCTAACAAATGCTTGTTTTTATTCTGTGCAGTGACTGAGGCAGATGCTGTGAACAGAGTTAAAAATAGCCAAATTCTGCAACTCAGCCCCCTGTTTATCTGTCTTTTTCCAAAGGGCCAGGGACATCTGGATCTGAGCTGCACATTTTCCTCCATTCTCTAGGATAAATGCTAATATTTTAGAGGTGTCTGAGTAAGAAACACCTGTCCAGTTAGGAAGAAAGGCACATGCTGGCTCTAGGCAGAAAGGGGAATGCCCTCAGAGATGTGCAGGTTGTTGTATGTGCTCCTATCACAGCACTTGGTGTGATCCTTTATGCTTGAGCTCAGTGTGTTCACAAGCCTTTTCTCTTAGGAGTTGCAAATAGAGCTGCCTTTGACCAGTAGCATTTTCCCCAGGGAAAAATAAATTAATAGGCCAGTGTGAAGCTGTGTAAAGAATCCTCAGCAAAACAGAAATCCTACCCAATGTACTTAAAGGGCATTGTGCCAAGTTCATAACACTTTACTGCATAGAGGTGAATTTGGTCTCTTAGTTATTTCTTTCTTTCTCCACTGCCCCGTTTGTCTCAGGATCAGAACAGTACTGTGCCACCATTTTCCCCTTCTCTCAAACACAGGTTTATTTATGATATAATATATGCCACATGGAGACACTTATGCCTCTGAATGAGGGATTTCTTTTGACTTCAGTAAAAGCAGAAGGATCAAAAGCTTATAATAAAATTGTACTGTATGTTCTGGGTTGGGTTTTTTTGGTATTAAGTATCATTAAAAACAGTGATTCTCTGAAGATGTGTTTAAATATCTGGCTGAATGGACTAAAGAGCTCTTGCAAAACACAATGCCTTTTTAATATCAGTCTGGAATATATAAAACTATAGATAGATTTGGTCCCTGAGCCCAGATTGACAAAAAAAGCATTATGTGACTGGCATATTTCTAAAGGCAGAAAAAGAGTCTGACTCCAGCATCTCAGTGTCAGGCTTGTAGGATCTTATTTCTTACCTGGTTCTACAGAACATGGAGGACATAAAACACTTAATATTACAGACTAGCCCTGAAAACACTGGCAACCTTCCTACCAGACTCGAAAGATAATGAGAAGAATACACCTGCAGTATGTGTTTAGTTGATGCTGTTTTATCAGCTTCCTTGTCTCTCCTGCTGCTTTTGATTGTGTCATACCTTTAGGGTGAAGTTGTCAGCCCAGTGGTGCTCAGTCTGACTGTATGTCAAGACCTTTTGTCGTTCTGTCTGGTTTAGTTCATTTTGTATGAAAACTTATTCTTGTGCTAAATTGTTGTGCTTGACTTAATCTACAGTGATTTGCAGGTTTTGATTAATGTCATCCCTTGATACACATTCCCTGGAAGAAAACAAAAATCAGCTATGCCATATTTTCTGTTTTATTAGATTAAAATTTCTTCCAAGTACAACATGGTAAGATGAACTTGTGTATGGTAATGGAAATAAATTAGTAGTGTCTTCCACCTTGGGGAATCCCCAAACCCATTACTAAAGACCTAGTGTGACATTTTTCAGTAGTATGGGAATTTGATTTTCTCCCTTTAGTATGAAGCTTTTTTGAATAAAGACTTTAAATAAAGAGTACAATGTCAAAATCTGCATAAGTTAGGAGAGAGAGCATATTTCTGAAGTGGGAAGGTAATAACTGAAAAAGTCTGCAGCAAAATTGAGGAACAGACAGTATTTTATTTAAAACTTCTAGAATAAACTCACAAAGGAATCAAAGAATATTTCGCTTATACAGAAAATTACTGTTACCTTAGGGTAAAGTCCTGGTTCCACTGAAGTCAGTTTAAGGATTTCCTTCAAGGTTTTTAATTTGTATTAAAAGAAAAACAAATTCATCAAAAGATGATCTGGGAAAGATGTTAAGGGATCTGGCAATACTCTCTGTAAGAGAGATTTCCCATTCTCCAGCATGGTGTCTGGGATCTTGACCTGATTTGGAATTGACTTGCATTTGAATTCCAGTTATATCCTAACTTTTCTAAAATCATAGAATCACATAATAGCTTCAGTTGGAAGGGACCTTCAAGATTATCTGGTTGCAATGCCCCTGTCATGGGCAGGGACACCTTCCACTAGACCAAGTTGCTCAAAGTCCCATCCAACCAGGCCTTCAACACTTCCAGGGATGGGATATCCACAACTTCTCTGGGCAACCTGTTTCAATGTCTCTCCATTCTCCCAGAAAAGAACTTATTCCTAACATCTAACCTCAACCTACCCTCCTTCAGCCTAAGGCCATTCCCTGTTGTTCTATCTCTACATGCCCTTGTGAAAAGTCCCTCTCAAGCTCTCTCCTAGGTTCCTTCCAGGTACTAGAAGGTGTTATAATGTCTCCCTGAAGCCTTCTCTTCTCCATACTGAACAGCCCTGACTCCCTCAGCCTGTCTTCATAAGAGAGGTCCTTTAGCCCTCTGATCATCTCCTCTGGACTTGCTCCAACAGTTCCATGTCATCCTTATGCTGGAGACCCAAGAACTGGATACAGTACTCCAGATGGCATCTCACAAGAGCAGAGCAAAGGGGAAGGATCACCTCCCTTCAACTTTATGGCTATACTGCTTTGGATGCAGCTCAGCTTGTGGTTGTCTTTTGGGGCTGCAAGTACACATTTCCTGGTCATATTGAGTTTCTTGTCAAGCAACACCCCCAAGTTTTTCTCCTCAGGGCTGCTCTCAATCCATTCTCTGCTCAGCCTGTGTTTCTGCTCGGGATTGCCCTGACCCAGGTGGAGGGCCTTGAGCTTGGCCTTGTTAAACTTCATGAACTCTACACAGGCCCCCCTCTCAAGCCTTGTCTAGTCCCTCTGGATGTCATCCCTTCCCTCCAGTATGACCTCACCACAGAGTTGGGTGTCATCAGCAAACCTGATGGGGGTGCACTCAATCCCACTGTCCATGTTGCCAGCAAAGACAGTGAACAGCACTGGTCCCAATACTGACCCCTGAGGAAAGCCACTCATCACTGTTTTCCATTCCAAAATAAAGTGGTCTGGGAAGCTTTACTGAAGAGGAGAATGTGAAGCTGATCACCTCAAGTCTTCATTTTAAAATGTTCTGAGCTTTCTCCAAAACAGAGAAGAAAATCAAATGTTGACTTGTCAAAAGTTTTCATAAAACTGAATTGTCATCTGCCAGTCAACATTAATCTAAATCATTCCTCCAAATCCCCTGCAGTATTCAAAATACTTACACACAAATGCCAAGAAAAATATATTTTATTCCATTGTGCTCTGCAAAAGACCTAGTTAAGATTTTTAGGAGTTTTAAGTATTCAAAAACTTTAGGAAACTCATTCTGTTTAAAATTCAAACTCTAAAGAGGCCTAGTTAGGAGTTTTAGGAAAGAAAAGTAATAAAGTATTCATAAAGTTTAGGAAACTTGATCTGTGTGAAAATCAACTTCTAAATGAAGGGCTCAAATCCACTATTTATTGCTAAATGAATGAGTAGAGTTTGCTAAGAAATTTTCTCAACTAATTGATGTATTTTCACCAAAATAGTGCATGGTCTTGTAGGTTTTATTTTGTTCTAAATTCAGTAAACATGAAAGTTACTCCAGCTTATTGTTATACCTAATAATATGTTATTTTTGGGAGAAATTGCTTAATAGCACTGGATTGAGTAATGGCCTAACAGTGCAAAGGGAAGAATTTTTTTGTGTATGAAATAATGTTCCTTTTCAGAGGAAGTAGTTAATGTAATGAAAGTTTCAAACCTCTTAAAATTGCTTCTAAATCACATTTCATCTTCTGGTAGTGTTTCCCAAACCAGGTTATTTAGATTGCAGTGTAAACCCAGAAGGCACAATAACCATGGTACTGCAGTCCATGGCCCCTTTTAAAAGGCCAATAAGAGGTTACATAAAATGACTGCTTTTCTTTATATCAGGTCAGGTAGAATCAAAATCTTCCTCATGGAAAATTGCATTATTTCCAGAGGGATATTTTTCTCTAATGTCTTGTAGAGTAGCAACTTAAGATGCTGCTGGGAACTTTATGACATCTCTGTACTGGAGAACTCCTGCATGCATGTTTTTTCTGTCTTGAAAGTACATTGTTGCTTCCCTTTTGGGTTCCTAGGTGATAATGGAAAAAAGAAGATAGTCTAGTTTAAAATTACTCAAAATCAGTTGTATATTAACAGGTGCTAGATATTGGGAAGAGCCACCTGGATTTTTGCAGCTGTTGATTTTGCTAGGACTGTCAACCTCACCTCTAACAACATCAATGACAGTCAACATTACTTGTAGTTTGTGGTTTATTTTGCCACACATGGCAACACACTACCTTTCCTATTGTCTTTGAGTATCTCACTAGGTGGAGGTACTTCTCTGTGTTGTGAATTCTTCACTACTAACTTTCTCATACTGTAGCACTTATAAAAGGTACATAAATGGTAGATAAAGTCTTACTATGTAAGAGAATAACTGATTTCCCAAGGCAAATTTTAGGTTTTCTTTGTTGCTTTTCTATGAGAATCATTGATCACTTATTCTGCTCTCTGCATGAGAAGGAAGATATGTTCTGTCAATAGATTGAAGAAATGTGGTAAAAAAAGCATTGAAAAAGCAAACTTGTTCTTCTACTCCAATCTAATCTAGAGATCAGCTCATCCAGATGTGCAGGTGCCTATCTGGTAGTCTAATGGTTTTGCTGTCATCTCTCTGGACACAGATGTGAGCAGAGCAAGTCAGTTCAGTGTAGTGTCTCTGCCAACCTGTGGCTTTGGAGCCATGATCTGTCTCTCCCTCTACTCAAAGGAAGTTCAGTGAGTGAATTTTTGGTTTTTTTTTTTTATTTCCTTCCTTCAAGTTTCATAGCGTTTGCAGAAGCATAGGAACATGATGCTTTCAGTGTTGCTCAAAAGCCCATTTTTACAGCAGACCTGGTAATATATTTGAGTAAGAGGAACTGAAAGGTTAGGAATCTATGTTTTATAAGAATCTGTTATCACCTTGTCCTTATTTAGAGGAGGACAGAAGGACAGGGAAAGGGTGATGGGTGACTTTTTCAATCAGAATACTCTTTGTGTCATTTTGAGCCCCAGTCACTGAGTGCCTCAAGCTTTGGTGCTCTAACTCCATTTCCACTTCACTTGCTATTTCAAATAAATAGTCATTAGAAACTTAGACAGCAATTAATTTTTTTAAACACTTCACTTAATTTTGGGTGGGGCCTTGAACTCTCAAACTTCTCTCAAACTGAAGGAGCCAGAATTTGGGTGACTATAGGGTAATTATTCTAGCTCTGTTAAGTGATGTATGAATGAAGAATTTCCAGTTGTGACAAAAGAGTCATGATTCTTAAATATGTGAGTAGGAAAAAAAGTATTAGCTAAAGAATTAATTATAAAATTTTATAAGTATCACAGATTAATTTGATCTTTAAGTAAGTTGACAACAGAGAGTTGAAGGATGCAAAGCTGTCCTCTGCAGTGTTATATATTTCTCTTTAATCAATTTTGTTCACTATCTACTTGGTATTTACTTTTGCAAAAGGCATCAGACTAGGCATTAAGTCTGCAATTTCTTCCAAACAGTTTAGATGTTAAAACATTGTTCTTGGACAGGAACTTACCAAATAGATGGAAAACAAAATTTGGAGGTAATTCTCAAAGATTATGGAGCCACTGAACTTTGGGAACACCCTCATCCTGCTCCTCCCTAGGAGTTCTCAGAACCTAAGCATTCATTTCCATCCTTTCCCAACTGATCTGAAACAAAATGTTTTGGCATTAAAGAATGAATGGCAATTATTAGTTTTTGGAAGCAGGAAATAAAGTAAAACCCAGTATTTTGGTTTAGTTTCAACTAAATTGTTTCCTTCCTTCATTTTTCACTTTGTCAGCCAAAAAAAAAAAGGAACAAAAAAAGGGAACAAAAAAAAAACCCCAAACAAAAAACCAAATTAAAAAAAAAACACCACAAAACAAAAAGAAAACACCAGATCAACCAAAAACCCCTCCTATTCTCTTTAGTGCATTATCTGCATGTGTTTGTAGTTTAAGGCATATAAAGCATAAATACTTCATTGTTTTTACACATGCTCTGTTTTGTACACAAGTATTTTTTATGTGCAGTTTCTTTATGTAGGCAGGTGTCCACTTTTGCACAAGGAAGCATTCATCATTTCTGTAGCTGCAATTTCGAAAGGCCACTGAAATGTGACCTCTGTTATGTTCTTTTGGGGAATTAGAAAAATATGCTGAATTATAATCTCAATGTGTAGCAGACTGCAGCTTGAATTGTATATTGCTTTCATTCATTTTACTAGTATGAACCCTTTGATTTATTTAGGTTTTTGTTGATTTTACAATGATGTAAAGGAAGCAAAGACAAGTCTTGAAAGGAAAGTGTGGCTATAAAGATTCACCTGTTGTTTTCTTTCTTGAGAGAAGTATGCTTTAAATATCATTGTAGTACATAGCCATGACTAACCTGCTCTGCCAACCCATATCCCCTTGGAAAATCTTTTATTAATTGCGTTACTTCTGTGAGTTAAGGAGAACTACCTGTTGGCACTGGGTACACTAAAATATGTCATTCTGTGCCACGACCTCATCATTTTACTCCCTCAGCTGGGTAATTTCTGCACAGATTTTGGCATATGTCTTGCTGTATGTTCAAAGGCACTGTAATAATATGAACTACAACAGGCAGAACAAAAAAAAGATTGTCACATTTATTTGCTTTTTCAGTAACATTGTCATCATTTGTAGTAAAGGTCTGAGTGAAGCAAAGGACTCAGATCTTTGAGTTCACCATAAATTGACAAGAGACTTCTAACACACTGATACTTTTATGTAGAAGACAACTGAGAAAATTATTGCTGTTTTAATGTAGATGGCCTCTGACATCTAGTGAATTGTAAGGTAGATTGAGTATTTAATCTGAAATTGTTTTTGTTTTATAAAAATTATCAAAGAGGTCTGACAGTTTAAAAATATTTTAAGAATACAATAAATTCACTGATAATTGTGTTCCCTGCTAATATGATTTACTACAGAGAGGAAAGCCTCATATGGGGAATAAGATATAAATATAATTTTTTAGCAAAACTGCTTCCATTTAAATGGAGACAGAAAGAATTGTTAAAATAATTAACTAACGTCTCTCGAGAGTGTAGTTTACTTTCCCAGCTTGGTCACATACTCTCTGTTAGATATGGAGGTTTAGATCCATAAATAATTTCAGGTACATACTTGGTCATCTTTGCTTTGGTGCTGCCCAGAGGAATTTATCCATTTTATCCAAGGTAGAGCAATTGAGATTGCCCATATCACCTGTACGTGGGGTCCTCACTTGACCCTGATTCAAATCCTAGCTTTTATTTTCAGTAGCTCTATACATTTGAAGGCTCTTCCAAAAACGTAGAGTCCTGATCCACCCCTAACTGGCATGTCAAGTTAGCCTTTGTGACTTTGGTGAGAAAGTACTGCAGGATCACTCCCACCACTGAGGTCTTTGAGTGTTCTCAGGTATTCATAAGTAAAGCAAAACTTGTAGGCTCAGCTGTGCTGCTCTGAGGATCCACACAAAAGGCTGCTCAAAGCTGGTTTTTTTTGTCTGGAGACATGGCTAACAGCTCAAACCACCATAATACTACAGAGGTTGCCCAAGATGTGTCTTATGTTGAGATCTATGATATGTGATTCTCTAGCTAAAATCCATCTGGTCTGGCAAAGAATGTTTTGATGCTGTGAAAATCCATGTACAAAATCCTGAACAACACAGCAGAAAAGTTGCAGAGGAAGGCAAGTGTAGTGATTATAAAAAGCTATGTCTGACATCCAAGATTGAACAGCTTGTTATCAAAATGAGGTTGATTTCTCCTGGATGAAGTCATAGAAGCTCAGTGTTTGCCTGATAATGTTTGGGAGTCTCCAGCACTGCACACTCATAGCTGCAGTTACCTGCAGGTGACATAGACAGCCATTACTGCTCATCTGAACCAGGAGTATCTATTGAATAGATGCCCATCTATTGAATAGAAATGTGCATTTACTGGAAAAGATTATCACTGCCTATAATTTCTGTTAAATTAACTCCCCCTGATTATGCGCTTTATCAAAAACAGAAATAACCAGCAATCCTCCAGCAAATACTTTAAATGAGTTAGCTTAAAACTGCATTAAACTGTCTTATCTATCAAATGATGCAATCAAATTAAAAAATTATGTGCTCATAAATGAACTAGGAACAAATGTACGAAGTTGTTATGGCAACTGAAACACTGAAGTTAAAATTATGGATACCAAATTCTTGCAAATAAAAGTAAATTAATTTCCAAGGTAATTAGAATTTCTTCCCAAAATTATTTATCACAGAATCATTCTTTGTAGTTTCAACAGAATTGATTTGATGGCTTTCTAATGTAATATAATTAATCAAGAGGAAGGTTTTAGTAGCTTATGAATTACTATCTTAATATATAACTTCTAGTCTTCAGTTACACTTGCTGCAGCATTCCAGTTTTTTCCATTCATATGATTTTATTCAACATATATATTTTGCACCTGAGCAATTAGATTGTGATTGCTGTTATGCATTGCTTTATTGTAGTTCATATTTTTGTCTAATCCATTGAATCCTACTTAATACGTGCCTTTGCTACTTTGAAAAAATACTTCTTTTTTTAGTCTAGTGATATTTGGCAACACATCTAAATGCACTCATCCAATGTGTCTGCAAAACTCTGTCATCTATAGAGCAACACGTGCTACTGCAGCACAGCATTAATAATCATTAAGCTTTTTCTTTTCCAAACAGTTTGCTAAACTGGATGCATGTAGAGTGCTGAATCCCTTAGGAAATTTACCCTATGAATTACAAAGCTGTATGACTATATTTTTAATGGGGTTTGAGGCTGTACTGGGATACTTTCTTGAATCTCAGGGATTTTACTTAAGGCAGAGAGTGGTGGAATCAGTGGTGCAGTTACTGTGCTCTGTTAAAACCTGGTTTCAGTCTGTGGAATCAGAACAACCATAATGGAAATGACAGGTTTTTTGTTGTTTTGTTTTGTTTGAGTTTGATTTTGGCTTTTTTGAAAGAAGCTGGACCAACAGGCAGAAAAGTTATTTCTACTTTCTCCTGAAAATCTGCGGAGGAGAAGGTTACAGTTCACCCACTGAAGCAGTGCATTTGCACATATAAGTTCTACGTAGCTTCCATATTTCTCTGGATTTTGCATAATTCTAGAATAACTTCTATAAATTTTCTATCATTAGAAGATGTGGAACTGGGCAATATTTATCTAATTTATCTAATCTCTGTCTTTGATCCTGATGTTTTCTAATTTCTCACTCTGGTGAGGGAGGAAAAACAACTCCAGTATCTCGTACCATTACCTCTGCAGGATTCTAGAATCATTAAATTGTTGGGGTTGGAAGGGACCTCAGGAGGTCTTCTGGTCCAACCCCTTTGCTCATGCAGACCCACCCAGAGCCAATCACACAGACCCATTTTGAGCTGGCTTTTGAATATCTCCAAGGGTGGAGACTCCACAACCTCTCTGGGCACCTGTGCCAGTGCTTGAGCAGCCTCATAGTAAAAATATTTTTTTCCTGTTGTTCAGTGAAAACCTCCTGTGTTTCAGTTTGAGTCTATTGCCTGTGGTCCTGCCACTTGGCACCACCAAACAGAACCTGGCTCCATCTTCTTGCACCTTCCCTTCAGATATTTATAGACATTGACACATCCCCCTGAGCCTTCTCTTCTTTAGGCTGAACAGTCCCAATTTTCTCAACCTCTCCTCATAGAAGTGATGCTCCAGCCCCTTCATCACCTTCACAGCCTTTTGTTGGACTCTTCTCCAGTCTTTCTAGCTCTTGAACTGGGAAGCACAGAATTGGACCCAGTGTAGCCTCACCAGTACCGAGGAGAAGGAATTAGAGAACTGCGTGGCTGTATCTTTTATCTATCCTTGTTCTTCCTCTTTCTTCCCCTTCCTCCAGGCCTCTTTGAAGATAACTCTTTGCTCTGTAACAGGATTCTAAAAACATTTTGTTGTACTTCTCAGCTTTATCTTTTCCAGAGAAAAACCCAATTCTTTCCATTTTTATTGATTACATTTTTTAATTAGCTTATGAGTAATTTTGTGCCTCTTCATTTTTATTTGGTTTGTAAATATGCATATAATGTCCAAAATTAGACACAATATTCTTTCAGAGGCTTCAAGAGTGCCAAGTTTATAAAAATAATTACCTCCATGTCTTCTGTTTTCCAGTTCTGAACACGACCTAGAATTATTCTTTCTAATTTTGCAACACCACTCATTTAACTTCCCAGAATTCCCCAAGTCCTTTATTCAATATTTGAAAGGGTTTTTTTCCATTTTGGTTTTGCACTTTTGTTGTGAGTTTGGTTTTTTTTTTAGTTTTTTGGGTTTGGGGTTTTTTTCCCCTAGAAGTACTTTTTGCACTTGGTTTTGGAGTTTTTCATCGTATTGATTTCTGAACATTGCTTCCATCAGTCAATGTCCACTCCCTTCCTTTTGTGTTACCTGCAAAATTTTTTTCTGTTTCTTATTTGATCATGAGCATTAATGAAACTATTGACTGTGGACCTGTCATATCTTTGTGATACATATCTCAAAATATTCCTTGTTTGATAACTACCTTTTGAAAATGGATTCTTCTAATTGGATATGTACTCCCATCCCTTCTCACAGTGATTGTATCGGCACTGATGTTTTCTTTTTTACATTGAGACAGTGTCAGCTAGAAATGTATAATAGTTTTAACAAAGGTCAAAATATGCTAGATTTTCCTCTTTTCCTTTATCTGCTAAGCCAGTTACCCTGTAAAAGGAGGAAATTACATTAGTTTGACATGATTTGGTTTTGACAAATCCATGGTAGCTGTTTGTTATCATTTTAATTATCTCCAAGGTGCTTAGAAGTAGATAGCTCAATAATTTGTGGGGGATCTTTGTAGGTATCAAAATTAATTCTGTAACTCTCTGAGCTCCACTTTGCTGTTTTATATCTATGGTTCTATATACACACATATGTGTGTGTGCATGTGCTTATACATATAGGCAACATATTTCAGCTATCATTAATACTAGTTGAGCAATTATGTTTTGTGCTCTCAGGAGAATTTCATTATTCTGTTCTGCCTTAAACTCAAGCCACCATCTCCTTTTTTATCCTTTTCTGACTGATCTGCCTGAGATAGCTAACATGAATGAAGAAAATTTTGTTTGTTCTGTAGAAAATACTTTTCTTGAGGCAGGAGTGAAGCTTTAACGGGACTTGACTCCTTGCACTTGAACATATTTTTTGAAAAATGTGTCAGTAAAAGAAATGTAATAACTTTTTAAAGTTTTGTGGTGTCTAGTGCAGCATTCACTGAGGTAGTTTGTTGTATAAGCCACATGGTGAAATCTGTGTTATGTTAGTACCTTGTACAGAGAAAAAGATTTTTAAAAGTGGTACAGGTATTTAGCAGGCAAAGGACACTTCATGTCTGTCAGCAAACCCAGTCATATTGAAACAGGATTGGTGGAAAAAGCATGAGACCACCTAAGTAGTCACTTTATTGAGTCTGTAACTACCAGTGAATAAGATTTTATGGTGACAGCAGCTCTCAGGATCCAGCTGAAAAAGAGAAAGGAACCAAATCCATAGGTCTCAATGAGGGAAGTGGGACCACACACCTATGTGCACATACAACCAGTGGACTGAGCCACATTTCTTAGTTTTTATCTGTTGCCTCTACTTCTGAGCCATGGGTACGTTTATAAGGAAAGAAATTAGATGATCCAAGTCCCTTAATCTCAGAGCCTTACAAAAAAGGGTAAGGCACACAAACTAAATGCATATGTTCCTGTTCAATTAAGTTCACTGCTGATGGTGTGGTTTCCTGTGAGCATGGCTTGTGAGCAGTATGGGCAGAAATGTATCACTACCTACGTCCCTCTGCTATGGATGAGAAGCAAAGACACCAGAAAAGAAGGAGGGAAATCACTGTATATCTCTAGTCTCTGAACTATTTTTCAGCCTCTAGTAGACTTCAGAGCTCTATGTCATTTACCAGGGGAAATGCTCTGTGTAGTGATGTTGCCTCTGTGCTGCAGAGAATCAACACACTTCTGGTCTACCCCAGTTCCACTTTGAACCTGGTATTCAGGACAAGAGAAATGTCTGTGCAGCAGAAGGCTTTTAACAAAAACTGTACCATTCCTGCTGTGTCTGGATTTGGACAAAACTGAGGGCAAAACAAAAGGAAAGAATTAGTTTGGAGAATGCTACTAAAACTTGGAATATGAACTCTGTGCAGTATGAACTGCACAGAAATTGTTGGCTTAAGAATCAACCTTAAATTCTTTGGCAAGTAAGTTACATAAGCCTGATACAAACCACAAGTACATTTTACTTTTGCCCAAATAGAGTCTTTATCTTTTCTAATTTGTTGCTGGATGTCATACTTACCCATTTGGTTTTGGAAATAAGGATTCTGACAGAAAATGTTGGCTGCTTTGAAAGTGCAGCTTGGTTTTTAAAGAAATAAGATTTTATTTCCCCTCCCACACACAAAAATTAGACAGTTTGTGGCTGGTTTTTGTTATGTGGTGGACTATCTGAAATGAAGACTCTGAGTTCTTTGGCACAATATGTAGATGCAATGTATTCCTTAGAAATTAATACAATTTCATGATACCGCTATGAGTTTCAACAATAGCAAATTGCTATCTGAAAATTGAGAAATTATCAAAAAAACCCCACAACAAACACAACTGAAGAAGTTGAACTATAATCATAAGGAACGAGTAACAGAGCTGGACATTGAATCTGGTGATCCTGGTTCTGCTTTCCAATCTGAGCTCCCTGTTGAAATCTGAAAGCTGTTTCATATAGCAAGGTAATAGACAAAAACGTTGGGTTCAAAATTAGAAAAGGTTATTTCCAATTACATTTCTGGATAGTTTGCTAGGGGGAAAAAATCTTTAATATATGAGCTATATGTTTTAATTGTGAAGTTTCATATGCAATTGATAAATGTTTCCTGACTAGACTTGGTATACATAAAGAGGAATAAAAGTTTAAGAAAACTGGAACCTTTTAGCAGAGAACTATGACTGTGGAAAGGAAAAGATAGGACTGAAATTCTGAATCTCAAATGTATGGTATGTCTTTGCAGTAAGAGTTTCCTTTTGATCTTTTGGTTCAGAGTCTTTGGACACATAAGCTACCGTTCAGACTGGGAACTGGTGAAGGTGGACTTCAGACCATCCTTCCCCAGGGAGTGCACTGATGATGACTATGAGTCTTGGGAGCTCACAAATCTGCAGGTATTCATGGTCTTATGTTAACCGATAAAATGTTTCCATAGCTTTCAGATTCATATAGAACTGTGTGCTAGAAAAATGTTTCCAAATTGAATTTGGATGCCATATCCCCAGCTTAGTCTCCTTCTGTTGGTATTTGCTGATTTTGCAATAGTTTAAAATGGGAGAGGATTTTGTGTTCCTTTTGGTTGTGTGATCCATGTCCTGGGAAAGACGGAAGTATATCTGGTGGGTTGCCATAATAATAGGTGGTCCTGCTGGATTGAGAAGCATATGCTATAAACTGAAGTGTGTAATATTGATTGAAACAATTTCAACATGCAGTCATGTGTTCTGCCAACTTCCTGACCACATACTGTACTCATATATAAATTGCCATAACTAAAGTCCATTCCAGAAGTAATTTAGGATCTCAGTGGACCAATCATATGATAAAGTCCAGTTGTTTTGGGCAATGCCATTTCTGTAGTAATACTTAAGCCTGTGCTAATCCTGGTGTTCTGGCCAAATCCAACTTTGGGAAGCTAAATTATCTGTACAGTGTATTTATTAGAGAGACAAATCTGAGAGGGTTTTTTTATTAAATGGAATTTATCGTATTTATTAATAATCATTCTGATTATTATATTTTGCCTCTTCCAGTACTTTTGTTCTCTTGCTCTCTGCAGGGTTGGTTTATTTTTTGCATATTACTCTGTGTTACTCCAGTTCTCATTTGCCAGTTTTACACTTCTTCTTTGGGACTGCTGAGTGTGTTTACAAAGAATGTTATGCAGATCTGAGCCTAAAGAGTATTTTGGGATATTGGCATTGAAATGTCTTTCAGAAATTAGAAACTACTAAAATGACTTTGACAGAGTACTTGCAGCTGCCCAATTACTAGAGGAGTGTGTACAGATAGCCTTCATTCTACCTATTTCCACATGGTTGGTGCTTCAGGTTGACTGCCAACATGAGACATGGTGATTTAGAGAGAACCACAGCTATCTGCAGCCACACTTTGTGCCTATATTGTGCACACATGAAACATGGGTTATACTGTACTTGAATTTTCATGTACATCTTCGGATTTTTGCCCCGTAAGTATAGTCTGTGTTACAGCTGTGTAAGGACCTGTTAGCAGACAGTAGCGAGTATGAGAGCTCTCTATACTTATATATTTGAATATGAGAGAGTTGATACAAGTTTATAGTCCTGGCAGCAAGACCATCATTTGTTAGGACAACATAAGGTCATGTCTGTGTGGTGTAGGCTACGGTGCAGTAAGTCCAGTGCTTTGATATTCAGGGAGATCGTTGCATCATGGGCCAGCAGAGAAGCTTTCGGAAGAGGAAGATTTCATCGTGGTGCATTAAAGGGAGAAGTTTCACATCAGCTCTCACATCCAAAGTTTGCGAATGTGTGAACTCTGATTTCTTATGGTGAGTCTGCCTGTGGGCCTTTTGATTTATTGCTAGTAAATAGTAGAGTTTGAGGTGGGTTTATTATGTTTTGTCCCTCTCCCCACATAGCCAAGTAGGCAATGTGTTGTTTGAATAACAGGTTTCTTTTGCATTTGCATTTGTTTTAAAACATTGCTATGTTTAAGTATTTGTTTCACCTGACTGAACAAATCCTCATGTTTTATTCTGTTGATCAAGGCTTGAAAAATGACCATGGGATTCATTTAAAAAGGCAAGAAACCCCTTTCTATTTGCAAACAAACCAAAGAAAGCAAAGTAATGTTTGGTCTGAGTGGTAAAAGAAGCCTTTAAAAAAACCTAAGGTACCAAGGGAGTTAATTTTGCAGAATTGATAAAGTAATTACAACTAGTTTTTCCCCCAAGTGCACACAAGTCCCACTGAAATTAGACTTAGAACAGAATTGGCTTCATCAACTTGTTAGTTTATCTAGTAAAATAACACTAAAAAATTTATTTACTCTCAAAATTGCAGTCTCATCTACCCCAAATTAGATTGCTGAGTGAAGTGGGGGTAGTAACACTCTCAGTGTTGATGTTTTTCAGTGACTATGGATTTGAACGCTCTGCACCTCTGAAGTCGGAGTCAAACAAATGCTTTCCTGACTTCTGGTTTAACCCAGAAGCACCTCCTGAAGACTGTGTGCTGGGCCAGGCATACACCAGCAGCACTGGGTAAGCTGGTTTTGCATTCAACTGGTGGCTTGATGAGGCTTTCACAGATGGGGAGAATATTAAAACCAATGGCCTCAAAAGTGCTTTGAAAGAAATTCACATTTCAGTGTCTAGAGGGAGCCTACAAGAGAGCTGGAGAGGGACTTTTTACAAGGGCATGTAGCGATAGGACAAGGGAGGATGTCGTAAAGATGAAGGAGAATAGGTTGATATTAGATATTAGGAAGAAATTCTTTACTCAGAGGGTGGTGAGACACTGGAACGGATTGCCCAGAGAAGTTGTTCAGTTTTTCCCTGGAAGTGTCCAAGGGCAGGTTCTATGAGGCTTTGAGCGACTTGGTCTAGTGGAATATGTTCCTTGCCCTGGCTGGGGGATTGAACTAGATGATCTTGAAGATTGCTTTCAACCCAAACCAGTCTATGAAATGTAAATAAGGCAAACTGTAAAAACTGGAAAATGCAAAAGTTGTGACTAACTTAGAGCATATGCAGAAGCTGCCTACAGTCTAATGAAAGAGAAATGTTACTTTGCAGTGGTTCAAAAACATATCTGCCTGAGAAGAAAGAGAGCTGTCTTGTTTGCTGCATTTCAATTTTTCTTTTCTTTTTTTTTTTGGTGACATTTTGTAGCCATTTCTATACTTCTGATAAGAATGTCCATTCAGAGCCTTTTCTTTTAGCTCATTGCTTTGTTCAGAGCAATTTTCCGTTTAGATCCAATGAATTAATCTGAGGAGCTGGTAACATCTCACTGAATTTCCCAGTCTCTGACTTCCGTAAGGGTAAAGAGTACTGTGGAGAATAAATTCTTTTCCTGACCATATGGGACACTCAGAATCAAAGGAAAGCTTTAGTAACTGTAAACAGTACCACATAGAATATACACTACAATGTAGTCTGACGTCTGTGCTGAGAATAACTTGCAGCTGGCATCTATTCTGGCTTATCATAACACCATCTCAGTCAGTTGTAGAGATGAGAACCAAATGATGAAATGTCCAATCTGGTAATAGAATCACAGTCTCCGTGTTTATTTGCCTTACTGAGGGAAATTATGCCTTTTGGGTTGTGTTTGACACAGAAGGACAATTCAAAGGAGTGAAATATGACTCTGATTTTAAAGGACATTTAAAAGTTGTATACCTGTGTGAAACTGATCTGTAAATAATTACTGTGCACATCCAAGTATTTCATTATTAGATCTTTAAAAGTATTAGTCCTCTCATTCTTTTATACTGTTACATCAAATAAATATGTTAAGTGTTCTAAGAAATGAATTGATTTGAGAGCAGCAGTTAAGAAATTAGTTCTGGGTTAATGCAGAAACTGGTCTAATTTCTTCCTGGTCTTTGGGGTTTGGACCAAGACCTCTAGAGCATTAAAGGCTGTTGAATCCTAGGAAAGAGGATGGCAGGGAGGACAGCAGACTATTTAGATCCTGAAGGGCTAGTCAGGCATGTTTGTAAGTTTGAAAAGATAGACTCTTCTAATGCATGCAAGTGAAATCCTCATCATGCTTAACAGGTTTTCCTTAGTAAAGGCAATGTCCCCAATCAAAGCATTTGCATCATGAGTTGGTTTTGATCACCTGCAATCTTGTCTGTTTGTGAACCCAAGGCAAATGCATTAGCTACAATCACACTTGCAATTGGTGTCTCTGATGGCATTCTTTTGCTTCCCTCCAATTCATTATGTTCACTGCTTACTGTTTTCACAGGTACAGGAAAGTTGTTTCTAATGTGTGTGAAGGTGGTGTAGACCTGCAGCAGAACTTAGCACAGCATATGTGTCCGCTGATTGCTCCCAAGGGACTTCAGATCAGCATCAGAGAAGAAAGCCTGGCTGTTAGGCCTGGGGAAGACATCACCTTCATCGTCAGGCAAGAGCAGGTAATAATAAACATTGGCTTCATGAAAGTTTAATCATTGCTTTTAGGGTTGGTTTCACTCCTACCTACTCTGCTGCTGAATGAAGATTTATTTGTGCTTGAGACAAAGATTAATGGTTTTCTAAATATTGGAAGTTCTGTTTTCAAGTGAATCAGACAAGCCAGTAAATTCAGTGAAATCTCCAAGTTCTAACCACTGACCAGGATTTGTCTCTTCAGCAGCAAAGGCAATAGCTTCTTGGAAAATCAAAGCAGCTGGATTGCCAATGTCTCTCTGGACTGAAAATCTCATCTGCTGCATCAGAGAAGAACAGAAATGTAGAGACCATTTAATATTTGGGTTTAAGTGTTTTTGAGAATCTGCCATTCAGAAAGGAATGAGACAAAGCTTTACAACAGTCAGAAAATAGCACAGCATAAGAATATTTATTATATATTAGTTGTGTTGCCAGAGATATGGGGGATTTTTCTGTTTATTGAGAGAGACAATGCCCTAAAGCCCTGACCAACAGCAATGAGTAACTCTTGGATGAATCGCTTGCTGTGGGTATGTTTCCTCAAGCTTGTTTTTTAGCATTAGGCTGTAACTGCTGTTCTCAGGTTACTGGAGTATTGTACATCCTGGCTAACCCCACTGATTTGCAAGAACTTACAGGTTCAAGTTCACACATTTTGGCAAACCTGTGTGTTATAAATTGAGCACTTGGGATTTATTTCTGTAATGGAATCAAGAAGGTTACGTGCAGAACACTGGACTGCTTTTAATGCTTCTTGGGCTCTGTGTCCCAACTCACGCAGTGCCCCAACAGTTTGTGTGGCAAGTTCTGCTGCCTTCTCTTTTTAGAACTTGTTTGGAAATGTTTATTGTAAACCCAGACATTTGGTTGCAATTTGGACTCTAATGATTTTGATTGGCAGTTTGACTTTTTTCCTACTGAAGATTTCATGAATCTCTGTGGCAATATGAAAAACATTTCAAATTATTCACAAAGCCTTAGAAGTGAGAGATCTTGAAGGGAATCCCATGCTGTTCTCCGGTGAAGTCTTTGCTCTGTACACTAAAGAGGAAGGCAGATTTAGAAGAAATGTGGCAGTTTGGTGCCCTCTATGGCTAGGAATAATATTTAAACTCAAATGTCCTGAGCATTGCTTAGGAGTTAATCTGTATGACAAAGTCTGATGAGAATTCATAACAATTACTGAGTTTAAGAAACAGCTCTACTACAATAAACGGAAACATACTACTTTCTCTAATGAATAAAACTTATTTACTAGTTTCTGGGAATGCATGCTACTAGATGCAGGAATGCCAGGCATCAGGGAGTAAAGAATGCATGCTTCGGATATGTGTGGGCAGTTGGCAATTGCCTTTAGAAATAAAAAGAATAATAATGATGATGATAATTTTTTTCCAGATTCTGTTGGCTGAATGTATGAATTAATAATGTCATAAGCATCTTCTATATTTATGGAAGTGGAAGGCCCAGTTGCTTATGGTTTTAGCTGCCTTTTCCCTGTGTGACTCTTGTTTTCTGTCCACTGCTCTCTGTGTTTACTAGTCAGGGAATTAGAAATGCCTTGGTGTTTTGAAGACAGCACTCTCACCATTACACTGGGGAAGCTATTAGAATAATACATGAAGAGAAGTTTGCATCTACTGGCTTTCAACACTGGTTTCTGTCTCACCTGGAAAAAATATTCATGTGTACTTGTTAGCATAAGAAAGAGGGAACAAGAACTCCTTGCAAGCTAATGTCATCTAAAGAGATTTCACTTACTAACACATTGCTGGCAAGAAGATATCTCTTCTGCTTTAAACTTTAATAGCATATTATCTCCTCTACTAAATTCTACTCTTCTGTTATCAAAAGAAAGTAAAAACTATTCACAGTGAAGAAGCTTTTAAAGGGCCTTTATGTGTCTTGAAATATGATGCTTAGGTAGTTGATAATCCTACAGGTTCCTTATTATGGATATTCCTTTACATTGTAAGCAATATTCTTTCATCTGATAAAACATGGAAGAAAATCAACCACACTGCAAAATAATAAAAGGAGGAAATAATGGTATGTTCCCCTCCCTTCTGTAATGCCAGGGTACATGAATTCTAGGCATTGCACTTCCTTTGATTTTCAAAGAATCATAGAGTCATAGACTGCCAGGTCCTCAAGGATCATCTGGTCGAGCCTGTTTTGGCAAAAACATAGTCTAGACAAGGTGGCCAGCATCTGTCCTGCTGAATCTTAAGTGTCCACGTCTGGGGAATTCACCAGTTTCCTGGTGAGATTATTCCACTGGCTGATTGTTGTCACTGTGGAAAAAAAATACATTAGTGATCCCTTTTCAGATAAATTTTGGAATAAACATATTTCAAGGGGTGGCTTTTGAAGAAGTGATTTTTGAATACTTCAATTGGTGTCAGTCCTTCTCTGCTCTGATGGCCTTTCATGTTACTTGCCCAGCATATGGGTCTATATGTTCCTTTCCTAGAGGCAATGAAATTTTTTAAATCAATACTCTGTTTTCTCTACTCAGAGGCTTTTCTATGAAGCCTGTCCCTGCAATCTTAATTGCATGGCTGTGATGGCTGTGTTTTATGGCAAGCAAGCAGGAACATAAATACTGCTGGAGATCAAGGAAACAGGGCAGCTCATCAAGGTAGTGCTGCCAGTAGTATTGAGAAAGGATTACTGCTCATGGCTAAAATGGATTTTCCTTTGACTGCATCCAAACTGCCAGTCCATGTAGCACAGGCTTGAGTTCTCTCCTGAGCAGCCACACCACGACAACATGAGAGATGGGCATATTTGTATCTAAAAGTATTATCAGTCTTGCAGTTCTTTAGGCCTCAGTTTAGGAAGACGGTGTCATTTAAATGAACACTTTAGCAGATGTGTGATGAATTATAAATTTAATGAGATGGTTGATATGATAGAATTATTTGGCTGGACTTGTGAACCCTTTCTCAAACTCAGCTTGGTAATCTGCTTCATTAAGCATGCACTTAATTTTGCACTAGAGCATGTTAGTTCTAGACATGCTGGTAGCTCAGTATAATGCTGTACAACTCCATGTGAAGATTCCAGCTTGGGTCTTAAAGGCCACATGGTTGGCACTCAGAGAATGTGGTTAGAAGGTTGATAAGCAAAAACACCACAAAAATAACTGCTAAAAGAAACTTTTGCATTCTAATAGCAGCAAGGTATTTATTGACAATGTTGGAGGCAAGCCAGTTCATACTGGGCAAAAACTTGCCTAACTT
>JAWWLZ010000139.1:62662753-62750907 GCA_035041345.1 Poliocrania exsul
ATCACTGTTGGACTTCTGCCTTTTCTTTGTTCAGTGACATGACCTGTCAAACTTGCAAAACCTTGGCTCTAACTCCCAAAAATCTTGGATATTTACCATTTCATCCTATTGAAATGTCTAGCTTAGTTTAACGTATGACTTCTAATCCATGGTACTCTAGTTTCTATAATTACTAGACGGTATGTACTAGAACAAAGCGATTCAGGACTCCATGCTGTTCAGTGGCTGTGCTGTGCAAACAACATTTTGCAGAGCAGAATTAGAAATTTCACAAAACTAGGTTTTTTTGGTCTCTTTTCTCTTTCAAGGAGCTGTGAGGAATGTCTTAGCCAATTTCTTTTACTTTGTAATTGGAAAGGCTAGAAGTTCACTGGACGAGTAGTAATCTGCTGAAATAACAATCTCCAGTTGCTTGCAATCATACGAGCGTCACTTCAGAACTGGGGCTGCCCTGCATGATTTTGTTAGTTAATGTCCAGCTGCATTAAGACAGGAATGATGGTTCCTGTGCCATACAACTTGGTTAGCACTCTGGGGTGTCTACCTTTAATACAGCACCTTACTGTGGGAATTTGGTATTGTGTCTATTAATGCACATAGCATCTGTTGCACTATCACTGCCATGGGTGTAGTGGTTTTACTGCAGCTATTGCAATTGAGTCAAAGTGTCTGGCAGGCACTGAAAATACTGTTGTGATTCAGTAAAGGGTTGTAAACATGTGTCCTGTCTATTTTGATTCTGGCCATTTAACATGTTTTTGATATGTTTTCCTTTTAGGGTGATATATTGAGTACCAAATACCAGGTAGATCTTGGAGATGGCTTTAAGGCGATATATGTGAACCTTACGATGACTGGAGAGCCCATCCGTCACCGCTATGAGAATCCTGGGATTTACCGTGTCTCGGTGAAGGCTGAGAATGTGGCTGGGCACGATGAGGCTGTGGTGTTCGTCCAAGTCAACTGTAAATCAACCCTTTGGTTTTCTTACTTTACCACTGTGTAAAAACCTTGTGAAAGCCATGAAGTAGTAAAGCAATTATTAGTAACAATTAGGAAAAAGAATATTTTTTTCAAGACTCTTGTGTAGCCTTGCAGTGTTGTATGTTTGTAATGTACTGGCTTGTAATTCTAACGTAGTAGGAGGTCAGAATGAGTTTTGTTTGGATTTGGCAAAAGAATGGTATATTAATCTTTTAAATAACAATCCTGCCTCAGTTCAAATCTCATGTTTGATCCATCTTCCTGATTCAAAACTCTGTGGACAGCCTTAGCAGCTAAAATTAAACACTTCAAGCCATATCTTTTTTAAAGCTTCTAGATTTAGTGAAAAGCAAGTGAACAGACATGTTGAGAAACATATGAGCTTTTGTGTGATTTTAAAAAATAGTAAAAATCTCAGTGTTTCTAAATCTAGATTTTAGTTGGTTAATTCTCACAGAGTTTTAAATACTGTGTGGATATAACTTCATGTTGGCAGACAGTATTACTTGACTTAGATTTCATTCTCTCTCTCCTTAATTAAGATCTAAAACCCCCAATCAAATAGATGTAAAATAAAGAATAGCACAATTCATGGAATTTCATGCACCATTGCAAGCTTAGTGTACCCCAGTCATCTTATAACTGAAATGAAGAGGGAAGTTCATAACTGGAACTGAGTTTTCCTCTTCCTTTGAGATTCAAGACAGGCTGTGTTCAAATGTGTCAAAAACTCAGAAACGAATAACATCAAAGGAAAAGATACTCATCTTGCATTCTCCAGGTGTCTGTTTCCCTCTCTTGTGAGTGGTGTGTCTTCCATCCTAATCCCAAAGCAATGGAAATCACTGGAGCCATATACAGGGGTGTGCACAGAACCATGTGCTTTGTCAGCTTGTCTAGTGACTGCTGATACTTATGTATTTTGCTGGTCAGTGTCCTTGAGTCCAGAGTTTCCAGTTTTGCTTTGAGTAGCAGATGGAGCCCAACCTACTCATGCTAATGGCCAAAGAGAGAGGATCCCAATGGAATTCTCCACTTCTTTTTCATTATCTGTTTCTTTGTCGTGTTTATTTTTAAATCATAAATTTGAGAGCTCGAGCAAACTATTTAGGGCTTCAGTGTTACTTTTGTGAAGCTTCTAGGTGCTGAGAAGTAGACTGGGCACAGAAACAGTCTGTACAAGCAATGAATAGAAAAAAACATTGGTGTAACATCCTTCTCTCTGAGAATAACTTCTAACCATTTAGAAAATGATGAGCAGTAGCAAGCCCTGATGGAAAATAGAACAAACACTTTCTCCAAATGTGCTTTTAGTGGGGCCCGTATTAGGATGAATGGTAAAAATAAAAGATGTCAATTTTGGACTACGTAGTAGATTTTCAAAGTGCAGAAGCCAGAGTTATTTTACATATGCAAATGACTGCTGTGTTAAAGGAATTTTGGTGCTAAAGTGCAGAGGCAGCAGAGCACTGAGGCAGATGTGATCCCTTCCTGAGCTTGTCCGTGGAGCTTGTTCCTGTGCCTGTACTAGAAGACTCATGGAAGTGTGTTACTCAGCCTCTTTGAATAAGTGCTTTCCATGTGATTTGCTCTGTTTAATTTTTTAGGTAAAGTACAAGATTTGACGAAATTAGTTGGCAGTAATTAAACTGCAATTTCTACTTTCTAGTGAAACACTAGTAGCCATTAAGGGAGATTTTTCTCTGTGGAATACCATGAAAACAGAAATATCCAGAGTCCTGCTTTCCCTTTGTCTCTGGCTGATGTCTTATCCTCAGGGGATGTTTTTAGAGGCAAATGGTAAAGGCAATATTTTTCATTGCAGAGTTCTGTTGCTATGGGATGCTCTATAATGCAAGACAATTACATGAATTTTGGCCTTTCATCCAAACCGTGCTTTCTGATCCAGATTACACAACCTACAACTTTCTAGTTAAATTAAAGCAAGTCTGATAGTCTAAATGTGAGTAGAAAACTCAGAATAAAAATACTTGAAGAGCCACATACATTGCTACATACATTGCACACATTTTATTTTTCATGAAGCCATGATCTTCATAGTGAGTGACTAATCAGGGAACTTGGACGATTGTATGGAAATTATAACTTTGTGAAGTAGAAATCATATAAGTCAGCTTCAGTCCTCATATTGCACCCTGAAAGGTGCTGTAAAGCTTTTCCAAGTGCATTATGGACTTTTATGACAGAGACAAGCAGAAGGACTTGAAATAATTGCTCTCATCTCTTTAATACATAGTAACAGCAAGCTTGAAAAAGCACTCATCGTTCAAGTACCAAACAACTTGCCCTGTAAAACTTTCGAAAAACAAAGTAAGCTTTTTCAGGAGAAAAAACATATCTCAAAATTATCAGTTTCCTCTGTCAAAACGCAAATTTAAGGCAAAATCAATACAGTTTCATAGATCCATCCAGACTGCTTTATTTTGCCTCATTGGAAGGAAAATCTATTTCTACAAGGAACAAATTTAATTAAATTCCTAAAACTTCTGAATTTTCTTCAGGACATCAGCAACAGGGAGAAACATATTAACTCCTCTGGAAGCTAAGGAAGAAATAATTTGTTTAAGCACCCAGTATATCTTGAATTCATATAGGTGGTTGGAGAGTCATTGTAGAAAATGCAGAGTGAAAGCAGAGCCTTATTGTGGGATGAAGCAGCACACAGACCAGGTGAAGTGAGGTGGAAAAGAGGGACAGACAACTTGCTCTTGAAGTTCAATCAATTTAATCAAAGTGAATTAGAAGGGAACAGGCAAAGATTCAGTTCCTGACACAGAGTAAGGGAAATACTTTAGACTGATGTTAATTACTAGTAAATTTGCAGTAAGATGAAAAACCTTTGGATGGGTTAAAAGACATTTAGAATGGTATAAAAATGGATGGGTTAGTATTCATTCTGTGTAATGTCAGGCCATATAGTGGTTTCGTATCCTGGGCAGATAGTGCAGGTGAAGTTAAGATATTTTAGTTATCACACTATACTGTTGTAAATCTTTTTATCATTATACATTCTGAAAAAGATATACTCAGAAACCTCCAAGGGAAAGGCTTTCTTTCAATGCACTTGTACTGTGAAGCAGCTCAACACTAATAATCACAACACTTAGAAGCAGATAAAACCATTGGAATGATGCATTTCTTTTATACAAATAGTAATGTTTATGGCCTTCATAGTTCAGAAAGGAATAAACTTACTCTAAGATGCATTTTGGTGTATGGAAGATATCTATTTTGATTTGCAAATAGACACTCTCCTAATGTACACATCTATTTTCAAGCATGCATTAATGAGTGATTGTGTGTGGTGTGAGCCTAACAGCTGATATTTTATAATGAAAATGAGGAGTCAGCAGCATTCTTTTTCAGTTTTCTCCTTTTCCCTTTGCAATTTGAGATTTGTTGGATTACTATTCATTTGATCTGTTGTTACTAAAAAACCTCCCAAACCCAAAAAGTTGAGATTGGCTTTTCCACTTTTTACTGGAATATTTGCTTATGTGTTGTAGAATTGGAAATGCATAAAAAGATGGGCATCAGAGAAATGCATTTTGTTAATCCATCTCATTGCTTTAAGATTTTGTTTCTGGGTTTTCAGGTTGATTTGAGTGATGGTTTTAAAATAGAAGTAAAAGCAAAAGGGAGGGGGAAAATAAATAAATAATGGTGTGATTTTGGGGGAAGAGACATTGATAAATTGATAGATTCTTGTTCAATAATCTTTTGGGAACTTTGTTCAGCTCCACTCCAGGCTTTAAATTTAGAAGTGGTTCCAGTCATTGGGAGAAACCAGGAGGTGAACCTGACAGCCATCATACTGCCTAAGAACCCTAATTTGACAGTTTTTTACTGGTGGATAGGAAACAATCTTCAGGTACACAAATGGTTTTGACTGAGATTATTTTCAATTTCTTTTCAATAAGTTTTGTCTTTTTCTTTCAATTTCTAAGCTATTTTCTTTTTTTTTGGGGGGGGAATTATTCAGTTTCATTACCTGTGTGTGTGTGTGGGAAACTTACAGAGGGGGATGGATTTGGGATCATCATACTGGTAAGTAATGAAACTTATGCACTTCCAAGTTGATAATGTGAGTACTGTGAATTAAGTCCTCTACAGAAATATATATATATTCAATATATAGACAAATATTTTCTGGGAGTCTAAAATAAACGGTCATATTGAAAATAAATGAGAGATCTTAAAGCTTATCAAAACACTGAGAGGACTCAAATAATCTAGTGGTATTCATTTGGGGATCAAAGTTTATATAAACATGTCCTAGAGTAATAAATATTCAAGTATTTCTATTGGGAATATTTATTGCCTAACTAGGTTAATTGCTTTTAAGGTAGTTCTTTAAATAACAGATAAGTAAAATATTCTCTTTATGGGGCAGAGGAAAGCTTTTATTAAGTGCAGTGAACTTTTTTCATGTAAATGTGCTGTCTACCATGAAACCAGCCTGTATCTGTTCATCATTATGGACTTTGCCATCGCTAGAACAGGCACTGCAGGTCCATGTAGTCTAGTGAAGGGTTTTAATTCATATGGATGTGGTCAGGGAACAAGGTAACTCAGCTCCACCTTGGAGGTTACTGTGGACTGGTGCTCTAAGTTGGCATCATTAATCCTTTTGACCCTGATATACCTGATATTACTTGCTTCATATAATTTGTAGAGATTGTTGAGTCTGCCTCAAAATCCATTTATTTTAGTGTGATCTGACTGAAGCCCTAATACTCTACCAATTATTCTAAAATATGTATTTGCCCCATCTGGCTGCTATTCTGTTTACAAAGGATCCATTTAGGGAAAGAAACATCCTGTATTGAAAACTGTAATTGAACAATTTGATAAAATATTGAATAATTGAAATTTGATGTGAAAACTTTTTGCTGATATTTTTAATGGCAGTCTTCAGATACCGTTCTCGTGGTTCTTGCTCAAATTCTATTTTCAACTCTTTGTTTTTTAAAGCCACTGCTTACACTGGAAAGTTTTCTGGTGACAAAGTTTGCTGAGACAGGTGATGTCCGAGTTACAGTGCAAGTTTCCTGTGGGAGCTCCATGCTTCAAGACTCAAAAGTTGTCCATGTTTTCGGTGAGACATTAGTCTCTTTCACTTTTTTGTTTCATATGTACTTGTTATTGTACCTCTTAAGGCAGCCCTGGTAAAATTGATCCTGTTGTAAAATTACATCTAATGACACATTTAAGTCTTAAAATTAAGACTTGTCACGGAGCAACTCCATGAAACTGAACAGTGGAATTGTGTGGAAGGGTTTAATGTGGAGCATTTTGTTCCCTATGCTTATTTTAAATGTTACTGCAGTTCCCAAATGCTGTATGTGGCAACAGTTTTCTGGCCTACGACTAGACAGTTTCCCAGAATTTCTAAATAAAGTTGTTGTTGTTTAAATACCTCTGAAAAAAAAATGAAAATTTAGTTGTATATATGCTCTCAGCATTGAAAACAAAGTCAATGAGTCGCCTTTTATCACAGTATGTTGCTGTACTTTTGATGTTTATCTGAGAGTATGGATCAGGTATAGCTCTGCTGTAATTATTGAATAACCCTTCAGCTCTTGCTCCAAACTGTGCCCTGGTGGTTTTTTGTGTCTTATAATGTGGTGACAAGGCATTATATACTGTGGAAAATATAGTGCTGGCAAATTATTTACATTTGTATTTGTGCTGTCACTTGTGGGAATTGTGATAAGTATAAAAGGTTATTTTTAATGCAGAGCTAAAAGCCTTCAGATATCATGCAATACAAAACATGATACATCTCTATTGTCTGAGGCAGATTCTGTTATTTTTTGCTTTTAGTATACTTATTAATTTAAAATAATGTTAAACCCCACACTTATGCTAAATGGAACTTTTATGAACCTTCTCCTTTTCAAAGATAAATGGATTTAATATTTATGCAACCACTTATAAGTACATCAGCTTTTTTAGTAATCTTTAGAAATATAACCCTCTTAGTGTGACTACTTCAATGACTTTGGCTTTCCAGCATTCCTTTTGCTATTACTGTTGGCCAATCCTCATATCAGGAGGACAAAAGTACTGGCCATGAGGGAAATAAAGAAACTTTTGGAAAAGAAAGCCGCATTAGACCCATGAAGATGCATTGCCCTGCCTCTACTGAGATTAGGCCTTGCCGCCATCTGCACTGTGTTATCTAAAGAAATTAATGTTTTCTTGTTAATTTTTCTCCACTATTGCTGAGAGTTTTCTCTAGAAGAGTTTTTGAAAAGTTTTGTAGAGTTTGTGTAGTTAGAATCTGTATTATTTAGTTATGTGAATCAGTAGTTATTGCTGTTAGTTTGTTTTTTCTCACATTTGTATATATGTATTATACCATATTCTGTTTTTAATTGTCTTTCTTTTGTATAAGATAAGAAGCTTGCTACTTCAAGTTCTAGTTTTTTTACTCCCTCCTTTTCCCTTAGTTGAGGGGAGGAGGGAGACCCTTTCTCTCTGTGTTGAGGAGTTGGCATTTTGCCAGCTCAACCCAAGACATAATCTTTGGGCATAAATTTGATGATGTTGATGGAAACACAGAAAGAAATTGAGTGCCTGACAGCAGAGAGCAGTGGGGGTCCTTAGGTATGGCAGTACTGCCACAGCAAAAAATCCTAAATACAGATACTCAGCTTTTAGGTCTTTTTGCAACCTGGTTTGTTACTTTGTACAAAATGTTTCTTTTTGTTTTTCTAGACAATTTTCACGTTCTTCCTTTGAAGTTTACGAAACACCTGGACACGTACAACCCCGACATACCAGAGTGGAGGGAAGACATAGGGCGGGTAGTAACACGACTTCTTGCAAAGGTGCTCTTCCTGATTGCTCATAAAATGTTCCCTCGCCGGTCGTAAAGCTTGAAGGTTAAGTTAATACCTTCTCATTTAGAAAAAAAGGAGGCAGGGAGAAATAATAAAGTGAACCTCATGAGCCACATTTCAAGCAAGTTTGAGCCCAGTGTCACTTTTACGTGCAGGTTCTAGGCAATGATATTATAACATAGACAGTTTAGGTCTAACACAGCCTAATTGGCAATTAATGCTAAATATTTCTCTCTGGGATTAGGGATGGATGTATTGGCAAATACTGCTGACTCCAAAACAAGAAGTGTAGCTTAAATTTGATGGATTTAGAAGCTAAGCAAAGGATGCTGTGTAACATAAAAGACATTGTCTTGTGTAAAAGCAAAGCAGAAAGGAAGCATTTGTTATGCTAGTTGTGTAACTATGAAAATTACATATAATGTATGGGCACACAGTTTGTACAGCTGTTTTGATAGATCATGTTCACAGAAGAAATGTGGAATGGGAACAGCTGAGTCCTGTAGGTTAAATCAAATACAAAGCTATGCAATAGTACTGTGAGATAAGTAAAGAGCATCTCAGGAAAATTCTGAGCTTGAGAGCTGTGCTCTTCAGGTACACACTCCATCAGCAGCTGTGGGTGCACAACTGCCTTTTGTGAAGGCAATAGTATTAAGTAACGGGTTGGTATTGTTTATAAAATATTTGCACTTTAAATCACTCCACTTTTCCTGGATTTGGAGTAGTGCAAATCAGGCTCTAAATTTTTGACTTTACATAGTTTCTGGCTTTTTTTAGTAGGCTCATATCAAATGTCAAATTTAAGTAATTTCCCACTTTTATCAACTTAAACTCATTCCATAACCAGTGTCAGTCAAAGAAATATTCTGCTCCCTTGTAAAGTAGACCTTGCATTTTAAGAATTACTAAAACATTTGCCAAAGTACATGAACAATTTAATGGAATTTCAGAATCTGTTTGAGGAAGGCTACAGCAAATGTTCAGGGTGTCATCATTTGAATTGCATGGCTGCATTATACAACATATTGGAGGAATTTGAGACTGAAAGCCAAGTTTGCACAAAATATTTTGAAAAGCTATGTACTTGGCTTTAAGTGGGGAAATAAGGATACTCATTACCATTTTGGGAACTGAACATAGATGCTTCTAGTCTCACATTGGAAGACTTGTCTCTCCCCATTAAACACAGATGGAAAAGTAACCTTTCTAAGCTAAAGTTAGCTATAATGAATATGCCCTAAGTCTACACTCTAAATGGCCCACTAAAATCTGAAATCACTTAAGAGTATTTTTATCTTACCCTAGAAATGTTCAGCCATTGCAGAGTTTTGATAAAACCTGCATACCTCTTCATTTTCCTTCTTTTCTTGTTGCCACTGAATTACTTTAATGTGATAACAACACTTAGCTCTTCCAGTCTTCAAAGAGCCGCTCATATGTCATTTATGCTCACATTTATGCTTCCCTTTGTTCATGCTTTAGCTTCTAGTGGAATCCCCTCTAAATATTAAGGATGTGAACACCAAAGTCTAAAAGCCACATATGGAGTTATTTCTGTATTTTATATGAAACACGAAGCATGCTGTCCTGTAATTTGCCGTATGCCTTTGCTGTCTTCGCAGGAAACCAATATTCCTGAAGAAACACTGCTGACAGTTGTAAAGCCTGGTCTGCCCACAGCTGCTGACCTGCATGTGCTACTACCAGCAAACCAACCCAAAAAGAAGAGAAGTATAACCAGCGATAAGGTAAACAGAGCAATGTGTGTCTACTTAGGACAGTCTTAATCCTGTTTTGCAACAAATGTCTGTACTTCCATTATCCTTATACGAAGTTGAGGCAATGTTCCCTCCTTGTGTAAAGATCTCACTCCCACCTGACACGATACATGTAAAAGCTCACAGCAGCTGTGTCTGCTGTGTTTGTCACTGTACGGACCAGCATAGCCTAGTGCTTACTGGTATTAGTGTATTTCTCAAGAATATTTAATATTGATCTGGCTTTTAAACAGAAACAGCAGTCTTGCATGTCATTCTGTGAAAGTCCACTAAAGCAAAGAGTGTGTTTAGAACACTGATACTTTTAAAGAGGGATGAACCATCTCTGCACGGTCTTCAGAAGCAAAATAGATTTCAGGTCAAAACAAAACTAGAACCTTGGTAATTGACCCATAATGTAAAAAGAGCATCAAGCATGTATTTTCTGCCTTTGTGAGCAAATGTTCTTTTCAACTGGCAAGAAACAAATATAGTGAACACAGGAATGCAAATGAGACATTGTTTTCTCACTGTTTATTTCCAGACCATGCTCCTTTCTTAATCAAAGACCTTATGCTGATTGAAAACTAGAAGGCAGTTTGGCACTTATAATTTATTATATTCGTCGTTTGCTGTGATAGAGAAGGAACAGATCCCAGGTCTGTGCCTGTGTCTTGCAAGTCCTGCCAGTTACAAATAATGAGTGTAAGGTATCATTAATTTTGAAGGGCATTTTGCAGCTTTTTAAGAGAAGGTAACAGCATCCAGAGAGCTGGAGGAGTAGGTAAGACAAGAGTTGATGGGATACACTTTGAAAGGTCCAAAGGAGTATGTTGAAGTTATCCACATACTTGAACAGGTGTCTGGCTTTAAAATGCACAGACTACAATGAGAGTACACAAAGTTTTCTGCTTTTTTAGCAGTCCCAAACTCTTACCATTCTCCCCTGTAATCACAGTGAGAATTCCTGAGCATGTTGCAGAATATAGTTAATTTTTACAAGTTTTTGTTGAGAGCCACACATGATCTAAGGCTTTCAGAAAGGGAAATATTACTACTTCAAAATTATTTGCAACTTTCCATTTCTTGAAGAAGCAAAGTGCAGCTTCTAAAAGAAAATCTTTATTTTGGGCACATGTGGAATGGATGTCTTTAATAATTTAAGGAAATTAATGGTGATAGATTCTTTGGTTGTACAAACATTTTAGTTCCCTGCAAAGTGTTATACATATTTAGTTCCCTTTAAATCTCAACTTCTATGTTAGTGCTGTGCTTCAGGGCAGCTTAAAGAATATCATCAATTGTAATCAATGCTGCCTCAAGATTTTTCTCATGTTTGTGTATGAGACATCAGATAAGTTGTCCCCAAGCATAAAGAAGAACAATCATATGTTGCAAATGATTTGGAAAAACTTTTCAGTGGAGCTATAGGGATATTCCAGTAGTTTTAGAGGGCATGGTTTTGTAATGAGGAGTCCTTCAGTAAAACCTTGCAAGGGTTTTCAGATACTAGAGGAGCACTAAAAGGGGAAAGTAATTGTATGATCTGGAGAATAGATGTACATTTCTGACATTAGGATGAACCAGATCAGACCCGTGGAGGCTGGGGCCAGAGCAGGAACAAGGGAGACAGGAGCAATTACAGTGGCCTTTGCTATCCAGTGATAAAAAGTGAGGAGCACTAGTATCACATTCGAGCACGGATTTTTTCAGAGAGTACAATGCTGTAGAGCCAGTGTTCTACAGTCAGCTGCCTACCTTTCTATTTTATGTTATTGCTAATGGGCACTGCTTTAGCTATTGATACGTGCATATAAATGTCTTGACCTAGACATGAATGGTGCAAATTTTGAAAAAACGTGTTGTATGAGAATCTATTGTGATTGAAGAAATATCCTGAAATATAACTTAGGTAAATAAAGCTATAAGCAATAACTGGTTAAGTCAACAGGAAAATACTTATGTCATTTGTTTAAATATTACTTACATTCTCTTCTGTTACTAAAAGAGAATCATGAAGGTCTTTATTATGTGTCACTGGAAGGATGTGCTTTGTCATACTTATGGGTCAGTTCTCAGGAACAGTGTTGTGACACTGTTGGGAGGACTCACCGATGTAGAATATTTTCTGTACATTTTAAGGAGGAGTCCCAGAAATCCTTAACTCGTTATGAATTGTCTTTGTCTTCCCTTAAAGAGAACCTTTTTGTTCTTGGCTGAAGACCTTTTAGATTTGGGAATATTTAATTGTTTCAGAAAGATTTTTTAGAGGCAAAAATTTCTTGGTCAGATAGAAAACACGTACTTGCTGGAGTTTTTACTTATGTTTTACATGGAGAATTGGGATGTGATGATATCTAGAATAGGAGTCAGTATTGATAAAGGTAGCCATCAATAACAAGTATCAGAAGTAAGCTGCTAGTGTAGTAGTAGGAGCGCTTTGGAAAAATTTGGAAATTTGTTTCCATTCTGAGAAAAGCCCTTTTTGTCTCAAATTTATGCATGTAGAAATAATATCTGGCATATTTAATCTGCTTTCAGGAAGACAGCAATTTCAAAAGTATTCTATTCTAATCATTGACTCTAAAGATGACTTGGTTGCTCAATTTATGCACATCTATTACATGTCTAATGTTAGTTGGGATGAGTCCAGTTGGAAGAGGCAATTAAAGTGAAATTAAACTATAATCTGGCTCTGAGGAAGACTTGAGACTCTATGCAGACAAACTACTACATGAAAATTCCCAGTGAGTTGCTTTGGCAAAAAGAAAAAAGTCAGAACCCCAGATGTATAAGTAAGTGGGTAAGAGTTTGAATAGTGTCATTATTTTTGCATTCTTATAATGCAGGAATCATTGTGTTCACATGTTCTAATAATATTATTAGAAGGATGTAGAAAAAGAAGATGGAAAATTCAAATGCTTGTATAAGACCATTAACTTACAAAGTCTAGAGAGGAGCTCCAAACACTATATTTGGTTCTTTTTAAAAAAATGGAGAAGTGGCAGCACCATGCTCAATAAATACGTCAAAGCAGGATAAAACCCCACCATGAGTACTGAAAAAAAAATTAGTCTAACAGTGAAATAGAACCTTTGTCTGGATTCATGAGATTCAGATTTTTGACCAGTGGTGGGGAGAGAAATAATGAGCAAGTATTAGTGAAAACCCAAAGCATATGTTGAGGTGCTCAAGCACCTGCCAGGAAAGTATGAGGTATCCAGAGTTATGGAGCTCACTAATGTAATTTATTGGCTGTAAATCAGATTAGCCTAAAGTAGTGGTCTCCTTTGCACCGTACGCCATGAACACATGAACGAGCCTGGATTAACGTAAAGCAACTCTATTTCACTGATACCAGCATCACTTGAAGCCTGCTAATCAGTGTAGTTGTCATATCCATCTCTTTTCAGAGTTTGGACAACAAGACAAATCCTTAGGAGCTGTCTGGTGTTATCTTGTCTTGTAACGTAACTGAAGCCATGCTGACATTATTCCTACACAAAAAAAAAATGTAATAAATTCAGTGGAATGGCTTCAGAAGTTAGATATTCCTCAATAAGAGTGATGATATTTGAACTTTTGTGTAGTTTCTGTCTGTAATACGAGAGACACTATGGGGATTTCTATCTATTAAACTGCAAAGGCTTGTCAAAGATGAGCATCATAATTGATAGTATCATAAAAGGAGTTACTCGTGAAAGTTTCATGGATATAAAGTATATTTCTAATTTGGCATCCTCTGGGTAGTCATACCCCAAATTATAAGGCATAGAGTATAAAACTAGCTTTGATCTTTTAGAAAATTGCCTATGTTGAAGACACAAGCAAGTAGAAGGGATAATTCAGATGGTTTGTCATCTAGGGTTAGGATATGATGGTGTATTTAATGGTTCTGCTCCATAAAAATATGAGAGATCATATTTTAATATGGTCTATCCTCTAGAGGAAAATGGGAGGAATACCAATTTTTTTTCCATGTGGGTGAATATATATGTTTCTGTAGAGTGTTGTTAAAAATTAGATACAAACTGAATCCATCCCATTATAGGTGAGGTAAATTATGGCATGTAGTTCATTGTTAAATAGCAGTTGCTTTTCATAGCAAGAAATCCAAAGTGACATCACAGGTTTTCTTCTGATAGATTAGAAGAGGGGAGAGTTTTTAATATGGATTATGCATTGTGTAAGTTATTACCCAATAGTGCATGCAAATGACTTGCTGTCTGTCACATAGTGGGTAAATGTAAAGCAATATTTGGCTATAAAATCACAACATTTTCAGCTTTTACATCTTGTGGAGTTCTGCATGATTTTTAAATATGGAATTTCTTTAAGATTTCAAGTCAATCATTGGCAAATTCTTTCTGAGTTTCTCACCATTCAATGAACCAGAGGTTTTCCCTTTTAGAGCATTGATTGTCTCAAAGTAGAACAGAGCACAAGATGTCTCACATTCCTCTGTTGTATTTTCAGAGAATAGCAGCTATAAAGCAGGCCCTGAATGCACACAACATCAGTTTCTTTCTGAGGGGAGGATACTGGGTCTTGGTGACTTTAGCTGACTCCGATTCAGGTAAATATATAAACAAAGCATTTTTGGATGTCTATTTAAATTCTGATAAGTTAAGGAGAAAATGTTTATATATGTGTACATATAACACATTTGTATATACTTACTTGGTATTTGTTACATAAAAATAAACACATAAATACATATTTTTATATATGTATAATATATATACATATATGTGTGAGCATATATATATATATGTATAGATTTTCATTTGGTAGTTATTAACAATCACAACCAAATAAGTATTTCTTATGTTTTTTCATTTTGTCATACCACGTGCTTTGTATCACAAGCTTCTTGTTTTCTCTGTATAACCACAACCTTAAGTAAATACCTCTATTGCACAAAATAGTGCCCTGAAGGAAGAGGCAAGCAGGCTTCAAAAAGCCCCATCTGGTGATCTGAAGACACTTTGGCTGCACTGGCTGCCAAGAAAGCAGGGATCAGCCATAACCTATGCTGCTGCAACTACATGGGTCTGAGACAGGCTTGCTTCTCTGCCATGTAGCTCTGATCTTCAAATCAATGAGTGTGAAGGTCTCCTGATTGCTAATCCTGCCCTGAGATGAATTATGTTTTTTCTCTGTTTAAAACAAATGGAAACAGGATTTTTATGCATGCATTTCTCACCTCTCTGGATTCACTGTGTTGATAGAAGCTGGTTGAAGAGAGTGTGTGTGCATATTTGTGTGTATTTTTAGCGTAGAGATGTTAAAATGATGTTTTAAACAGAAAGCTCAGCTTTTACTTGAATCTTTTATTAGAATGTCCTGTATTTTTTGTGTGTTATCTGCCATAATAGATCCTTCTTTCTTATTTCAGTGTGTTGTGGGAGAACAGCTCTAGCTGGTCACAATCAATTTATGTAAATGGTGGTGTGATATTTTTTCTGTTAGTTCTCTGTAGAAGACAAAGCTCTTTTATCTGTAGAATTGTGCTACAGTCTCACTGTGGTACTTCATCTGGTTTAAAGGGCTGACATTCGTTAGCCACCACAAAGGGCTGGGATTGAAAGAATCCCATGTTCATTCCAGCCTTTCTGATGTATGACCTTGATGAGTTCATTTGTTGTTCAGAGCCTTAGTTTCTCCATCTGTGAAATTAATACAGCCCTGTTTTTGCAAGGCATGTACTTGGGGGGTGTGATCATTTACTATGAAAACTTTAGGTTCCCTGAAAATAAACAACCGCCAAGTATGCAAATAATTAAATCTCCAGGGTCTTGCGTTTGTTGTTGGGGTTTTGGTTTTGTTCTTAAATTGATCCTCTGTCTTTCAGTCACAAGTCACCAATTAATTCTACATTTTTGTCTTTTTGAAGAAGGCACAGATGGAGGGAAAAGAAAAAGTTGCACAAATAACAAATATTTTCGACTTGACAATTAAAAAAAAGAAGGCTCAAGAATGTGACTGATGTGAAAGAGGACATGCTACACTGTTCTTTTATTTTGTATTTCAGACTCTCAGAGGATTGGAGGAGGCAGTGGCTACTGGGCTATTGTGGTTCTCTTTGTTATCTGTCTAGTTGCAGTTGGGGCTTTCATCCTCTACAAGTTCAAAAGGCAAGTAAATCTTAATCAACATGCAAATTTTAAGAATTAGATTTACCCACAGATTAGCAAAACAGAGTGTGCTATTTGAAAAGGAGATTTCTTGAAGAATTGGAAGACATACGTCTCTTTGAAAATCATGTTTTTCTGAACTTTTCAGACATTAAGGTACTGCAACGATGCTCATTTTACTTGCTGTGTTGCAAGATAAATATCAACAATATGGGAACTATGGAGAGTTTGTTCAGTTTGTCTAAATAATATCATCAAGAATCAGAGCTGAACTAAAATATTATACCTGATTAATTCCCACCTCATTACTCCTAACAGTTATGAATAAACTAAAGCTATCAGGACAAGGAGTGCATCTGCAATGCTGATTTGCTTAAAAAAGTAGTTTTATCAAAGCACATGATGCTCTGGGGTTTCTTTTTGCACACATTAAATTTTAATTGCTGAGGCAATGCCATGGAGAATGACTGACAGAAAGAGATTAGTGTTAATTTGACTCTAGAGTGTGTAGAGGGAGGAAATATTTCTGGAAGTGGCCTTTACATGAGGCATATTCTCAAAATTGAGCCATGCCAGCCTTAGACAGGTCCAATATATCTTTAGTTTGGAATTGATTTTAATGAGAGCTGCTAGGTTGCTGTGCAATTTAAATAATTTGTTCTTGTTCATGGGACTGTGTTATCATTGGCTATGCTCTTGGTATTTCTGTATCTCTGTGGCATTCAGAAGCTCTTGGATTTGAGCATTCTGGAAACAAGCCTCCATCACCATCAAATCCTGTTGTCCTTACTCAGTGAGGGTTGATACTACTTTGCCCCATTTTTTAAAGATTGATTTTTATTTGAAATAATTTCATTTTACAGAACTACATGCAGCATTGTTTGTGATAGCAGTAAGTGTAGGTAACTCTTACCATTTAGTTAAGAGTTTGTTTAGCTAAAGAATTTTCATGTCAATAGAGAAAAACCCCTTTTCTTCAAGAATCTCTTAATTTTCTCACTGCAGCATCTATGTTTCTTAGAGTTCTGTGCTGCTTTAGAGGTAAACCAGCAGGAGAAATGAACCAGACTCAAAAGAGATTATAAGTCAGAGTAAAAATTTAATTAAAAAATTACAATAAATGCAATGATACAAAGAGAAATTGATTTTAATCTACAAAAAACAGAAGTACAACCCAGTACCCTGGGGCACAAACACAATGGTGTTCATTAGCCCCTGTGCTGAAGTCCACGTGGTCCCCCTGAGTCCAAAGTAAAGGAAAGGATGTGAGGATGATGGTCTCAGTCCTGTTGAGGTTCTGGTTCTCCTTTGGATCTGATGAGTGATACCAGAAGTCCCCATACCCTAAGATTATATATGCTCAGGTTCAGGTGTGAATGCCCTGTACCTCCCCCAGGGCGAGGAGTTTGACAATGGGTGATTTACTCTGTAAGTCATGGGGTATTTTTTGAGTCCTTGATGGCCCATTAGCAGAAATGACCCCTCAGGCTGGGTGTGAAAATGCTGATGCCTCCCCTGAGAGGAATTAACACAGCTGAGTCATTGGTGTGAAGATTATATCTCACAGGGTTCTCTAACACCCAGCTTGTAACCTGAGGGGTCAGGTGTGCCCTGGGCAGCTGCTGCAAATGATCCATTGTTAATAGTTTGTTAGACATGACGTAGGGGGTGTAGAATACAGAGTTTTGGTGACACCCATACAGTAATAAGCTGGTCCTGGATGCTCTAACTAGGGCAAGTTCATAGTGACTGATTACTCTAAAGGAAAAAGCACAGAATACTGTATCAGCCTGTCTACAACGGAATAAAAATCCTTTTTGCTATTTAGGTGCCTGTAGCAAGAAGAAGCATAAAAATGGTTGATGAGATGTAATTATATTTTTTCAATACATAGAGGATTTGCTGTTTGTAGTTTGGGCTCATGAAACTTCCTTGTGATATCTTTCAAAAGCTGAATGATTTTTATCTTTTATTAGCTCTTAAATGAGAGCAATTAAAACAGGCACAATTACGGCATGGTGGAAATATGAAATATTCAAGAAAGGAATAAAAAAATAATCTTCCTTAAATTATTTCTAAAATACCCAATGAACCATTGCTTTATAAATAGAGCTTTTATTAAGGAGGAAACTATAGTACAATTTGCAAACTGTGAGCTTTTATGTCTCACATGCTTCTCTGTATAATTTACGAAAATAATTTGCATTTATATTTTGGGGGATGTAATTTAAGTGCAAGTGAGGAGGACTGTGAGGTTTATTCAAATGTTTGTCAGGAGCCTGAAAACTGCTGTTGGCATTGATGAATGACCATGCAGTAGTATTCAGTTTTAGTCTGTATCTTATCTATTTCCAAGATATTTTACAGAATTATTTTTTTAATATTCCAGATTAGCTTTTCAAAGATGACAATTTTTTTTGTTACATCCTTCATTTGCCATCATCTTCAAAAATATTGACCACCCAAATGGTGCTCCATTTGAACAATCACTTTTTCCCATGTGTTACCTGTGAACTCCTCTCCCACCCAAATCTTTAATCATTTTTAAAAAGTCTTTCCTGTGTGTATGAAGATGGATAGTGAATTGCTGGATCCCTGTGGAGTACTTAGTTGGGAATACAGTCCCTTTAAAGTCAGTACAGTTAGTGTATAAGTTCACCATCTGGTCCACAGGGACTGAGGCTATGAAATTAAGTGTCCTTTATAGATATAAAAGTTGAAAGTTGTAATGCACAAAGGCAGCTTGTCAATATTATATGCCTGTGTTTCAAAAATTAATTTGTTAAAAGAATGCCATAAGCAATAAAAAACATTACATTTTAGGTTATAATTTCAGAAGAGTAACACTTATTGGACCCCATGTTAACACTCGGACAACCTAGGCAAATAAAAATATGATTTATTTCCATGTAGAAATTACAGACAAATATAAAATGTTTAAATGTTAATACTGTCCATAATTTTGATGTATAAGTCACAAAATTAAGGAGGAGGTGGGAGACATTTGGTGATGCTTTCCTTTCATTCATGTAGGTTAATAGTCAGATACTCCCTTCACAAAAGTGTTAAAGCTCCTTTTTCCCTCATATCAGAGAAATTTTTGTTAATTTTATCTTTATCAATTCACTGATTGGGTCTACATGACTTCCAGTTGTCATTGGAGAATGGGCAGAACAGGTGGTATGCAAGAGATTGCATGGACACGCCTTGAACTGCTCACTCTGCTGTCCCTGGGGACTGTTCTTTACATAAGGTTAAGTTTGCTACCTGGAGAGCTGTAAGAAGGAAAGACTGGCTTGCAAAAAAGATGGTGACTGGATTGGCAGGGAGGTTACAGCTTCATATGTGAGAACACGTCTGTTTGCAATGGGAGAGTTCAGGACTTGTAATGAAAAGTAGAGAGAAAATATCAGGCTTATGTGTAGACCTACAGCTTTGAGAGAAAATGGTGTAACCTGGCCAAACTTCCCCAAGGTTCCTGAGTGCTGAGTCTCCTTATCTGCAAGTATGGTCACCTGCCCGGAATATTTCTGAAGTTCATCTCATAAGAATTTGGGTCTTAATTTACACTAATTTCTCTCACACTGAACTGGGAGATGAAAGATGGTGTTGACAAGACATCAGAGACTAATCCAATACCTCTCTTTTTTATTAATCTTTTATAAGCAATGATTAATTTCTCATTTTTTGAAAACTGCAATAGTCAGTACTAAAACTTAGTGTCTCTCTCAAGAAGTAAATTAGTTTGGGGGAGAGCAGCAATCTAAAAATAACAATCCTGCATTGTCAGATGCCTCACAAGGAGAAAATAAAGGGAGTATTTTCATCTAATTAGGTAGGGGGTTAGGGGAAAAACAGAGGCAGATTCATATAGAGGCAGTGGGATTTAGGTTGATGCATAATAAAACCCAATGCCATCGCATTGCTCCTCGAGGAATGCCCATTAAATAGGAAATATGTAAATTGCATTATTTCCCACCAATCAAATCTAACATTTTAGGATCTGCTGGATAACCAGAGCTGTCATGGCTGTCTAGCTAATGATTAGGTGACTGTAGGTCACATCTGTTCTGATATGTCCTAATCACAAATACTTAAGCATTAACTAGGAAGACTGTTGCCCTCTGTTCTTATATGCTGTAAAATTGCAAGCATTTATCATTTCATCTCCCCATTCCCAAACCTCCCCCAACCTCCCCACTTTATGTGATGACTTCTTTGTGCATCCAGCCACTTCTTGCCACATATGCTTGAAGAAGAACTGGTGCTGGAGTCTCCAGAGCTTGTGAAGTGACTCCTGGCAGTCCCAAGCATGGTTAGTTGCTTTAGAAATAAAAAAACAAAAAGCCAAAAAGTCTTGAGAAATGCAGGGGTTTGATCCTTTGTGATCGGAGTAGATAAGGGCTTCAGATTAGGGCTAGGAAAAGAAAATGATAAATGCAATGGTTTTATAAACAAATTCTAGTTGTATCCCACAATGAGGTATTTGGTTTATTTGAGACATTGGTTTAGATGGTTTGGGGTGAGGGTGGGGGAATTTTGAGCGTGGCAGCAAGGAACAAGAGACCATACCTAGCTGGAAAGCTTGAGCAGGGCTGTGGAGTGAGAGGCAGCACAGCCAAGAAAGTGTGAGTGGTGGCAAGCCACGAGCAACATGCCTTTTGCTTTGCTCTTCCTTTCTGTGCACAAAAGCATCGATCAGATGCCTCAAGCAAACAAGATGTTGAAGTACTCACTGGTATGCTTCAATTGTTTGAACATCCAGGTAGAATGGACTGCAGCTGCTTCTTTTTACCATAACAATATGATGCAGCTGGAAAATATTTTTGAGGAATGAGGACTATTTCTAATGCAAATTGGAATCTGCATATATATTTTATATACCATACTAGATTTGGTTCAGTAAGAACACACTTCTTCCATTCCCTTTGAAACAATGTTTGTATTTTTTTGTGGGTTTCAAATTGCCATCCAGAAAAGATTTCTTTATCCTCTCAGAAGACGCTTTATGGTGTGGGGTCCTGGGCAACAGAATAGAGAAGGGAAATAGCACTATCTGCACCAGACAAAGTGGAGGAAAGGAAAATTATATTTTAGCCACATCAAAGCTGCTATGTAATCATCATGTTACTAGCAGAACATCTGAAATCATCTTTTTCTTATTTTTCATTTCTGTATAACAGCAGGATATTAGAGTAGCCAAACCAGAGCAAAGAGTTGGCTTTTCTGCTTATGCATTTTACCTGGTTAATTGTAACTCTATTCTCTGAAAGAGTATGAAAATCTCTGTCTTTTAATTTGCATGCAAACTACTTCTAGTGTATTTAAAGCTGCATACATTGTTTTCATAAATCATCGTGAATCCTCTTCTCCCAGATTTATACCATTTTGTGTAGGTTCCTTTTTCCCCTGCTACTATCAAGTGCCACTTTTGGTAAATGAACCCCCTCCTGGGTCATTTCCACAATCTGGAGCAGAACTGTGTTATCTTTCTGCCTCATTGACTTACTACCTCATTTTCAGTCTCTGAAGAAAAGCTATCTTTTTTCCCCACCTTGCTTATACTACTTTTATGTTCAAAGAGAGCAAGTTTAGTCCAAGTGTGTGCCTTTTAGTGATAAAAAACAGGCACTAATTTAATGATGCATAATATTTCGTAAAAACTTCCTCAGAAATCAAAGTAATAGCATGCCGAAAAGATTTCTGAAATGAAAGAGGCAACTGTACCAGGAGTGTCTTAAAGCACAAAGAAGTCAGTCATGTGAACATTAATCCAAACATAATAAAGTCAACACCACAATAAAGTATTCTAGTTAATGGATTATTATTGTTGTTATTTTTATTTAAGTTCCTAAAGAATGCTACATTATTCCATAGCCTTTGCCATGTGAATATATTCTTTTTTTTTATAGTAAAGAGAATTTTAATCAAGCCTCTGGAAAATGAATGAAGTTGCATAAATGCCAATGAATATTTGCTCTACAAGGAAGGAATTGAAAGCCAAGTAAACTAGAGCTTAAAATGAGTGGGAATCAATATCTCATCCCCTCCTGCTGTTCCTTCCTGCTGAACATTTTTAAGTGCACACAGTTTTGGATATGAACTGATTAGAATTTCCAAATATAGGCAGGAAAAAGAATCCTTCCTGGAATATCTTCTAAAAGTGTAGAACCTGAAGAGCTTGGTGAAAACCATGTGCTGTGATGTTCTTTATTAGCACTTCACAGAATTATGTCTCTAGCTCATATTTTTATGGTCCTCAAAGCAGGCATGAATATTTCTTCTTCTTCATGATTAAAATAAAATGCTACAGGGAAAACAAAAGGAACTAAAAATGTAAACCATGGAGTGCTGCTCAGCAGAGTTAATTGTCTCCAGTGATGGATGTGAAGCACATGCATTTTGCAGATGAAGAGTAACTTCCAAAAGAAACTATTGCATAATCTTTTTGTCAGGTCTTCTAAATGTGCTTTCAATTTTCATATTGCTGATATAAATCTCTTGGGTAAAATTTCATGCCTTGTCATGTTTTCACACTAGTCTTTTATGTAGACCCAAGCATTTCAGCTCTGCCTACTTCAAACAGTTACATTGGACTCAAATGCTTCTTGAAGAGCAAAGCACTTCAGGGTACACTAGGGTTTATCTCTGTATAATTAGGGTTTGCTTCCTTCCTATATGTTAGAGCAGTGAGGAGCAACTGGAAAATTGCCTCAATCAGGCCCATCTTTAGCAAGGATTCAGTATCCACATCCTTTTTCATCCCTCAGTGTGGTTGTCCCTTTTAAACGAACATCCGGCACATGTGTTGAAAGTGCCTCTTGAAAAGGCTTAGAACATCATCATCTTCAGTGTGGTTGAGTCTCTTCCTTGTGGAAATGAACCACTATGAAACACGTAGAGATCTCGGTAGTGTATAAAAGGTCTAATGCTTACATATGTGTCTTCTCAAGTCCTGTAATATTCTCCTCCCTCCAATCCACACTCGGTGCTACAGTCCAAGGTGCTTTCCTCTGTAAGTGTGAGAAACAAAGGAAAGTATGGAAGTACTGAGTACCTCAGCTTTATGCCTTCCACCATGAATCTGTACTTGGCAGAATTAGGTTGGTTTAGGTGAGTGCAAAATAACAGCTCACACCTTTTCTCCTTTTATTCTCAACCCATAAAGAAATTCTCTTAACAACAATATGTTTAAATGGTTATTTGTGAACTTGAGGAAAAATGAAGAAATCTTCATGTTTTTTAATAATAGATATTGTGATCATGGTTGTCTCCGACTAGCAGGTCTTACAGGGGACATGAAGTGAAGCCTCAGGATTTACACCAAAGGACATAGTTTGTTGTCCTGGTTTCATACAGGTCCTTCAGCCTGGGCAGACAGTAGTCAGAATAGCAGCTCTTCTCCCTTTACTTCACTGCAAAGGTCTGATGTGCCATATGGGTTTTAGACATTTAACATTTTTATTATGTCAGAATTGTTTTGATAATGCCACTGATGCTTCTAAAATCTGTCAGAAATAATTTTGAGAAGGTCCTCTAATTATTGCAGAAACATATGTGCTCATTCTGCAGATGTGTTACAAAAACATTCTTCTGGGTTTTGTCTCCCTTAGGCATTTGATGGTGGACTGAAAGTGAGCCATTTGACAGGTTTGATGCAGGTCTGATTGAGAGAATATTGTTTTCCACATGACTAATTTCATTACCAGACACATTAAAAACAGTCTGGAGTTACTGGCCCTAGAGAAAAAAAAATCAAAATTAATTACTTAACGTATTTATTTTGGTAATGAAGGATGTCCATCCCTCTTTCAACATGGCTGATTTTATCTATTTAATGGAAGGACAGTGATGTGAGGCTTGACTTTATATGTATGTTTATGTTGGACGAGCCCTCAGATCTGTTGAAGTGATCATAATAGCAGAGCATTGTGCCATCAGACCTTCTTTCCATCCTTGTCCTTTGCATTTGGCTAATCCTGTGCTTTGTTTACCCAATGTTCACTGAGATACAGAACAGAGTAAGAGCAGTCAGAATTCTTTCTTTGTACTGCTTATAAATAATGGGATAAAATGCCTAATTTATGTATCTGTCTATAAATTTGTGTGTGTGTATGCACATGCCTATAGAGATGTGTGTGTAGGTATATAGGATGCAATTCATCTTTTGGATTGTTCAAATTAAAGGGAGGAGATCATCTTCAGTCATCTTGCATTGTTTAGCAATTTCCATTTATTCTAATTAATTTGATGCAAAGGAAGATGCAGTTCAGAATAGTTTGTTGCAGTAACTGATATCTCAGACTAAGATGGTGCCACCTGCTAAAGACACCTTCTTTTGAAATGACATCTAAAGACAGGTCATATTGAAAAGCTTAGAGGAAACAGAGCAATCTGTGTATGTATGCAGCTTTCAAACTTTTCAACTGGCAGAATACGGAGCAGGAGATGGTTGCTTTTAGAGAGATACCTAAAAATTAGTGTCACTCTTTCTGTTTTCTCACTATCTAAAGTGGCTCAACAGAAACCACAGCTTAACCTCAGAAGTTCAACCCTATTTTCTCTTTTTTTTTTCTCGTCTGCCCATTGCAATAATCTACATTTCAGCACAGACTTTGACAGCCATGATCTGTTGTCATGCTGATCAAGCTGTCAAGCTGCTTCTTGCACTCTAGGAAACAGAGTTTATATCCTGCAGCTCCCTAATCTGAAGTGTCTGCTTGGTGCTCAGGAAAGGATGTGCTTATGTGCCCAGGCAGACTGCAGGTGAGTGCAGCTGCAGCACAAAGGATAAGACTCTTGCAAAACATTTAAACCATAAATACTGTTGCAAAGTTAGAAGTCCCTAATTTTTTTCCCTGTGATCTTACGAAGTCTAATTTAAATTAACCTGGTTAAGAACTCTTTATCAATACTAAGTCATAAGCCTCCCAGTCTCAGCCATGGTGCTAGTTGTTTAATAACACGCTTTTTGTTTCTCTAGATTCCAATCAGAATGAGTGAATTTAATATTGTCTCCTATAGAGGATTTTGTCTACTTCATTAGTTCTGAGTCCAAGCTTTACATTCTGTCTCCTTCACTGCTGCCAGCTTAACTTCACCAACCTCCCCTGTCTTGTGCCCTTATCGATGCCTGTTTACCTTCTTATTCCTTACCCCTTGGTCCTGGCCTCCTGGTTCTTCACTCTCTGCTCTCTTTCTACTCCGTCTTCTGGACTTCTCCTGCTTCTTTCTCCTCAATCCTGATGGGCTGGCTACTAATGCCACTTGATGCTATCACACTTCAGTGTCAGCCTACCTCTCCAGGGAGATGTGATGATGATTGCAATCCAGCTTAATGTTTGTGAAGACACCTAGGACCAGGAACGAATGCTTGTTGGGCCTTTTTATTGCTTGAATTCTGAAAATAATTGTTTTGCAGCTTTAGATTTTTTTCAGCATTATTCATTTTCTGTCAGTCTTAAAAAATGATGCTTAATTTTTGTGTTGGTATGAGCATCATGATATGGCGGTTACATAGAGCTGTGACCAAGAGTAAGGAGTTGATAAGTTCAGGTCACGATCACAAAATTAAGGAAGGGCGAGATTGGGGATGGTTTGTGATTCTGGAATGACTTTGCCCGGCTGGAGCTCTGCTCTGACGCCAGCGCCTGTGTGACACAAAAGAAATCCATCACAAAGTTTTTTCTTCTTGTCTGATTTAGGAAACTGCCAGGCAGAAATGTCTACGCCCAGATGCACAATGAAAAAGAGCAGGAGATGACAAGCCCTGTTAATCATAGTGAGGACACCCAGAACATCATCCAGGGTGAGGAGTTTATTGATGATGATCTGGACTCTCAAACACTAGGTAACGCAAGAGGTAACTTCGTTTTTAGTTTTTTAATTTTCATAAGTAATTGATTGTTTTCCTTTTAGCTCTTTTTCATTTTCTGTTCAGTCTCAGGAAGTCGAAAATGATAACACCACTGACAAAGGATTATCTCAGTCACCTTCTTTTGGCTTTCTTGAGATACAGGCTAATGTATGGATGATGAGCTATACAGAGCATGAGTACAGAGATAGTACTTTAATGTCAGGAGACTGATTTGGACCATTTTAGAGACAAATTATATTTGGTAGAATAGAATATAATCTGCAACAGTTGAATTCACTCAGTAATTCCCAGAATTAGTGGAAAATTGAGTTTAGGCCAGAAGGATTTTTGGAATCAATGCCTCTATGATTTCAGATGGATTGCATGAAGATCCATTGCTATATTTGCCTTCATATTCCAGTGGCATTTAAAGTTTTTGTGATTAGAAATATTAAATTTATTCATGTATAAAAGGTGTCATAAGTCTTCCTTAGTTTAACTGTTGACTTTCCTAGTATTCATGAGGTGGTTGTAAGTAACCCACAGGGGAAACTTTCTGTGAGTATCACTCAGTGCAAGTGATTTCCATGTCAGGTGGAAGTGTATATCTGGCACCCTGTGGTTAGTTTTAATGTAATATGGAGGGTTGATCTATAAAGTCACTTGTTATAAAATTTACATTGTGTTCAGACTGCTTACGGGGAACAGTCTGAAAAGTGTAGGACAATGTAAAAGACACAGAGTTCCATTTCTACACATTTTGTGAAAATAAATCAGATAACCCAAAGCCTTTGGGATTTGTAGCAGTAGATTCAAGGTGTGAAAGGCAACTCTAATGTCTTCATGAACTCTGTGGAAGAAGATGTGTTTTAGCTGCACCAGAGGTAGCCTGGGGAAGACAGAACCTAGTCAGAGGAGAGATTTCTTTATCTTGCATTTCACCTTTATTGTGTGTTGTTGATGTTTTTATTTTCCCTGGCTGAACTGTGTGCCACTTCTAGGTTCTTGAAGGTGTTAGCTTTGAACACAAGGGAAGAATCCAGCTTCTTGCTTTGCTTTGTGTGTTTCTATCTTCTCTTTGACAACCTTTGTGTGTGAGCATCACTGTGTTTTCGCTCTGAATTTGCAAGAAGACCTTGGTTGCCCTCCTGACTTTATCGGGGTTAGTTCGATAAACAACCCTGAAAAAATAAAATCTATGTTACAATTGTTTCATCAGCTCATCTCCAGTCTTCAGAGGAGAAGCTGAACGCTACCAAAGTCCTTGCAGACATTCCTATTAAAGTGGAGCATTCAAACACCTCTAGTAATGTACAGAAGCATAACTTCTTTTAATGGTAGAAACCCCCTTATGGCCTATTTAAAAACAGGCAGCTTGGGATGCTGGAATAAAGAATTGCTACCTTGATTTGTAACACATTCAGAATTAATCACTGCTTGCCCTGCACTTGTTACTCAGAGAAAACAAAAATCTATCTGGGCAGAGCATTATTTTAGGGTTAAAGAGTACAAGATCATGATGTTTTGATGACATAAGACAGTTAGCAAATGCATATCTCGAGGTGATTTGTGCTTCTGCCAGGATGTCAGCCCCAGCAGCCTTTCCAGGAGAGCATAAAGAGCTCATTTCTGTGGAACATAATCATCCATATTTGTCACCTACTGTACAGCTTTTAGACAGAAGATGTTATTTAAGACATAAAACTATACTCCTGCTTGCTCTACTGTTTGGTTATTTGCAATACTTTCCACTAGCTCTAGTATTGCTCAGTACTGCCAAGAAAATAATCCTGTTAATGATACACTATTTTATCTGGCTAGAATGAGAAACCTGTTATAATCCCTGCTTTATATTAAATTGTGGTTTACGCCATTATTTGCAGAAGGTTCCTATGCTATGGAGATCCCTTCTGGTTCTGGTGAGCTTTCTCCCCCCCGTTGGGGGATGTCAGTAGCCACCTCCACTCCATGCACAGCAGGGACTTTAAGGCCTGGGTTTCTGTTTGTTCTCTCTCTTCTCATAACTTTTGACTTTCCACAGTACAGTATTTCCAGACTCACCCATCCACTTTTTTTGTTTTCTATATATTTTATGTTGCCTACTTTATCGCAACCCCCACCTTGGGACTCCTCAACACCATTACCTTGCAGTGACTCCTTCTGGGAGAAGTGGCAACTTGAACAGCTACAGAGTTCCCTTATTGCTGATGCCGGTCAGTGTCCAGTCCCAGGTCAGTGGCATGTCGAATGGACGCCTCAGGTTCCATTCTCCTCCCTCACCTGCACCCCTCGAGACAACTACACCTTTATAAGCCACACAGAGAACCAACTTATGCTGTCACTGGGATAGAAACCCTAGGAATTCACCACAAATCCACCACCATGAGCAAAAGCTTTGTGCAAAAGTGTGCTGTAGGTACATGGAGCTGTTGCACCAACCTTCACCTGACCTGTTGTTTGATAAAAGCCACTCTCTCATGCAATTGACTTGTCCCTGCAATAAAAGGGGGATTTATTGTGGAGTACCTGAAATACACTAATGTTGGCCTTTTGTTTCTATATTTTCATAGGCAATCACTCAGGCGTGGTTTTGAGCATCACCTCCAGAGAGATGCACAGTTACCTGGTTAGCTGATATTTGCAGCTGGACACAAAACCCGAAAGACTCTTCTCTACCGTTTTATTTTTCCCTGGTGATGTCACGAAATTGCAAATATGGCTGTAAATGCTCATGGAGAGGAGGTTTCATATCAGTCCTGTGGAAAAAAGAGTCCATCAACAGTTAGCAAGGGCGAAGGATAACATGTCGTGTTCACTCTATGGCCTGGGAACTCATTACGATTGAAACTCAAACTATGGTAGCAAATTTGTAGCCCTAGGCACCTTCAATGCCACCTTATTTCTTTGTATATGCTCTATTTCTTTGTTTATTTTTAGAACTGTAACTTTTTAATTATATTTTAAATAGAGGTATTCAGCAGAAGGCTGGGACTCTCCAGCCTGAAAAAGTGATTTTTACACAAGTGACTAGACCAGAACATATGGTTGGTTGATCACAGTGACAATTTTTTCCGGAGGCCAAGTTGTTTCTGTACTGGGAAAGGACTGAGTGAGAGACAAATGCACTCCTAGTTGAGACAAGCTCTTAACTTAAACATGTGTGAGACAATCTAATGAATTTAGGCTTAGCTTAGGCCCTTCTGTGGATTAAAGGAAGTAAAATGTTAATTAGGATATCAAAATATACAATAATGCTCTTGTAAGCATAGCAAGTCCTGATAAACTATCAGCAGCAGTATCTCCCCCAATCCCACCCTGTGTGAAAGAAAAACACCAGCTTGATGCTATTTCGAGACCAGGTGCCTTCACTTGAGGACAGTCATTTCAGTTGCTCTCTTCTTTTCTCCTGAGCGAGCACCTCTTGGACAATGACAGCTGCCAGATGAGTTTTCTTGTAAAACCCTGTTCTAGTGGCCTGTCTCTTTTTAAATTTCCAGAGTGTGTAAATACCTCTTTTAAGTCACTTTCTTTGTATGGTTATTTTTTTAAAATTTCCTATTAGGGCAGATGTGCTGGGTAGATCAGAGCTCTCCTCTGGGAAGGGCTGGGTAGCAGGACCAGCTCCTTCCCTCAGCATCCCTGCTTGGGATTTCCTCTGGCTCTTTGTCTTTGCAGGTGGGGGTGGGCAAATTCTGACCTTTTCCACTCAGGTTGGCTTGACAATCTGAAGGGTCATGAGGAGGATGGGATAGGATTTAGGGGTTCGTATTACCTTCCCCTCACCACAGGGTGTCACTCAGTCCCTACCACCACTGGCTTCTATTTCTGCGGGGAGGGCAAGAGAAATGGAGGTGGGCTTCTGGAGGAGCTGCCTGCAGAAAGGCTTCTGAGTAGGTCAGTGGTTCCTAATCCCAGTTTTGTGAGTTGTGTCAGAGTTTCCTAGTCTTGACTTTTGCATCCCTTGGAAATGGCAGCACAGTGAATCCACACCCCTCTTTTTTTTTTTTTCTCTCTGTGATTTATGTAGCCTTGTAGGAAACTGAGTGTGGTGTGATGAGCTTAAATATCTGGCATCCTGTGTGTCACAGCTGCCTGGGATTAGGATGCTTCTCTCAGAAATCTATATAATCTCTTCACTTTTTGCCTTCGATAGAGAATAAATAACTCTGTGCTCACTGAATGTCATACTGATGTTAGTGACAAGCTCACACACCACCTTGTTTAAGAAGGATAGTGATAGCTAACTACTTCATCCAGAACAAGTAAACAGAAAATAATGAATGCTAGTAAAATAAGAAAGAACTGTTTTAAATTTATTATATGCATTGGAGTAATTCTTCCATGTAGCTGTGGATATCCTAGAGCTTCTTGCCATCAAATGCAACAGATTGGGGTGTAATAATTCAGTGTAGTACTGTAGGCTCTCACAAACCCCACAGGATGTATGTGTAAAGCACAAAAAAATCCAGACTATAAACTTATTGTAATGAACTAGATGGAAAAGGTAGAGTGAAGATTCTGAAAAGCACTTGCAAACTGCTCAGGAAAATAATTTCAAAAATTGTTCTAAAATTTCTGCCTATTTAGTTGTGTAGTGCCATGTAAACTTATTAACAGAGAAGCAATGCTCTATTTGACTGTTGTATGCCAGACTGTGTGGAAATCCAAGGTCTTAAATATATCTGAGTCTGGGTTGGTTGAAGAGAAGTGCAAATACAGAATGTGCTGTGCATTGGAAGCTCCTGGGATTATTGCACCAGGGACTTGCCCTCCTCAACAGCTCTTCTTGTGTTTTCTAGTGGAAATGAGCTGGAGCAGAGAATAAAATAGTATTGCAAACATCTTACTTGTTCCTGTGAAATACATCTGAAATGTGTTATTTGTCTAGGGCAGGTGAGTGGCAAACCAGCCTCATGGACAAGGGATAGGATGGAATTTCTAGCTTGGGATTGTTCTACATTAGTCTGATTGGCAAAGAACTCTGTTGGAACTAGGTCACATATCTAATTTACGCTTTAATACCTACTTTTATACATTTAATTCAGGGTGATTTCTGTCTCTGATCACAGGAGTCTTTGGGAACATGGTAGAGTATTGCTTGGTACTCTAATTAACACTTAGCACAATGTAGTGCCTGTAATAATGTTTTTCGATGCTTATTAATTTGATTCATGCAGCACTCCTGTGAGGTTGGTTTGTCATGTCTTAAAAACACTGTTTTCTAAAGAGACATTGGTATTGCTGTAAGTGTATTAATAACACCCAGCAGATAATAAAGGAAGCCCTTGATTTCCTGGCCAGAATAACTGTAAAACAAATTATTTTAAAACTGAGAAAGTAATATTACTATTTTGTCATTCATGGTGTCTCGGTTTATCTTTAAATGAGAAGACTCGCTAGGGCTAGATTTCAAATCTCTTGAACTGCATCCATGCTATCTTACCATTTTATCCTTTATATGGATCTGAAATCCTGATACGTGTGTATTCAGAAATGCAGTTGCTTCTATGCACAGTTCCTAATCACACATTCATGCATGCAGTATTTGTACATATTTAAAATAAATTTGTTAGTTGAGACTTTGGGCAAGTTACTAACCTGTACATGCCCCAGTTTCCTCACCTATAAAACGGGGCTGATAGTAATTACCTCCCTACAATACAGGGATATTGTGAGGCTAAATTAATTACTGTTTGTTCAGGACCATCAAAGTGAAAGAATTTTGTGACCGCAAATTATTAATGGTTTCACTTTCTTTGTTTTATTTGTCATTATTGCTCTTCTTAAAAGTAGTCTACTGAAACCAGCTACAATTATGTATAAATGAAAACAAAAAAAGCATGATCCATAAAAGGTACATTACTGTTAAAAAAAAGAAAAAGGTAATTTTAAAAATTATGTGGTAGCACTGCAACATTGACTTTGATTTTGTTGTTACACAGTGGTATCTTCAATTTACCTTTCTGTAGTGTTATTTGATCAAAAGCCTTATAAAAAAGGGTACAGTGATATTTACCAGTATAGATATTGAACTATACTGAAACCAACAAAAACTGGCAGTGTACTGGCCTCATTGGCATATTTGGCCTTCTTAAACTCTGATGTATTTGCAATTTCAAAAACACCCTGTACTTTTCAGTACTGCAAGCAGTAGGATCTGAAGCTTTCTAATGGAGCTGTCAAGGTTGACAGCTGTTATCTTCGCTTTCCCTTTTGACATGGAATGTTCTATATGGCTTTGGAATGGTCTGTCCATACAAAGTACTCAGAAATGCTCAGAGGACATTGGAGGAAAATCCACCCAGTGTTAATTAATTTCACAAAAGTAAAAGCAATATAAACCAGTGTATGTTTTTATACCCTGTAGAATTGGGTCATGGAAATGGCTGTGAAGAAATAGAAAGTACCAGCCTGAGGCAAGATGTTGTTATGTCCAATTCAAATCCATTTTCTGGAATTATTTTATTATATTCTCATTGAATTACAAGCCTCTTGATGAGTGTTCTTCTTTCAATGACTGGTGTAAAGAGTAGTAAACTGTTTATCCATGTAAAGTAGATGATTTGTTAAGTTACTTCCTCTAGACAAATACAAATCGGTGCTTTGCTGTTCATAGTTTGTAGTGCAAAGCAGTTTTCATCTGACATTTTTATCATGATTACCTGTGGTTTAGGTCAATGAGACATCCCTTGAGTGGGAATACTCTACTACTGTGTGCTGTGTCTTTAACAGAGGTCAATAGAATGGATCTGCAGTGGTTCCCATCCTCTTTACACAAACACATGCTCAAAGCAATGTGTGGGAAAAACAAAATATTTATGAGAAATTAAATACATGCATTTGTTTGTAGTAACTTTTTAATGATGAACCAGTGGTTCTGATAAGGTTTGAATTTCTGTTATTTCAAGTCCAATACAAATATTGCTAAGTTGATAGAATCAATAACAATTTCAGTCACAGATTTTTGCTATGTTTCCTATAAAAAAGTGTTGTAATTTTTCAGTAATGACTCTTTGAGGGTGGAGGGAGGGGCGAGAGAAACAAAAAATTTTATTTCATTGCACAGTCCCTGTCAGTTGGAGTTACTATAGTCATTTTTTTGTATATTGATTGATACCACTGTATTGTATCCATCTTCATTTTATTTCAGCATTTTAAATGAAAGTAAGTGCACATTTCTCTCAAAATATTGGCTTTTCACCAGGAAGAAATTTATAAGCATTTACCTTTATAAATATTGATTTTTTTTGATGCAAAATTTTGTTGTGTCTTTTCAGTCTCTCCAAAAAGCTGCTTCCTGGCTCATTTTCTCTGTTCTAGTCCCAGTTGCACATTGCTTCTGCATCTTTCTTCAAGAGACTGGCATGTAGCCTAATTCTAGTAGTTTGAGACAGTCTTTCTAAAATTTTAATTAGAATTGTAAGTTGGGCCTGCTCAGATTGTTTTCTTAATATCAAGTTTGTATTTTTATGTTCCATATTTCCTTCAGTATTTCAGTGTTGGCCCTTTCAGTGCTATTTAATTGTGTGTTCCTGTGATGTTTTTCACTGGTTTTAGACTAAAATCATCAAAGTGACAAATAACTCAGACCCTCAGCTTTTGCAATTTTCGGTCTAACCCTGCAGTCTTTGGGAAATGCCAAGCTGTGGACTCTTAATTTTTTAATCTTCTGTCCCAAATCAGCCTTTCTACCTGCTTGATCACCTTGGCAGCAATGCCTGCAATTCTTTGTGTACTCTCAAGCTGCAGGGGGTGCAGAAGGGTTTCCCAATGGTCTAGAATCACAGAACAGCTCATTTCCCAAATCTGAATGGGAACCTCACGTGGACAAAGTTGTTTTTTTTCCCTTCTGCATAAGCAGAGAGGATACATACCATCAGGGAAAGAAGAACCCGCAAAGGTTCTGCTCTGAAGGCTAAAGAATGCATTCCTCTTAGAATATTTTTCCACTGAAATTCGCACATAAAGTAAGTTAGTTCCATAATTTTTAATATGTGAGATCTCATTTCCCTAAGTCTTCAGTCCCAGCCTTTTTTCTTCCTGTTAAATGGAGTAGCAAATTACTTAAAATATGAATTGTGGAGCCATGTATGACTTTCATTCTTTTCATCCTTTTTTTTTTTTTCTTTTTATGAACCTTGTCAACATTACTGTTTTCAGCTAGTTTGTGTGCTGGTAGCTGAGATGATCTTCTGTAAAACAGAATCTAACACAAGAAATACTGGAAGGCTTAGAAATATGTACTCTGAAATGCAACAACATAGCTGTTTGAACACAAACCTTATCAAAGAGCTGTTATAGTTTGTATTAAATACTTTTTAATAGTATCTATAAAAATACATGTTTTTAATTGTAAACTGTTTGTCATTCCAGATTGATTTTCTTTAGAAGTAATATTTACTTGGTCTGACAAGAAGTAGATTCTTTCCCTTACACAAGTAATTTTGCTAAATATTATTTCCTTGCAACACTTGAAGGCATTACACAAACTTCAGCTTTATTGATCAGACTTGATTTCTGAGTTTCTGTGGAATTTGCATCCTTACACTGATTACTTGCAATACAGTGAACATAAAACCCTGTTGAGCAGCAATAATACATGCAGCAGTACATGGCACTACTTAAATAATACGCCTTTTTTGCATGTGTTTTTAATGGCATAACGAGTATATTAACCACCAGGAAGGCCAGGCTTTCCAAATAACTCTCTTACCATGTCTTATGTTTCTATGTTATTTGGTGCTAATTTTAGTCAGCTTTTGATACTTTATTTAGTTCTTACTGACAGTGTCTGCTGTTGCAGATCAAAGCACATGAATTGGCTTATTTGCTTTTTCTTTAAAAAAAGTATTAATTCACACTGCTTATTGATTAAAGCCATTTTAAAAAAGGAAATCTTTCTGAAATGGTGAAAGAGAGGTTTTTAATGAGGACAAGAGCTGTCTTATATCCATGTGGCTTTTGAGATATTCTTGTCATGGATTATGGATAGACAGAACTGTGCAGAAGGAGAAGTGTAACCCCAAACATCAGTAACATGCACATGGGCAAATTTCAACTGGTAAAACTAGTCTAAAGGAGAATATTTTAACACACAACCTGTAAGTCCCAATTTCACAGCAGGGCATTTAAATGAATTAGTTTACAGAATATCTTCACAAACAAGATGCCCAGGAAATTGCCCAATTTACTGGCTCCATTTGTTTGGAAATACACTCCTCCTTTGGGGTTAATCTTTTGAGATGCTGAACTCTTCAGAGAAGTCACTTGCATTGTTCAATGCTTCAAACTCTTTGCTAAGTAGCTGGTGACACTAAATAGGAAAAAAAAAGTTCTACTGACTTCTGTTTCTCTACCTTTCTTTTCCCCTCCTTTTGTAGTCCTTTTGTTCTTTTCATTATTGCAGCTGTTTTTCCCTCTGCCTTGTCTGCCTTCTCCTCCTGAGACAGTTCTCTACAGTCCACTTTTTCTTCTCTGCTTTTTGTTTTGCTTTGCATTTTGTCTGTGTTTTTATTTTGATATGCATCCTATTGTGTCCTGATCTCTTTCCCATCCCTGCCTCTCTTCTGAGCTCTGCTGTATTATCTGGGTTCATGAGGTTCCCTGTGCTCTATCTCATTGCAGTCCATCCTTCCTGTTTCTTTGCCACTTTGGTATCTTTTAATCTTTTCAGTTTTAATTTTGGCTCTCATTTTTGATAAATCTTTCTGGAACTCTTATCTTTTGCCTTTCCAGAACTTCTCTCAGATGTTTGTCCCAGAGAGCACACACTTCTAGTTGGAGATGTAGACAAGTTTACTGCCTGAAAGAGTGAATAACTCGCATTTCCTCTTTCATCAGTGTATATATTGACTTAGCCATTGGTCTGTACTGATATTCTATATTTAATTGGCAGACAGTTGTTATCTCCAAAATGCCACTTTTTGCATGAGACGTGGTGTTCACGCCAGTTTCCTGGAGCACAGCAGGTACAGAACTGCAGGAAGGTTGGGCAGAGCGGCCTTGCCAGACCTCTGGGCTGCATTTGTATTTCAGTATGGGAAATGTTGAGACCTAAGATCATGCAAAGCCTGTCAGAAAAATTGTTACAACCTCAAGCTAAAGAATAGGTGAGGTAAAGAGGGTTCTGTGCTAATAGAGAGTCAGGAGCAAATTGACTTGCCAGGGTGTGGAATGGGTCTGTATGCAACCTTTCTTAGAGGCGGGGGAAATGGCTTGCTTTCAAGTTCCATAAAACACAAGTTTAAGTGAAGTCACCAGATAGATTTGGCAGAATCATCTTGTTGGAAGAGCTTGGAGAAGTTAATGGGAATAAGATAACTGAAAAGCTCAGCAGTATCTCTGAAAGGTAGAGCCTGTGTTAGAGAGGGAGTGTATGTGAGAGAGATGTGGGAGGGAGGGGAGGGAGCAGAGGCCTGAACAGGACAAGGAAGAGCAGTGAGAAAGTCAGTGTGTATGATTTTACCACAAGTTGTTGATTTTGTTTTGCACAAGCCCTGAAGTTTAATTTGTTATGGCAACTGTTTTCAGTTTTGTTGGTTGCACAGAGAACTTAAACCATGAGTCTAAATTGATGCAGAGCTAGAAACATGTGAAATTATCACCATTTCTGTCTACAATTTAAGACACATCTGACTCACAGCAATATTTCACGTGGGGTGCAAGGAAAAGAGGTTGCTTCCCAGAAGCCAGGATGCCTGTATGTGCTCCAGAGGTAGCTCCAATGTAAGTTTACTCCTGAGGTGATTGGGGGCCATTTGCTAGTGGTGTTTCTCCTTAGCACAGCACCAAGCTAGGAGGCAAGGGAAAAGAATTATTTATAGGGTCTGTGTCTTGCATTTATACTGCTTAAATATAATTTGCCAAAATACCTCCATGAGCTGTAATTTTAAAGTATTTAGAGAAGATGAATGGAGTTGGTATAGTATTCCTGAGGGTAAGCACCAGCAACTGGAGTTTACTGAACATGTGACTAGAAATTTTAATTTTAGGAACAGATAGTTCCTCCATTTCATATATACACCAGGCCTTTGAGTACAGCTTCTTTTTTTCATCTGTCACTGACAAGCTGTGATTTATTTCCTCATGGGTGTAAAGGCTTGGATTGTGCTTGCTGCAGTGCAGAAGGCTCTGGAGGGAAAATGTAATCAAATGGAGAAGTATTCTTGAATTCTCCTGTCTTGATCCCAGTTTATTCTGAGTTGCTTTTCTCTGACTGTCATTCTGCCAATAAACTGGGTTGATGTCAAAAGGGGATTAACTAATTTACATCCTCTTCTGTGTGGATGAGAAAAAATAAATACAAGAAGTTTGCAGAGGAATAGCAGATTGGAAGAGCAAAGTGCTTTGGAAAGCTTCCACTTTTGTGCTTCACTTACCACTTATTTTTACAAATATATACAGCTCCTCTGATTTACCTTTCCATTAAACTTACATAGGTTTCTTTGCAGAAGGTGGTTTTAAAGAAAATCACCCTCGTGCATTGCAAGTGTGGTTTTAGTAGACATTCAGGTATTGCCCTTTCTCACCTAAATGAAATTATCTTAGTATTGCTTTGTATTTATGAAGTTGCACTAGGTATATCAGTTCACCCTAGGCTGGAGGAATATTTGGAGAGATAATGAGAGTTAGAATGAGAGAATATTCCATTTTCAGAGAAAGGATGAAAACTGGCTCATTTACAGTGCATCTGTGGCTGTTTCAGTACAGGTGTGGCCAAAATCTCTCAATCCATACTCAGACAGCTAAATATGGATTTTGATGGCATTACCCATGTGAACAAAAAGAGAAAAAAAATAGTAAATAAACCAACCCCAAATCATATTTTTTACAAATTAGAGCCACAGCTTTTTGTAAATACTTGAAAACCAATAAGATAAAAATGAGACTTGACATATATCCTGTGAATATTCACAAAGCATTTCTTGCTACCCTGTTGTTAATGTGAAACATCATTTATTTAGCATTACAGGGCCAAATTCTACCCTAATTTATGACCATGCAGTTTCATGGACTTTCTCAGTTCAGCTTTGTGTTGCAGAAGAATTTCACCCATGGTGAATTTGAAGTGCAGCTGCAGGTCAAAATCAATCATCTTCTCACTGCACCTGTACTCACACAGATGACCAACTGATTTTCTCTGTAATTCTTATTCCCATGGTTAGCACGAGGTACTTTGGAGAGATGTAGACTAATTGCAACCAAGGTCGAACTTAGTTTTTTTAAATACTTGTGACTGCTTGATTGGCAAATGCTTAACACTGTATCTAACTGGATTTCTGACAAAGGGACCCTTCCAATCCATGTAAAGGCTCTTAGCAGCCTTCAGTATGCTTTAGTTCAAACCTTTAACATCCCTGACTACCGTCCTCTCCTTCTGCCTTTGCACATTCTAGTATTTGTGAAAACAGAACATGCCTTCTCCTACTTTTGTTTCAGGTGAGCTTGACTTCAAGCAGGTTTCTTTGTATACAGTATCAGGGCTCAAGGGAAGAATGAAATTAATCTATAACTGGTGCATTGTCATAAATGGGGAAAAGTGTTATTTGTATATTTTTGTAAATATGTAACATTTAATGGCAGTTTTGTAGTGACGTGCTGTTTTTGAGGAAAAGAAACAAATCTATGTTTGAATATGCTTGTAACACTTAACTGTGATTCAATTGCACAAGTAATAGCTTAATGAAAAAGTCTTGTGCAATATGTAGTGCACACACATAACCAAGTATCTGTTAGTGGTCCACAACCAAGTTTTTGGCAACTTTTGACAATGGTGATGAACTGTGCAATACAGGTTATCACAGTCTCTTTCAGCTTCCAGACATGTAGCAGGCAAACTACTGTATACGTACCTGTGTACTCCACTGCATCCAAAGGTATGCATTTGTCCTGAGAACCTGCACTCCAGGTTTTTCTTTAATAAAATATGGTTCTAAACTATTGGTTGCTTTGTTTTTCTTGTGAAGCATTTCATGGGGTTTTGGAGGGGAAATGGTTTAACCAGTCCCCAGTTTGTGTGTTTTGATTTGTCAGCAAGGAACAGTAAAACTACTCAACTTAGCAGCACTGAGCTCAAAGGCTGCAGCAAACCTTCATTCTCCACTTTAGCCATTCCACGTCTTCCTACACTGCTGCTCAACTCCATTCCTAGGAAAAAAGGGAAAAGTCCTTTTTCTGCTCTTCCCTAGGAGTGGAGTTGTTGCAGTATGACTGGTGGAGGGTGACACTCTGTGGTGAGACTGAAGCCATGCAACTGCTGTTCTAGGATGCCACTCAATCAGAGGCTGAGTATTTCTGTCTCGCTAATGAACTGAAGAATTCAGCAGGTTTCAGCCTCTCCCTGTAATAGAGCACCATCAACAGAACAAAACTGTTTGTGCTCTTCTGCCCTTCCCGTGCGTTTGTTCCTATGCTTCCATTTTAATTGGCTTTGCACGCTAGTTGCTTGTTGTTTATTCTTTATTAACTGCATTGTCCTTCCTTTATCCCACTCCCTTCCTAAGGAGGTGCCTGTGCTGTATAGAACTGCATCCTCATTGAAAAATTGAAGGGTCAAGTTAAAATTTGTCCTTAAGCCAGCAGTAGCTGTATGCAAGGGTCAAGTCCCAACTCAAAAACACCCCAAAACTGAGCTACAAATTATATTCAGTTGAATACAAAGCCAGTCAAGACAAAATCTTCAGAATTATGCCCATTGGATGCACCCAGCTAAGCTGTAGGATATCCATTTCACTCTGCCTACAGCCCTTGGAAATGAAATGCATATAATTACGTAGTGTATTTCTAAAAAGGCTTGGCCCTGACGTCCTACAGATTTTCTCTTACTGGTCCTGGCAAGTGCTCTCTGTCTCTGCAAAGGTCACTAAATTGCTGAAGTCAGAATATGCCTTGCATCCCTGCAGTTGGGACATTCCTTTGTGCTTCAAAGTTTTGAGATGAACTGCTACTGGGGTAGCTCATGTTTAGGGCTGGAATAGAGTTTTTATTTGCCAAGCGGTTGTTGCTGGTTTGCAGCTTGATACAGCACCTTGGCCTTCCCATGGGAAGTCTGACACTGGTAGAATAAAAACCTGATGCTTCTTTTCACTGCTGATGCCAAAAAGTACACAGTACTTTGCAGAGCAAGGCACCAACATTATCCCAGTTAACTCTTTAAGGCCTTGTTTTTGTTTCACTCCCTATTGCCCACAATAAGAAAGAGCAGAGATGTTGGTAAGAGTTGTGGATGTGCAATGTGAACTCTTATAAACCTCAAACTGACACAAAGCAACAATATGAATTATGTACTTTTTTTCATTGACTCAGCTATAGAAATTTTATAGAGTACTATTAATTTTTAATAGGACAACAAATGGATTATTCATTCAGAGGATGTATTTTGAGGAGCAGAATGTGGGCAATTAAAGAAAAAATTTGAAATAAGAAGTTTAAAATTAATTTTCTCAGTCTGCTCTAGTTCAGCACAATCTCATAGTCCCTTCTGAAAGATTTGGCGGCTGGAGGAACCCTGTGGCATAGGCTGTATGACCCTACCCTGTGACACACCATGCTAAATGTGAGGCTGGGTTCAGAAATGAAGCTTGAGGCTTTCCCTGCTTGTGTAGCTCAGCTAGGAAACATTTTGATGGTTGCCATTTTAGGTTTTCTAATCCTATAATGTGGCTTGCTGAGACTTTAAACTGCAATTTCTCTCTACGAAAGCAGCCTGTTGAATCTCAAGTGACAACAGTTCATTTTCCAAATTTAGTGCTCTCATACAGTTAAAAGCAAAACTTAAAGAAGCACTAAAGTCACTTATTTTTAATTATGTTCCAATAGTTCATTCCAAGAGAAGCTCCTGAGTTGGAAGAGCAGCAGAACAAGCACAGCCAAGTTGTTCCCATAAATGAGACACCAAATGAAACTTGCTAATACTTAACCTGAAGTGCTACTTTACTTCCTAATTTACTTCACCAATTTCCATGGAAAAAAAATAATTACTTCAGTTCTTTTTTCTTTGCTGTCCTCATCAAAGTTATATTAATTGGTATACTATTTTGAAGCTTAACTGGTTTCAACATCATCATAAATTATGTCTCTATAATAAAAGTTCTGAGTCATAAACACCAGCCAGTATTTTTTCCTGTTTTTCATTAAGACACTGATTTCTTTTCCATTTTTTTTGTTTTGTGATTTATGCTTTGAAATATGCTTTGCTTTCTTAAGAATCCAGTTGCTATAGTGAAAATGTTACTGTACTCTGACCCTCATAGTTTTCAAAAACTGAACCAAAATACTGCAAATTTTTTTCAGTGTATTTTGAGTGATAAAAAGGACCATTCTTGCCATTACAATATTATGCCAAAAGCTGGTCACAAAAAAAATTTCAAAATCAGCAGTATTGTGCTGAAAAGCATGTTAAAAAGGTAAAAATTCTAAGGAATAATTCAGTGGCAGCAATTAACAGTCTATTTAAACAATAATAATGAAACCAGCAGTGAAGATTTTCACTTACGTTCAACTCAGGACCAGATAAGTGTAGTTCTACTGAGCTATAATTCTACAATATTTGATGGGAAAATTATTTCCTTGTCATCAGATCACTGAAGAGGAATACCTTTCATAAGATATAATTTTTTCCAGTTATTTAATACATTGTGAAGGAACACTACTGCATTGCCTTGATGGTAAGACAGATGCTTGCTTTAAGTGTCAATTGAAAAGGATATGATACATTGTTTTATAAAAGGGAATGTTTTTGTAACTGCTGGTGGAAGAAAGTATTTTTCTATGAAAGAAAAGTTTCATTTATCAGTTGTAATATTGGCAGGGGAACAGGGAGAAGCCCATGTGGACACTTAACCAGAACACGCTTCCAGCCTCCATCCACCCTGGAGCTGGACCTTTCTGCTTCAAATAGGGTAGCTGCCATGAATTTTATTGTTTATGGACCCATATAAGCTTCTAGTATCTGTAAAATACTGTGACAGGTTCTGTAGCTGAATTGGGCAGTGAGTGTAGGCATCTCTGTGCAGTTGTTTTGAACCTGCTCAGTAATTTTGATACCCCTAGAATTTGTACTGTTAGTAATGGGAAATATTTCATTCCCTATTTTTATAACCTTTTAATATAGTCCCTGCCCTCCTCAAGATTTACCCCCCCCCCCCCCACTTCCCCAGAAGGACCTTTGTTTTCCCCTTGAATTTCATTGCAGTATCAACAGTATTTTTTCCTGTCTGGAGGGGTTGCTATGCCCCTTGTACCATCACCTCCAGAGTTTATTTATCGCACTCAGTGCCCAGACTTTTCATGATGTTCTATAGGTCTGAAAGTAGATGACTGAGGTGTGAGCAATGTGGGTAGATTTCTTTCTTTATCATTTGCTTGTGCAAGTTGTATGTCAGACAGGGCCTAAAACTATCTGCTGCATTTTAGACCTCAGGATTATGCCAGGGGTTTGGGGTTTTTTGTTGTGTTGTTTTGTTTTTTTTTCCTGTTGTGCTTTTGTGTTTATTTTTTTGCTCATTTTGGTGTTTTAATTTTTTGTTCCTAATTGTTGTTACTGTGCATTACACGGACCTAACTATTGTAACTCCATACTGATCTTGGAGGCTGAAAGTAGAAAAAGGAAACCAATTTACTTTATACTATTGCTTCTCTCAGTTTGGGAAAACGAAATGTATTTTCTGCTTTCTACATTTGGTAATAATTGAAGCGTAGTAGGAGCAAGAGCAAAATCTAGGAAAAGCAACAAGTAATTATGGCTTAACACTTTTCAATCTCATCTATCAGTCACCTGTAAGGAAGTGCTATATTCTCTTTAAGTAGCCTGATAATCGCCCAGTTTGATTTTAATCCACTTTCCCTTCTTAGGGGTAATTTTTCATGTTTTACATTTGCTATGATTTATTAATGGAGTTGACATCTAAGCAAACTGATGTGATCACACAAGGCAAGCAGAAACTGCTGCTATAAGCTCTACATACATTGAACTTCCACTTTCCATTGCTGGGTGAGTCCATGGATAGGTGGCATTCAAGGTCCAGGTCATTGCTCAGTCAAATGGAGACACAAGTGATACCAAAAAATATTCATTAAACCCCATCCAACCATTTTCGAACTGACTGGCACGGGAGAATGGTACTCAGCTGAGGCTGACCATTGTGGGAGACCTGCTCAGGTGCCACCAACTTTTGAGACTGACAAATACCAAGAAACAACAATGCAAATCCTTTTTTTAACAGGTAACTTTATTAATAACAGTCTTGGATCTGTCGCACCTACCAGGTGCCAGTCTTTTTTCACACTTCGCAAGACTTTCTGGAGAATAAACTAGAAAGGCATAAAGTTAGTTGAAGCTACTAAGACACACATTTGAAGGTGGGTCTATTTTGCAACTTTTTGTTTTGTTTTGTTTTTTAACAGAAGTTTCCATGAATGTGTGTCAAAAAACTTAAATACATTGAGAAATACAGTAGAAAGACTATATTTACAGTCAATTATAATGGGCACTGCCAACATATCCAATAACAAAAATAAAACAAAAACTTTTTTTCATGTTTCTTTCATGCTTTTTTCACAGAGATTTTTTTTTTAAATATGATTTTGTTTTTTAAAAAATACAATAAGGAAATAATTACATTCTTAATATGAGAACATTATCTTACAACATACACCCTGGCCCAATTAATTTGGAAGTGTCAAACAAAACTTGATACTAAATTAATATTTGAAAAACCAAATTGCCACAATCATCTCATTAAAAAAACCCCCAACATTTGATCCCCCAAAACTATGATCTGTTGGTTTTTTAATAAAAAAAAGCATCACCCATGGAAAAAAAAAAGCTTTAAAAAAACCACCTGGTACAGTAAACAGGTGTTTGGTGAGGAAGCACAAGTGTAACATTTTCTTAAAAAACAGAGAAATGGTTCAAAATATCAGAGTTTTCCTTTAAAACAGAAGTCATGCTGCTCTATGGCTGAGTTTGCCTGGTGATCCTGAAATCTAAAAATGGTAAAGGCTCTGTTGTTCTTTATAAAAAATTGTGCAGCAATAGTACTAACTATTCAAGACAACAGAGAACATTTCACAGCACCGAATGTGGTCTTTAGGGAGGTTATTTCCCAAGGTTCTTGATTTTCCTCCTTGCAAAACCTTGGCCATTATACAGAATAGACTAAAGCAAATTGCAGTGGTACCAATGCAGTTATACAATAGAGACGTACAATTACAGCATGTGCCAGGCTGGGAGCAGTGGTGACTTTATGGAGGCTTTGCTGGAGGAAGAGTGAAAGATGCTTAATTTTGCCATCAGCTCCTGCTCCACCAGGCTGCACCCCTGGGGCTGGGGATGTGTGCGTGGCCCCAGCACCACACAATTCTGTTTGCTTGGGCAGAAATTTGCACACATTTATCTCAGGCACAGATTCCTTGTCCTTACCAAGGATTTTTTTTTTCTATAGGATATAGGGGGTAGAAGAAACAATGCCAATACTGGGTAAAAAAGACAAGTGATTTGGCTTTTGACTACTCTGCATTACTTGATGTGGGACCACTTCTTAATGGCAACTGTTACATTATTGCAAACGTTGACTAGAAGCCTAATTTGCATTATAAATATGTACAGATATAAATTAAATATTTATTGAAATATACAAATAAATAACTTAATTTGAAATAAAAAGCCTAAATGAACTTACTTTTGCTTCTAATTTGTTTCTGCTATTATTTGTGGGAATTTGATGCTGTTTAGTCCATAGTCATACAGCATAGAATGTGCCCTCTACTTACAGTTAGTAAGTAGATGACCTAAAATAATATTTTAAAATTGTGTTTTCAGTGGAAACCACACTGACATTTGCTTTCCTACTGTATCTGCATTCCTGCAGCACTTTGTACAAAGCACAGTCCAAAGAGGCAAAGAGCTTTTTCTCATCCTGGGTCTCATTTCTCTTCTGCTAAAGTCAGTGGGATCCCTGGCCCTCACTGCATTTGGGAACAGGACACAGCTCTGTCTCCTGTCAGCTATCAGGTGTTTCTGAAAGCTCTGTGCCTTCAAATCCCACCAGCTCCTGCAGGAGTTCTCTGGCATCCAGCTCAGCTGAGAATCTCAGTATACCCTTCAAGAGTTGCACACACATCTATTTCTAAAGGTAAGAGATAACTTGTAGGTGTGGCCATAAAGGGATGTGATCCTTGATAAACTGATGTCTTGCCAACTTCTATGGTTTTAATTGCAGTCAACTAATTAGCAAGACCTCAGTGCTAACATCTGTGATTATCTCAAAATATGAGTAGTGTTTTAATTTTTTCAATTAATTTTCTATTCCTCACAGTTGAGGAGGAAAAAAAATCTTGAGAGTATGATTGAAGGCTCTCCAGAGGCTTAAAAAAATGACAGAGAAAAACTTAAAATAAGTCATCTTATTATACATTTCCCCTCTCCTGATTTTTTAAAACCAATCTTGAGATTTTGAAGGACTTCAGTTGGAAATATACTGCATGTTATTTCTCAGGAGTGACATGGATGGAGACAAAGAAAACCAGATTTTTATAATTTTACAGACTAAAATTCAAGATGCTGTTACCTAGTAAACAGAAATGGACTCATGTCTGAGAAAATCCCCAATTATTTGTAAAATTGTTTATAAAAGAGTCTGAAAATTATCACCTTTTCAGTCCATCTTCCTCAAAAATAATAGCTGAGGTCTGAAAAGACAAAGGAAACTAAGTACAGCAGTGTTCTATAACTCAAGTTTAACAATACTATATTATAAAAAACAAAACAAGACTGACTGCATAAGTTATTCTGAGTTGCCATTATCTGTTGAGGATTAACTTCAATTATGTTTTCTTTTCCTTTTTCAAAAAGTATAGAAAAGAAACAGTATCTAAAAATACCTGTTTGCCTTTTAAAAAAATCTGGAACAAGTCATAGTTCAAGAACATGACACTTGAAAATGAGTGGTGCTTCAGAACATTAATAAAGAGAACATACAAAACAACATTTCTTTCAAAGTTTGGAAGCTTTTTATCTCCCAATGACAAAATCATCTTTCTAAGAAGTATCCAAAAAATGCTTCACAGCTAAGGTCGTGTTATCCCATAGTCTTGTACCGGTGCAGAGGATGGTGGCACTGCAGAGCTCCTGCCTTCTGAGCCGAGCAAGTCTTGCTGCTTCTGTGAACACACTTCTTCAGTTTGCTTTTGCCACATGAACAGCAAAGTGACTGCTTGTGAGGAAGACCTTGCTCGGTGTCAGACCTCAAAAGGTAGTTTTAACCTGTAAGAGTTATGGTTCCACATGGGTCTTTAGGCTCCATCTTCAGCAGTGCTCAAGCCGTCTGATGCAATGGAATTAACACTGCTGGTGTGTGCTGTTTCGGCCAAGTAAACTTCCAACTGTGACTTTATGCTCCTTTTCAATTACTATGGTTGGTTTGGTTTCTTTTGCTTTTCATTTTCTTTACCAGTGAGGTTGGAAATAAGGAGTTACAGCTAATAAAAAGGGGCACACGTAGTTACACAGCAATACAGTAGAGGGAATACAGACAAATTAGCGCCAAGCTACCATTAACTTAACAGAATTATAAAACTTCCTATGTTGTATCACTCGAAATGACCTTTCAGATGAGTCTTTTGCAGCCTATGTCTTGGTCTGTAATAGGTAAGGCCTTTATGGAAAGTGAGTAGTTTTGCTGTGTTTATGTTCCATTTTTCATCTCCCATTCCTGGAAAGGGGGAAAAAAATACAAAGTATGTTAAAGAAATCAGGATATCTCTCTGATGTCATTGGATCTGCTAAGCCACAGGTGAGGTAAATAACAGTTTTTCCATTAACTTTGCTGGATCCAGCCCACAAAATAAGGGAATGTAAGCAAGTATCCTGATAGTGTCTGTACACAGCTTCTACCCCTCCTCAACTATATGCAGCATCGTTTTTCCTAGTGCAGTGCAAGTAAGCCATGCTTGTTTTCTGCAAAGGGCACTTCTAAAGCATTTGCACCCCACAGTTGGTGGCAAGAACCCAGCTAAGGGAGAGGCTGATTTAAGCACACAGGGCTCTCTGACTTCCATGAGACAGCAAGAAGCCCTCAGTATCTCTCAGAGCTGACACCAAGTGATTGCTTTACTGCTCTTCAATTTTTGTATTACAAAACTAATATTTCTACATACAAAACACATATTTCTATGGCCAAAAAGAGCAACTTACTGAGGCAGATGCTAACAAGAAGGGTAAAGAAAAGCAAGTCAGTCTGCATTGCATTTGTTTCCCTTACACATAATCCAAGTTGAGCTATTGCTTGGCAAGTAAAAGAAAGTGTTTTGCCTTTCTGTGCCTCAGTTTCCCTACCTGTTAGCTGAGGACAAGGACACTTATCAACCACAGGAAAACATGTAAATAGAATGCTTTTCCACATACATCTCAGAGTAAGGTATTGCCATTTCTTCTGCCACATAAGTGAAAAACATGAGATTGCTACAGCTGAGCACCCAGTTAAATATTGGGGCTATTGAGTGACACCTCAGTATTTCCTAACAGTACACAGAAGCAGAATAGCTGAAGAAAGATGGGCTCAGCTTAGGTCATCCACACTGAATCACACTCCTACATCCATCAGGAACTCATGAAGATTCACAGGAGGTGACCTCTGGCTCAAGCTATGCACATGGAACAGCAGCCCAGCTGCTCCTCGCCAGGCATTGGGGGCTGCAGATTCGTCCCCAAGCCATATACTCTGCAAAGACTCTGCAGGCAGCCTGCTGACTTGGCTCCCAACCTAAATTCCTGAATTTTATACTCATTCCACAACATTTAAGAGCTCTGGCTGAAAAGTATAATTTTATGCATGTAAATAGCTGTTTCTGCTGCTGAAGGCAGTAAGAGCATTAGTTTGGCTAAATAGCTGCATGACCATGACACCTCTTCAACCGTTATAAAACAACAATAAAGGTCGCAGTTGGTGGCTGCTTTAGTAATATAAGGAAAAAAATCTTGAGTTTACAGCAAGTTGACAATAACTTCTTTTATTTCTAAACTTGTGGGGTTTTTCCCTTAATTTAAGTGGTGCTTTTATTAAAACACAATATATTTTAAATATTCAGTTCTACTTTTCAAATTATGGTAAATCTAAACTTAAAACACAGTATTGATAAAAACAAGATTACTTTGAAAAGTCTGTTAAATGTATGTTCCCTATGTATATGCTACCAAAGCTCTAAAGGAAGTCCTTGGCTAAGCAAGTGGGAGGAGAATTTTTTGAAGTGTTAAGTAAGCCTTGAAAGCAGAAGCTTCTTTTGCAGGTGCAAAAGGAACTTCTTTCTTGCCATTGGTCCAGCAGGTTCACAAAAATGAAAGAATGTTTAGGTCAACACTGACACCCTGACTGTGAGCTGGGAAACTGGGAGAGTTCTTTTTCTTCTCCAGTCCCTGAACACAAGCAAAATGTAAGCTGCTGACACTCACCAGCACTCTAGCTTTGAAAACAAATCAGAAATAATAAATTCTGTTTCCTTGCTGCACACAACAATTTAGTTTTAGAAATTGAATTGATATGTGAAATGTTTAAATAACTTTTTCTTGTACACAAGGATATTTGGATCTTTTTACTTCTCCAGGAATGCTAATGCAGAATATCGTCTTCCACATTTTAACACAGTCTCCATTTCCAGCCAAGTACAGATTAACAAAATCACAATTAAAAAATTAAAATGCTTTCTGGTTTCCTAAAAATATGCATAAATACTTTGAAAAATAATTTAAGGATGCTTACAACAAAAAATGTTAAAAAATCCAAATATACATATGCATATATGTGTATGTGTATACTGTATGTCCTAAACAGTCAATGGCCAAATTGCTGCTACTTCTTAGAATTAACACTAGATCTGTCTTACTGCTTCTCATGTCAGTGAATCTGCGAGGAGAAAACTCTTGGTGGCACAGCTTCCAAACCTGCTGTCCCAGGTGTCTGCCCTCCCCCCGCAGGCCTGGCTGTGCCCTCAGCTCTATCCTATGTGGGCACAGAGGGCATCACAGCAGCTGCCCCAGCAGGGAGACACATGGTGCTGCTGGCTGGTGAGCACAGTGGTGACACAAGGGTGGCTGGTGACAGGCTCAGCGTCCTCCGTGCAAGGAAAGGGGAAGAAGGCAGGCATTCAGTGCATTCAAATACATCCCAGGGGAAAAAAACAGTAATCTGACATTTTTAATGCTTATAGAACTCATAACATCGGGAGATGTGCCAGCTGCTGAAGGTGCAAGTGCAAGCACAGATGTGACATCTGCTTCACTCCCACATGCTGCACTGACATCCATGCGTGGGGAGCCAAGTCCTGCTCTGGGATACTCACGTGTGATGCCCTTTCTTTAGCCACATCTATAAGGCCTGGGCTCACTCGTAACTGCAAAATGCCAAAAGGATTAAGAGCCAAATTCCACCCTCACACACGTACAGCTACCCACCCTGAAAGGGGGGAGTGCTGCAGATCCATACCTGATAGCAGGCTCTGGCTGCAGCTCCTGCCAACAGGCTGAGTACAGCTTGGTTTGCACTATCTAATTCAGCAAAATTTCACTCAATATTTAATGCAGGAGTTTTTAGGAAAAAGCTGTTAAAGCTGAATTGGATACTTTGAGTTGTTTTTCCCAGCATGTGAAATATGCTGAGTCGCTCCATATCCTTTTTGATTAGCCTAATCCTATATCCAAGATTCCTCTACCAAAGAGCTTGACCAACTTACCGTGCTATCCAAAGCACAGCAATACCAAACAAAGCAGCAGTGTTTTTCCTGTATGGTATATGCTGAGCATAAAAAATGTATTACAGCTGGAAGGTATTCTTTACACCAGAAATATTTAGGGGTTTATAGTGCTCTGATTTCTCCAGCTGTAACTATTAGATGACTGGATTTAATGTGCCTGTCCAGCACAAACCCACGCTCCTGTTTGTAAGGACTATGCTCTGCTAGAACACATTCCCTGAGCAACGCTGTGCTAACATCCACATCTAAGACCAAGTGCACAGTTAGAGATGATATCTTTATGAGAAAAATATAATTGGAATACACAGATAAGCTTTAGAGCAAATAAATCCTTCCTCATTTTGAAACACAAGCAGCAAACTTCAAAGCTAGAAACTGAACTGAAAACTATTATGCCAAGTATAATTTTTCTTTGTTGAATTTAAATTAATCAGGCTAACTGGCAGAACAAAGCAGTTGATGTCCATGCTCACATAAGGTATAGCAGGAGAAATAATTCTATGATAACAATTTAGTAATAAAATAATTTGTTGAGATGCTGAGTTTTCAGTATCTACAACATTTAGGTGCCAGACTCATGCTCAGACACTAAATATATATAGTCAATGAATACATGTAACAAAAGTTAGTTGAAGAAATCCCAATACAGAAGATATCAATGTTTTGAAAAAAAAAAAGCCTGCATTAAAGACAAATGTTTATTATTGTTTATAATTACAACTAGCAGTGAACTACCAAATCAACATAAGCTTGGGCAAATGCTATTACTGTCACCTTTCATTATGTGCTGCCCACATGCTTATGTTGCTAGCAAATTTAGCCCAGAAGAATGGTCATATAAATTCAATTTAAACTTAATCACAAAAATTAGAAAACTGTAACATACAAGAGAGCTGCAAATTTCAGCCTGGTACTTGTGAGACTAAATTAAATTAATTCAACTTCTACTTTAAATGTATATTAAGAGTAAATACTTGCACAACACATTGTCGATTATTATAACATACAACTAACCATTCTGTACTTGCACCAGCTGGCAAAGATCAGACCAAATCTTGTGTTATTTCCAATCACTTATTGTAACAGTTCTCTTTTAACCACTTCTCTGCTACACGTATAAGTGGACAGATAGACTGTCTACACCACAGACCACTTACCTTGCATATTAAATCTATAAAGGAACAGAGAAAAACATGGAATAAGAGTAGAGTCAAATCTGTCTCCCAAACTACTTACCAATTCTTCTGCAAAAGGTTCCCCAAAATCAGCACTATTTATGTAGCAATACAAATAATTTAGATATTCTCTTAAGGCTAAATAAGACTTCTAAAGAAAGCATAAAAAGCACAGAAAAAGAAAATCAGGCATCAGTCTCCTTACCTTTGCTTTCCGAAGGACATGGCCTCGACATGGAGAATTGTTTGCTGAGGGAGGTCGCTTCAGAGCTGCTGCACTGTTCACAGGTATTGAGCATTCTGTATCACTGGTATCACAGCTGGAGATGGGAGAGTTTTCCAAAGTTCGGTGCTTGAAAATTGGAGACTAGTGAAGAGTGAAAAGCCTATATTGAGTTTCCTCCAAATAGTCACATGGGCAGTATTTTCTATCTAGATTAAGAACTGCAGATCCTGCAGATTTTTTTTTTTTTAAGAAAACATTCATAATAATGATGAATAAATGAAGAAGAGATTAGAACAAAAGAAATAAAACAATGTGTGTGTGTATGTTCTGTGATAAAAATTCAGGTTTCTTTTCTGTGGTTAAACAACTATGGGCCATCTGGAGGAATTGATGCATCCCTCTCTGACCTTTCTGATGGCTGCTTCTGACACAGATCTGTAGAACAGGCCGGGATTGCCATGGTCTATCATGAATATAGGATGTGTAGCCCTTGCAAAGGGTGACAGTGACTGATAGGGCACCAGCACAAGTAGGTCTCCATCATTGCATAAGGGCTTGGTGCATTTAAATCTCTCTGGGATGGAGAAATGTCTCAGTTCCTCCACGTTCACAATCACTGAGGACAACAAGGCATCAGTTTTTGCACATTATCCAAACACATACTGCCAGTGGTTCCCATGCCTACCTGCTCTCTGTTGCCACAGAAAATGTAACACAGAAAGACATTTAATTCAGCTCTTTTTTTGGGGACTTAACTATTAAAAAACTCTCAGTTCCCATTCATTTCTGCTGGAACTGAGACAGCAAGGCGCTCCCAGTCCATGGTACTGGGATTTGCATATTTAGTGTCTTTGAGTACCTGTGGGCTTGATGTTCCTGATTTTGGCTCAATAGCCAAGCCCAGTGTGATGCCACCAGCCAAAGCTTTCTTAAGGCTCTCCTTCACCTCGGTCAGTTCTAGTTCCAGGTTTACACGCTCAGCTTCCTTCAGCTTACACTCCTCTTCCAACTTCTTTAACTTGTCTTCAAGAACCACTTGGGTCTTCCTGCCTGTCATCCACAGCAATTTTATTATTTCCATAAGAAGGTTAAATTGAGAGTTACAGAAATTATTTTCTTTGCAAAAAGTAAGGAACAAGGTCTCTACATACCAGTGACATCATTAAAAAGCTATGTGCTTTACATGAAACACTTTTTTCATGTAAAAAGTTAAGCAACATAAATTAAATGCTTTCTTTCAGGTGCCTTTGCTCAATTTCTAGTCTAATTTCAAATCAGTATTTGTTTTGTTACTTTTCTGTATCAGAAAAATATAATTACTCAGTCATGACAAAATTATTCCCATGTTCTGCCTGTCTGAATGTCCCATCAGTATCATTTCATACATTTGTGTACATATACAAATGTGTATACAAAATAAATATACACATATATTTTTATTTTTTACATTTTCTCCCTATACAGAAAGCAAATATAAACATTACGGAGTATTGCTTAACATCAAAACTAAACTTCATGTCTTCAGCACAGAACACAAAGATATTTGGATAATTTAAGCCTACTCAGCTGAGAATTCAGCACATACCAGCATTGACTTCAATGGCAGCACGTAGATCTTTCCTTTCTTTTCGGAGCTGGGCCAGCCTATTCCGGAGTGCTTCTTTCTTCTTTAGCAGCTCCTCCTCTTTGCTTTGTAACCTCTTTGCATCTGCCTCCACACGATTCTTGCCGTATTTGTACTGCTCAGCATCTGCGCGTATAAGATTGTAGTTAATTAGGGTTTAAACTAACAGTAAAGATCTGAACTATTCCCCGAGACCGAACATCACATGAAGTATGTCATAGTTTGAGAAATTAGTTTGCCATTCCTCTTCCACTGGCTCTTTCTTAAGGTCTGTGATTCCTGCCAACTTCTGCAGCACAGCCACACCATAGATAGGGATAGAGAGTCTGTTCTCTACGTTGAACTCGGGAAGATGAGAAACATCAGTTACCTTGTAGTGCATTAGTTTTGAAAAACAGCCTTGGCTTTCTATGTAGTTCAAAGGATGGAAAGGAGGCTTCTCTTTAGCTATGACCCCTTTGTTTTTAATTGGAAGAGGTGAGAATAAAAACTATCTGTTTGGCCTGTTGCCTGGTTTTCATTCCTACTTCAAGTGCTGAAAGCACATGTCCTTTCTCGCCTGACATAAGAGAATACAAAGATGTTCATACTTGTTTGATTCTTGAGAGTTTTCTTTTTTCTTTTTGACCTTCCCATACAAATGCTATTATTTCAGGGATCACATATATCCATGGTCTAATTTATATCACAGCCTCCTCTATACCTCTGCTCCACTTGCAGACTCAAAGAAAATAGGTCAGCTAAGGGATCACTTTGTCTGTCTCCTTATCTGAAGACAAACTCTACAGCATTAAATCATTTCTGATAAATAGTTGTTAAACTAGTTTTAGTCAGTCTTTAGTAACCGAGACGCCTTTACTCCCACAACTACCTATTCCAGTATCAGGTGTCCTCCATGGTTAGAAAGCTAATTACTTTTGTTCCAAAGTCTAACATAGATTTTGTGTTGTCATTAAATTTATGCCTTCTTAAAACTTTATTAAGTTTTAAGATGTTTCAACTTTTATCATGAGATTAAAAAAAACAACATTCATTTTTTCTCTAGAAAATACCATGTTTGTGACTCTGAATTTCAAAAACCTTACTATAGCTCCTTTTCTCCTGCAATCCCTGTTAGACATTTCCTAGACAATCCACCTGTCCAGAAAAACCTTTTTTCTGAATATGTCACTCACTAGTTGAAATCTCCTCTCTCTGAGGTAGTTTTTGATCTGTGTGGTTGTGTTCCTCTCTGTCCCAAATGAAGAATCAGTATCTTTTTTTTTCCTGCTGTCCTCATGACTTCGCAGCCATGGGTCCACATTGCATATTTACCATTCTCCACATGACACACTTTTATCTTGTGGTATGTCTGGAGTACTGAGTCACCAGTGCACACAGTATCTCCTATTCAAAGTATTGATGGGTATTTCCTCCTTAGCCTCTCAGACACAGAAGAAACACAGTGGTTCTTTATCTTCTTTGCTGAGACAACACCTATTTTGGGTATCCTCATGACCCCGATCACAAGCGAGGCAGCAGCAAGGAGAGATACTTACTGGACGCAGTGCGCTTCACACACGACACTGTTTCAGATTTCTTCGGTTGGCTATTTAAAGTTCTAGCTTTTCCGGCGATGCCATTAGTAGTCACAGGAGGCTTCTTGCCCTTAAACTGTTTGAAAACAAAAGTACAAATAGGCTCCAGCTATTCTTGTGCCACTGGCATTACAGTCACCCTTTCATCAAGGGCAAAGCTTGACAGAAAGCCGCTTGCTCAGAGAGCCTTAATAGAGCGCATTGATTGAGCTGGAGACAGCACTTCCTCCAGAGATGTTGTCTCTGAGAGCTGCCTGGCCATACCAGCAATCACAGGATATAAGAAGGGATGAACTCCCCATCTCTGGCGGCATCACGGTCTCCACGGTATTTAAAACTCTAGCATTAATGGAATTAAAAAAGCCATATAAAAAATGTACCTTTGAAAAAATTTTTACAGTAAAGATTCTTGAAACACAAGTTTTTCAGTTAATTTTATACAAAAAAACACATGAGGATTTGTTGCACAAAAATTCAACACTATTTCTTATTTACTATATGACCTTGCCATCCTTGTGGTGCACGGATTTAGCTTTTTTAAACAGTATAATTATTACATATTTCTAAATGTTAGGAGTTAACATATCAATTTCCCCTTAAACAACCTCTAGCTACTAATTAAAAGCTTTTCTTACTTAAAAAGCCCTCTCCTAATGGCCAGACAGGCTCACAAGATTACCAGGAACAGAACATTTCATGTTCAAGAGGTTTTCATTTAGAGGGCTCACTGCAGTTAACTGAACCCTGGGAAGATCAACACTGTCTTCACTAATCATAGTGTTTCCAGGGAGGATGCCTGAGCCAAGCACAAGGCATCTGTGTGCCATCCTCTGTTCTCCTCCTTCCAAGTTTGTGAGGATTGAACTGGGAGCGCACTGAGAAGCTTGTTGCTGCAGTAATTCACTGCTCATGTCCACCTCCAACTCTGCAACTGAATTCTAATATACTAATATGAAGTTTTTAAGGGTTAAGTGAGTTAACATGCAGTATGACCAGTACCTCATACAAAGGAAACACTTATCTAACTGTTCCATATCAGATTAGACTGAAAATCACCCATCACTGTGATACAGTCACAGGTTTATGTCAATGACCATCTTTTGGAGACAGGCTATGGGCTCTGAAAGGTCCTGGCATGGCTCTAAGCAAGGCTTGCTCTGTCGCCCTGCTGGGGTCAGCCCATCTGCCACAAGGGTGAGCACAAAGGACTTCATCTGCTCTGTAGCTTCACATTCCAGCTAAGGTCAGAAGCCTAAAGCCACCCTCAGAAAGCAGCAGAGACATAGGCTTTTTTTTTTCAGAGGAAGAAAATAGCAGCCAGTAATTTAAATACAGTATATATGACTATATTCAACATAATTTAGTAAATATATAGCATTGAGTTATTATATATATGTATATTCACAAAATACATTCACAAAATATATAACAACAGTATATACAATATATAGATAAGTACAATTCTAAAGAGTCAAATTTGCTGTCACTGTCAGGTCATATTTAACTTATCTTTTTTTGTTTGTTTGTTTGTTTGTTTATAAGTCACCATGGCCTACGGAGCGAGAAGGCAGCTGGACATGCATTCAGGTTATGTATGGAAGGTCACATCTAATTTTTTTAAATTATTACTCACAATTTTTAAATCATCAAAAACACATGGGGAAAACCTTTTCCAGGTACCAATACTTCCACATTAGAATTTACAACTTTGCAAACCTTTGTCATTTGCAGTGGGCTCATGACTAAACTCCAAGCACTTCAGCGCTAACACTAAAGGATGTAAATAGCCAACAGATAACAATCAGATAAACAGAACAGCCAACAAATAAAAAGCTTTGTCAAGTAGTAAACAGTACAGTACCTGCGAGCCAGATCCCCTCCCCACAGCAGAGGTATTAGTGACAGACTGAGCAGAAGACAGATTGGATGAGACAGGGTATTTGTAATGGTTAGAGGAGAGTTTGTCAGTAGATAACCTATTGGGTTTCCTGTCAGCTGGCGGATAGCGCGCAAAGATTTTTGGAGACGGCAAGTTATCGTACAGGCCTGCGTTATCATAAAGCATTTCTTCTCCAATGTTCCTGCTACGAGAAGAAGGAAAGCCATCTTCTGGTTCCCACTGCAACACATACACCTGGGCAGTTAGTGAACAATACACCATGCAGAACCCCCTAAGTGAAATTAAAACATTAGTAATGCAGCGAACCCTCAGTGCTTAGCAAGCATACGCTTATTGCCCATGCTGAAGTCAAACTATTTAGAAAGAGGGGGGAGGACACAGTGTGGAAAGCAAGTATGGCATTCCATGGCTCGCATCCTCAGCCCTGAGCATGTTCCATAGTATGAGCAAACCTAACACCCTCACTGTTTTATGGGCTGCATCTTCAGCTGGTGGCTCAAGCACTAAGGAGGCACAAGCAGCCTGTGTTAACAGGGGGACACTCACAGGCTACACAGATGAATCTGTGGGATTACATCTGGTATAAGAGATGTTAAAAGCAATATGGTCTAAGGGGTGTTTTTCTGCTTTGTTTTTTTCTTTCTTTTTTTTCCCTTTCTTCAGGCTGTATGACTTACCACGAATACCAGCTGCTGGTATACTAGCACTATGTTTATTTTGATGGAGAATTATTATTCTGAGCTACAAGAACTAAAATAGCTCTTTTTAATTTTCAGAAGAATGGGAAGCTCAACAACAGTACTCCAGTGATTCATTCAATTAACCTTAGAAGAAAACAATCCGGTTGCTAAATAGCCTTCCTCAACCCATCCTGGCTGTGGCAACACATTACTCATACAATGCCATGAACACATCCAAGAACTACACAGAGAGTGCTCACCACATATGTGGTTATATATTGTTCCAGCGAGGGGCTTTCTACTATCTTTTTGACATTACTGAGACATGCTGGAGGACATATATATTTCACACTTCAAAACTCTTCATTTCTTCTGAGTTTGTCCTTAGTGGGGGCCTTAATGTAGCAGCCCAAATTAAGAGCTGACATGGGCTGTAGCTCCCCTGTAAATATTCCTGAGGACCACAGATTGCTATGGTTTAGCATCCACTATATGTTAAACCCTACTACACATCTGCCTACAGTCAGCTCTGAAATTTATGAAGATGGAAGTGACCACTGTGGCTCTCCTTTGGGATGAGCGGTACCTGCTGTCATCTGGAACGCAGCCCCAGGGACTGTGTGTTTGGGTTTTGGTGTTTTTTCAACAGAAATCAAAAAATGCCTGATGTAACTGACTTAAACTGTAACTGAATTTTGCCAGGTCCAGAGTGATCTAAAAAATACCCCCTCAAGTGAGTATTATATTCAAGGACTTGGCAAAAAATCGTCAACAGGCAATGTCTCTCTAAAGGCACGTTGGCTCACGTGCAGGTTAATGCAAACAATATGTCCCATGCCCCTTCTATTCTGTAGGTGTGAGAGGAGTCTGCAACCCCCAATCAAAAAAACATGACTTCATTTGGAAACTGCCCAGTGAACATTTCTAGATAATTTAATTTTCAGATGTCCATGCATTCAACACATGCAAACCATTTGTTCTGTGCAAATTCAATTCTTACCGATCCATTTATGCAGGGAACATCATCATAATGAAGTGCCATTCCACTTGGACAGGCATAGCCGTTGGCAGTGCTTCCCCGGTATGGATTTGTAGATATAACTCGCCTGTTCATGAAACTGAATAAAGCAAAATAAAAATAATAAAAACCAGGGCTTAAACCTAAGTCTAAATTATGATTCAGTGGTATGTTCCCCATGTCTGATTATGCAGCCTGGAAGCACACAGCTTCTCACTTTCTGCAGGACAGTTTTAATTGCTTTGCTACTCACACGTTGCTGGTAGCAGCCAATATTATAACATATGTTCCTGTTCTCCATTCTTACAGTGGGAATACGACTGTGTGAAGGCCAGGAGGGCAACAGCTGTAAATGTTCAGTGGCATGTTTACATGGGAACCTGCTGATTTATGTTATACACCAGATTTCCAGTGTCCCAGAAAGGTTCCCTTGCTGTCCACACTGGGGAGAAGCAGGTGTTGCTGGGTGCATGCATGCTCAGGGGGATGCAAACTTAAGAACTGAGAGAACCAAGAATCAAATCCATCAAAAACTGAAAAGAAAAAAAATAAAAATAAAAATGCATGGAATGTCAATGAAATATCCTGAATGATTACTTCCTCAAAATGTGGGAATTTTTCTTTTCTATATCAGAACTTTTGGCTGGGTATGGCACTATGCTTCCCAACTCTCTCTGTGTAATTGTGCATGCAAATACTCTATATGCTTATTCTTGCTGTTCCACATGGTGGATCTGAGTCCTCTGGAAATTTCAAAAGGGATATATATATGCATAATATATTTTAATTTATTCCCCCTTATCCTGTCCCAATCAACATTGTTGCTGATTTTAATGGAGTTCTGCAGAACACATGCAAGACATCAAGAACTACATTGGGTTTGCAAGGATCTAACAATGCAGAAAATGTGCCCAACAGCATTAATGACCTCCAAGGTGAGTTTTCCTTTGTAGTAACTGCTGGAATTGAGAGAGATATAAAGTAAGATCCCAAATAATTCTTATAGCTTCAGGTGTGTGTGAATGGGAAAACAAAGTTTTCCATCCCAAACAATGGAACTATTCAGACTCTTTGCTGACATTCATAAAATATGATAAAGCACTACTAAAGCAGAGAGGGTCTTCTATAGCACTGGCAGGAGCTCAGGAATGCTGTGGTTTGAACAGTTGCTTTCTTTTGGCTTTGGAATAACATGGAGCCCATTGAATTTCTCATTCAGAGGGAGAACTGGGGCTCACCTGAGCCGCAGGAGACCTGAGCTCACAGGAGGGACAAACCTGCCCAACTCTGTGTGAACTTTCCAGGGCAGTGTGAGGGTGGAATAACCATTAGACAGAAGCTTTTCTAACTTCAAACAATCTAACAACAAAAAGCCCAAGGAAACGTCCATGATAAAAATGTTTTTAACTTTATCATATATCATACATTATTAGACCTTATTAAAGGGCTGCATTTGTTTACTGTCCTTAATGAAGAGGATTACTCCAGTGTTTCTGGTTGGTCTGAAGAACTGTATTTGGGTTGTCACTGAATTTCTTTTCAGTTAAGTGGCTTCAGTGAGAGTGATACATAATAACCGTGTCTGAGAACTGGGATAGTCATTAATGACATCTGATGCACCTGTAGTAACTATTTCCACCACCAAAGGAAGCTAAGATTTATCTAAGGATCTGCAAACACTTCAGAAGCATTATTTCACTAATCCTCACTAATCCTGTTTTCAGACGCATCCATGTAAGTTAATTATATTCTGAAACTGCTAGATGGAAAATGAAGAAAACCCACTTGGAATAATTTTTCCTTCAGCTTTTCCTAGATACTTAATGATTTAAACAAAGGAAATTGATGGGCCAATTAAGGAAGAGCCAATAGTTTTGCAAAGCATCAGTCTCAGGAAATGAATAAGCAATAATCTGAAGTGACTCTGCAATAATCAAAGTTTTAATGATAACTGCATTTAATTTGGAATACTGATATCCATTCTATAATGGGCAAATAAGTATTTTATTAACATTTAATTATCATTGTAATTTCTCCTCATTTTCTAAGAGTAGCTCAAAATCAGCAGACAGTTACTCTACTTGCTTATCAGCAAACCCTTGCAGGCTCTTAAAGACACCCAATGAATTTTAACTAATTCTTAATAGGGGAATTCTGCTATTTTGCAAGTTGTTTGACATTACTTTCTAACATGTGGTCTAGTTGCATATGTTTTTTCACTTGGCTCCAATTAGTATCACATTTGTGCAGAAAAGGAAAGCCATGCAGTATCTGAGGGAAGAGGTTACCATTCTATTTCTCTTAAATGTGGTTATTGCTTGATGCTGACTGAAGCAAAAATACATGTCAACACAAAAAAATTTTTGAGCCCTATTAACTTCTAAAAAGGTATCAACATAAATCTGTATGCTAGGTGCATTTTAATTCTACCAAAATTATCTGGTTTTCACAAAACTGGGCTTGTGGTAACACTGAGTCACTTTGATTTCTACCAGAAGACACTGATTGAAGCTGTGCATTTTCTCTTGTTAAACTTGTCTTGGCATCTCACTAATGGCAGGAGGATCTTCTTTTGGACAACTTTTTTTTTTTTCATTTCATGTCTGTTTAAATTCGAAATGGGCAGATGGGGTGTGATTCCCTAATGTATTAAGTCACACAAATTCCAAGTTTGTAAGGAGAGTCTCATTTTGCAGTGGGCTGAGGGATGATGCCTTTGCCAGCTGCCTCCTCAGGCAACCCGTTTTGGGACCGCGGGAATGTCTGCAGCAGGGCATCCCGCCTGCCCCAACTGCTTCTTCACTCCCCTTTTTAAATGACCTCATCTAACCAAGGAAATATGGAAGCCTTTTCCCACCAAAGACTGCTGTAATGCCTAAAATGATTCAAACGTGTAAATCACTATATATGCTAAGCATGATTACCCTTCTTAGCACAGGATCAGTAATGGGGAATTCGCCAGACTGATTTGCAATTTAAACAGTTTTCATGCTGTGCCCTAGACACTTTCCCAATTTCCACCTCCTAAATTAAACCCCAGAAATTAACTGGAATGGGGTGAGCTTGATGAAGCTTTTAATTAATCAGAAAGAACCTGAGAAGGAAACACTGAGAATGTGACTATCCAAGGCTTAAATTTGCTATACATTTTTTTAGTGTGTAGCATATATTGGCCAGTAATTTGCTGTCTATTTGGCTATATGTAGAGCAAATACAGCCAGAAAATGTGAATTACATAGCTGCGTACATCGGAATATTTGTTCTCTTTCAGTGATAGTTCTAAGTCTTCAGGCAAAATAAAAGATTAAAATACAGCATTTCATAAGGGGACTTACTAAAAAAATTAGTAAAGATTTGAGTGAAGTTGCATAGTGCCTTGCATCTTTTACAGAACTTAGCAGGATGCCAACACAATAATCATAAACACATCTAATATGTCATGATGCTGAAACACTTCAGGAATTCAGTATTTGGCAAAGAAGGAGGTGGATTTTGATAAGCTGTGTTGGCAGTGCAGTTAATATATGGATATAAATTCTCAGAGTACTGGAAACACCCAGGAAGCTGAACACCTCTCACCAGAAAGTCTGTTTTGCAGCCTGGATGACACTTGCTGTCATTTCCACGTCGATGTAGTCATAGTGCAGAGCTCCAGGGTCTGTTGAAGACCCTGTTTCCGCCAGCAAAATTCCTATCCATCTGCCCATGTCTTCGGAGGAGGATGCCTGTGAGGAGAGGGCAAGAACATAGGTCAGGTCTTGGCTCTGCCACTGAGCTGAGCATTATTGCAAAACGGCACATTCTTCTTGGTTGACAAATTGCTACCACATTGTAGGAGAGGCTCTGGTTTCACTCTGCTGAACTCCTAAAAACCCCAGGATTTCTTATTAAATCTGTTTTGCTAGAAGGAGTGCACTTTAAGTAAGCTGTGTGCTCATCAGTTATGATGTAATACAAAGTAGGCACTCCACAAAAAAGAGGAAAAAATAATTGTTTAAGGCTAGTGGATTTAGATTCAAGTACTGCTTATTTTAGACTTCAGAATATTGAAAGCTTTAACAGAATTATTTTCCTATGCTAGGCTGGGGAATTTTAGATAGCATGATTCCTGAGAAGAAAGTGTTACTGCTAAGTAGAAACAAGAAGGAGGAAGGAATAAAATAGTGAGGAGATTTTAATGTTACTTTGTGAAAAAATTCACAAATTTGTCTAGATGACAGCATTCATTTTTCTGATAGTGTAAGTAAAAACATGAATACGACTAAAATAATTTTTTCATATTTTATTTCAAATCAACAATTTGAAAGTTAAACAGTAGCAAAATAATAATGGACAAAAGTAGGGGAGAAGAAAACTGCTATTTCTAAATATCTTCTTATTTTTTAATATTTCATTGCCTTTCACAGTTACTTGATCTGTTTTCTAGTTTTTCAACTTCTTTGAACTGCTTTCACATAAAACACACCTAATTGCAAGGACAGGAGACTAACACGACCTGTAGTTGGAAACCCAAAGTGATTAAAGTGCCCATCCTGCCACTGAAAACAAAAAGTTGTTTCCTCCTACATCTTTATTATACTTGGTTTCTCATTTCAGATTTTAAAATATGATGAATAAAGCCCCTATAGAAATTCTGACCCACCTAACATAGACAAAGGTGTGACCTTCATAGCAGAAGGAGCATGCCAGTGTGTCAAGAGACACACCAGGATGCTGGCACATTGTATTTTCTGACTGCACAATTACCTTAATATAGGCATAGACTGAGCAAAAGGAGTTCACATAAGTAGCAGACAAATGAGAGTTAAGAGCTCTAGAGCTCCCATCAACAGTGATCCATTATTTAATTATTACTAAGTTATTTACTAAATGTAATTATGTCCCTGATGTAAAAGTGTGCCTACAGAAGGAGCAGGAATATTTTAGTACCAGGTCAAGGGAAGGTCAGTGTAGAGAAAAGCATCTTACTGAGACGATTTCTGTACTACATTAAATGTCAGTTATTTCCTTGTCTGTGACACTTAATATTTCTTCCAGTATTTCTTATTCAGCTCTGCAATAATATTATTTCAAAGATTTTTTTTTTTTTGAATGGACAGGTTGCAATGAAAATGCTTCTCTAATTTAGCTTGTGAGTGTTTATATAAGTCACAGTCATTAGCAACCACTGCACCTCAAGCACAGCCACCTCCTGCCCATTTCGGAGCAGGCGGAAGGTCAGGGGATGCTTCGAATCCAGTCCCAGGATGACTTCGCAGCCACGGAGAGGGATAGAAACAATGTGTGTCTTCAGATCTGTCCTGTCCTTGTGGAAAATCAGTTTATTCTCTTTCACTCTGCACCAGCGCTCACGCCAACGGTTATTAGAGAGCACATTGAGATATCCTGCAATAAAATGAAATGTGAGATATTTTATTTCTAACTTTTTTTGAAAAGAAATTAAAAAAAAAATTTATTTCTCAGTGTAATGCTAGCCATTAAATAACATGTTCCTCTTCTAACAGAAAGTCCAGCTGGGCTTTAGGAAGATAAGTGAATGACCCTGTCTCACTTCTTTTAATCAAAACTATCACTGTGACAATAACCTAGAAAAGCGCATATAAACATGTGACCCTGCTCATGTACAAATGGCTGTGCTGTGTCAGTCACTGCAGCAGCTGAATGAGAAGGAGCACACTGATACCCAAGACTTTGGTAAGAATGGGAGAGGGACTGTGATAAAACATTACATACACAGTCCAAAGTCAATGTGCTCACACACCCTCCCTCTCCATGGATAATGGCTTTGATAACTGTGGCTGACCAAAATTATCTGGAAAAATAATGGCTCATATTATATAATTAGGTAATGAGATACCTTCTGTAACATCTAAAAGCAGTGTTTTAAAGACTTATTAGATGTTGATGCTGTATGTTCTGATTTCATTTAGAAAAAAGCAATGCACATCTGATTTGTAAACCAGAATTTAAAAGATCATTACCCATGCAAATAAAAGTAAAATTCATACTGGCTTATATGTATGCATCATACTGTATGATATTTAGCTAAACTTAAAACTGAAAGTTTTAAAATAGATTTTTTTTTACCCAGGGATGATACAGTACCCTACAACATACTAAAATGTCATTAACAAATTGCCTTTTAAAAACATCCACTTCTCTTATCAGGGTTTATATCAATACAGTGTCTAGGCATAGAACACCACTAAATGGGCAGTGTTTTGCAGTTTTCCTTCTCTGTCCCATAATAACATTCATTTCAGAGTCAAACCTTACAATCAAAGCCATGACCACTTTTCTTGCCTTATTCTAGTTTGTGAATGAAAAAAAAAAGTTTTATTTTTGCTTCCACATTACAAGCAGTACATGAATTCAGCATGTTGCTGCTTCCAAACAGGCTATGAAGAAGGAAATAAATGGTATCTTGGAAAGGCCAGAAGTGAGGTTAAAAAATTGTCTTCTATCTCAAATCTGATTTTCATTTAATCCTGTTGGAGAGCTTTCTCTTTGGTTTTCATTAAAATTATGACTTATTATTAATTTTTCTGGGTTTTCCTTCCAACACTATGGTTCCAACATCCAAATGTGATCCAACAGGATATAGCAGATCAGAATTGCGCACATCTTGGAAGGTGCTATAAAAAATGAGGATGTGCACAATCCTCTGGGGTTTTGGCTCCTTGTGATGATCACCCTCTCCAGCTCTTCTCTCTCCTCCTGTAACAAAACCCTGCATCACTGTGCATTACATTACAATCCCTAGAAATGAAAAACCCTTCATGTGCAAGCCAGATGGCTTGTTTTGGAGTGAGAGTCCTTTTTTTCAGTTTTCCCCCTCTATTTCCAATGCACCTCTCAGAAAAGCTGTCCAAAACTTACTACTTCAGCTGAACTATGCAGGATCCCACACTCTTCCCCCCACGTATCTCTGCTTAAACCTTCAACTGCTGACATGACCAAAATGCCTTGAGTGTGTTTACAGCTGGGGCATTAGTACTTCCACTTAGCCCAGGCAGTGTCTAGGACCAGTGAAGTTCTAGGGAAGAGCTTTGCCATGACTCCAAGTGCTGGTGGGTTTTAGTTTCCACTCTAGCTGGGTGTCCCCTGAAGCCCTGCTGGGATTTTCCCTGTGTTCACAGGAGGTAGAGCCTTCCAAAGTGTAAAAACCTTGAACTATGGAGCAGCCTCCCAGAGGGCACTGAACTGAGCCAATTTTCTGGTGGTGAGAAATCCTTCTGCAAAGACTTCCTGCAATGACCAAAGCCTAGAACACTTATATATTTTCCTATAAAATCTGCAAGTGGCGCTGAGTAGAGCCAAATGCAAATAGTAATGGCTGTATTTATGTCCATACCCGAAGTAATGATAGAAATACTAGGAATTAGATTGTACAGCTGTGGTTAACATCTCACATCATACAGAACAATCAATGGAGTACGAGAGCCCGGAAGTTTGAGCTTTTATTGAAGCCAGATGCTTCAGACAATGCATCTGGCTGGACACAGCTTTTCCCAGCTGTTCTTCTGGTCAATAAATCACATTTGTACTTAGCTGATGTATAGACACATACACACACACTTATTTAATCAAAGTTTGCTTATGTGAATGATTCCCAAAGTGTGGCTTGAAAGCCACCCGTGATCTACAGCATTCTCTCTGGTGGTCCATGGATCTGCTTCTACCACCTTGGACAAGCATCTATCACACTTCATGTTCTTCCAACTGCTGCCTAATCACTGGGTTTCCCAATGTTTTTCTGGGTGAATTAAAGGGTAAAAGGCAAATCCAAATTCAGAATTCAGTGCAATTGCCTCAAAGCTTTCTAAGAAAAATTGGTTTTGAAAGGAATTGGGTAGAAGGGTGGCTTTTACTCATGTATGGAAGTGTTACTTATCACTTGAGCACTAAGAGGCAAACATGACAATGCAAATACATTGCATTGTTTTAAAATAGCAGAGCTGTGAGGACCTCAGCTAAGTGCATTGCACAAAGTCTTAAATTGTGAGCAAACCTTAACAGCTAAGATACAGAACAAAAGTATTTTCTGCATGCTTTTTTATACACTTCCTTGGTGCTGCCAAGCACTACAGCTGTCATATGGAGTGATCAAAATAAAGACTTAAATTAGCTTAGTAGAAATTTGTTACTTCATTTTGCCCAATATGTACCACTTTAGGAAGCCATAATTAAATTCAAATCACTTTGGTTGAGGCCAGCTGACTGCTGCCTGCTATTCCATAAAACTTTAACCACAATCTATTATAAAAGACTTGATCACTTTCCAAGAACCTTCTTCTGATTCCTAGACTAAATTTATTTCACAGTTCACCCTATATTCATTTTATAACCATTTGCTTGAGAATAGTTCTTGTTTCTTTATGGTTTTGTACACACTTCTGCAAAGAGGAGTGATCTTCTGCTAAGAGGAGTGACATTCCTTCTGAGCATGCACTACCATTTTATTTAAAAAGTAAAATTATGTTAAGTCTCTTTGAATCAAAAGTCTTGATTACTCCTCCTGAAGTCTTGGTGCATCCTTCTGATGTTGGAGGAAAATTATAGCAGTAAAAGCAATTTTAGAGAAATTTCTAGGCTAGAATTCTATAAAGTTTTACTGGCAATGTGCATTTAAGACTCAAAGACAAATATCACTTACCACAGGTTGGAACATCTTCTTCAGCTGATGAGGTCTGTTCATCTGTTGATGGCTTTTTCTTTCCTAAACCAATGATCTTCGTTATTTTTTTCCCTGTTACTTTAGTCACAGTGCCCTTGGCTTCTGTTTTTGAGCTTTTTTTCCTCTTCACTATTAAGAAAGCATAAGTTTGTATTAAAGTGTGTTTACACTAACCAATAAAGAGAGAGAACGTGAATAAAAACAAGTTCAGACAAAAATATTCTGTGTAAGATGAATATTTGTACGAAAGTTACAGACTGCAAAGAGACAAACACTATATGCCCTCTCTAATGCTCTGCGTTATAAAAATCATGACATTCTGAAAGATAATAAAAACAAAAGTCAAGTATCTACTTTTATTTAATCTAATCAAGCTACAAGGTCTCCTTGTCAGCAGACATCATCTAATTTATCAGTATGATGGAGGTAACTGCAAATAAATTTAGCTCATATACACAACAATTAAGTACATAAAACCAGACAGAATATGCTTGCCCAGCAATAATACTCCTGCGATTTACAATTAGGTTAAGATATCACAATTGATGTTTTAGAAAGACAAGACTCATAAATTAACTACTAACAATTAAATTAGTGGGATCAGTATAAACATTGGATAGCTTGGATAGCTAAATTTGACAATTTCTGTGATCATGAAGGCTTGGAAAGAAAAAGCTCTGCTGAAAAGAGGTATTTTGCTATCCAGCCTATGCTTCCATTAACTTCATACGAAACTAGTAGCATGTCAACGATGTGCACTGAGGCATGTTGAGCTGCTGAATGTAATATAACAAGGACTATGGATATAATTTTTAAAAGTGCGTACCTGACTACAATCCTAACAATATTTTTTTTTACAAAAGTTTTATAAACAGATCAGAAAAAAACCAGACCTTTTATTTGCAAAACAGAACAGAACAAAATAAAGTTCAGAAAACACATTCAGTAGCCTAAATTGGATTCCATCACCAGAGCAAAAGTCTCTCTGATAACTGACAAGGCAGTAAAAATTTCCATCAGCTTGCCCTGAGACATGATTTTGATGCACAGTACATTTAAAATAGCTACTGATGGAGTGTCTCTATCTTTATTCCCTGATAAATCAATTCCTTTTGCAGCAAAAGGGAACATTTCAGTGGTTATGTACTCATGTAAACTGAGTGAAAAAGTAGAGGCAAAACCGGGCAAAACGTTCATATGAGAAATGACTGTATGAATTGATGAACTTGTGAAGAAGAATGCAGGGAAAATAGAGGAGCAGTTTGTGATTCACCATGGGATAATTTATCATATTTAGTTTAATTGTTAGCAATCATGAAACATTATTTAGAAACGGTATCTGTAGCCAAGCCTGTACAAAGCTGCGTGGGAAAGGCAGCTCTGCAGGTGCCCACAGCTGCTCCCCAGCCAACTGCACCACACTGAGGCGTGTACACAAGCAAAGGTCTAATTCTCTCTTTTCAAGGGCAGGGTGTTCACAGCTTATACTGTGCTCTCTAAACATGGCAATGAGCTCCACTGATGGAGGGAGGCAGGAAGGGCACCCTTCCCCTTCCCATGTGCTCACGAATGCCTGCCTGGGGGGAAACCTGAGCACAACACCTGCTCTCGGATGGGTTTCCATTCCACACAGCAGCAGCTGACAGCTGACTGTGGCTGTTGAGGGGTAGGAGATGAAAAGCACAGAAAACAGAGACTAAGAAAACCTCATTTCTCTGAGACAGAAGCCCAAAGGAATCATTCCCACGAGTATGAACAGACAGTGGAATAAGCTCATTTCAGTGTTTTTCTGTCCTGTCTTCCCTTCACATTGCTGGGTTTTATTCCTGCAGAACTGAGAGACAGCAGAAATAAGGCCTTCATGACTTAATCTTTTTGAGTCTAAAGAATTACTGATTGCCAGTTTGCCAGTGATTTTTTTTTCCCCACAAAAGCCTTTTCTTCTCATTTCCTTCCCCACGGCAAAGTGAGCAGCTGGTAAAGGGTAGAGCAGAGGCTGGCAGTGGTTTCTGGCTGAAGATGACCATTTTCGGAATTCTCCCTTCCCAAGTACTCCCTTAAATATTTCCTATTGATTATTTAAAAATAGCCTAACATGATCCAGGACCCTGAAAATTATGTCAGCCACACTTCAGTCTTCTTGCAGTCACTAATGCCTATTATCTTTCCTACTACATATTGAAGGTCAGTTTTCAAAAGGACCTAGTGTTTTAAATGACCCTCCTTGAGGCTTCTAAGCTGGGCTACTTTTCCAGCAGCACATACTCCATCATACTTCCCACGGAATACCTGAGCCACCAGGCACTTCTGGACATCATGGTCAACACAGTTTTTGGGTCACAGATGTTTCTCAGCAGGTTTCAGAGATTAAAATGGTACTGAGTTTTATGAAAGCTTAGTAGAAGATTTTACAGGGTGAAATCTAAAAATGTACCACAACTTTCAGAAACCACAAAACCTGATGTTGCTACAAACTGTTGGGTATGCCAGAGAACTGTATAGCCAGGAAATGCTGGAAAATGACCCCGGGAGCAGATAAAGGAAATGAGTCAAGAGGCGAGACAGTGCTGGCACCAAGGCCAGTATTGACATTGTGCTCACTGCAGCTCACGTTACCCTTTATTTAACAGCTGCAGAAAAATATCTTATCTAAACCATGGCATTGCTATATGGCAAGTTAACAAAGTCACAGTATTTCTTCCGCTTTGGGGAGGAGGAAAGGGGATGGGGGAGAGAGCATAGGGTTTGAATGTATTAGATACAACTCAGACAGAATTCCCTCTGGGTTTGAGATTTGTGTTTGTTAGATTACAAGGACTACAGAACATGCATGGCTTCTAAGTAGCATATGCAAAATTATATACATATGTACTTACAAACCCACTGATATTGCATGACCATATACATTTTATTATGTTAATATAAATAATCATACATAGTAGTTTATATAAAAAGGTATCTGTGTATACACACACACATATAAATGGTGTATATATGTGTATACCTACATATGGATGTATACATTCATATCTATCTATCTATCTATCTATCTATCTATCTATCTATATCTACACATCACAGAATCACAGAATATGCTGAGTTGGAAGGGACCCACAAAGACCATCTCCAAAAGTCACACCATGTACCTGAGGATACCATCCAAATGCTCCTTGAACTCTGGCAGGTTTGGTGCTGTGACCACTGCCCTGGAGAGCCTGTTCCAGTGCCTGACCTCCCCTAACACAACTTCAGGCCATTCCCTCAGGTCCTGTCATTGGTCATACTTATAAAATATGCATGATTCTTTACTTCTAGTATTCAGTGATTGCTTTTTTGCTTAGAAGCTGTACACCCATTCTTTATGTTGTCAATATATAGTTAATAAAAAAACCTGTTAGTTGCCTATAGTGGTCATTCAAGGCCTGAAAAACTGTACTTTTGAACACAGAAAAGGCCAAGTCAAAATTTTTGTATTGTTTCCTTATACTGGTTACTTTACCTGCATAATAACATTGAATGCCTTCTGTTACTGCAAAAAAATTATGGAGTCATTCCTGACATAATTGAAATTTCAACTTAAATTGAATCCCAATAAAAATATCCAAAAACTTTACTGCCTATTTTCAAAAGACAAAAGGCCAGGTATTTCACTACCTATCACTCCCCATATGCACACACTACTTACTTCAAACATCTCTGGATCTGAGACATACCTTGTTCTTTCCCATTGCACACAGTAGTGATGCCATTTTCCACAGCACCCTCCCCATCTGAGCTTGGCCTCTCAAATGACAACTTCTGCAGGGGCAAAGAGATTAGCTGACACATAATGCTTGCACCTTCATCAAATCAAGTCAATTTAAAAGTATGCTTACTATGAAACAAAAGATATTTCAAACTCTTATCCACTTGGAAGAGAAATAGTAGAATCTTCAGTTTTAGAGGCTTCAGAGAATCACAGAAACAATAAAATAGTCTATACTTGAAAGCGTATTCAAAATTCACAATATATTATAAAGTAATTTCTAGATTCAAAATGTTGCAATAAAGAATTGCATGAATCAGTTAAGAATATGGTAAAAACTGTATCTTTACATAATGCTTTATAAATGCGTAAATTAGTAGGAAATAGGGCATTCCTACAAGTGCTTCAGTACTTTCAATATGTTCAAAAAAGAGGCTTTTGAAATAAATCTTTAGTGCTGATCATTCTGTAATGGCTGTGCATGAGATACAGGACGAGGGAGATAGAGCTTATGCTAGCACAGATTTGGTGACCACATTACTCATGAGTGGTCAAGCCATGAAGAAGATGTGCAGATTATCACAAAAAATAACACAAGAGAAGTTTTGTTACACCTTCTTATGGCATGCATTTTAGAAAAAAACTATTTTATGATAGTTTCAGTTACTTTGTCAATACTGTGCAGGTGTTTGCAAGTATGTACAGGTAACAGCTTTTACCTGTAAAAACAGGAAGTCTGAGCTGTCCTGGAAGATGCTTTGCTCTTGGTTTCCCAGGTGCAAAGAAACATAATGACACTGACCATGGTGCAGTTCCACCAGAGGGGTGAAACTGGCCATTAGGAGTTTGCTGATGAAGCCCTTGTCAGGAGGATTTTTTAAGCGGGGTCTGCAGAGGGATTTGCTCACACAGATGCCTTAACAGAGCAGGGGCTTAAACTGGTGCTGGTAATGCACTGATCATTCACTGGAAAGCTGCTCATTTTCCTAATTCTTGCTCTCACATCCTGCTGACTCAAAGCAACAGAGACAACCACATGTGAATAGCCAAGTTTCTGTACTGAGACATGAATGCTTGAAAGGGTCTGCCAAAACAGTGACCTCAGCATGACCAGGGAGCTCTTCAAAGACTAAATTCTCCGAAATAAAAGACTTCCCCTTGAAACTTTTGTATAATCTTCAGCTATTCTTCCCTGAGAGTGACACCTCTGCTTGCTCTTTGCATTTGATGGAGAGCATCTCTGCATCCCAACACACACACCAGATCCTCTTAGAGTGCACCCATTTATGGCTAAAGAGAAGTTGGATACAAGCCAGTCTGCTGGTTGTTCGTGGCCAAATGAACTGAGATGGCGGAAATCTCAGCTCTGTAGGATGTGTGCATATATCCAAACAAACAAAAACAACACAGGGACTGTGTGCTTGAAACAGCAACACAAGTCAGCAAGTATTTACATCCAGTGCCTACCAGTATCTCTGTAAGTAATCGCAAGGGATTTTTCATTCATTGTTTTGATAACTTTACCTTTTCCAGCTCCATCTTGTGTACTGGAGAACTTGACAAGGGCCCGTCAGAGTCTACAGCTCCCATACAGTTGCTGCACACATCTTTTATAACCTTAGAAGACAAGGCAGAAGTTATTAACTATTCATTAAATACAAATCAGAAAAATTATATATGTATGTGAAGGGAGATGGGAAGGAGAACCACACAGACATTTACTAGGCTGGCAGGTGTCAGGCAGGCTGCCACTACAACAACTTCTCCACACTCCCTCCCTAAGTAATTTCATGTATGACCTGGAGGAGACATAATGTCTAGAGGTGCAAGGTTTCAGTTTCTGGACAAACTAAGCTGTGAAGGCTTTCTCAAGTAAAGAAACCAATAGTGCTGCGGATTTTCATGTGCTAGTTTTGCAGTAGGAACTCAGCTGACACCAGCAAACTAATTTCATTACAATGATGAAAAAGTGGGATAAAATCCAAGATTCCTCAAGACAATGAACAAGAGTTTTGCCTAACACACCACCCAGATGCTCTTTTTTTTGTTATCAGAGAACTAATGAAGTGCTGATCAATTTAGTTACTACTGCACAGTGGTATTTTACGGCATTGCACATTAACTTAGAGGTATAGATCAAAGTAATTGTAAAGATGCTTGCAGAAAATGGAAATGGAATCTTCTGTTTTTAAAAAGTTAAAGAAAAATCTAGAACCTGGAATTTACTCATATTTTGATAGAATCTGAATGACTTAAAACCCTGAAACTATACAAATGTAAAAACACATGATGAGTAAACATGTTTGATGATTCCCCATGGACATAGCTAAGGTTTTTATCTCTTTTGAGGTTACTCATTATCAGCCTGAAATTGCTTGTGCTGATGAGAACAGATTCTTGATCCAGACTCATGCCGAGGTGGTGCTGAGCTGTACACTGCTGATCACAGGCACCCAGGGACAGCAGAGCCAAGAGAGGTACAAAAGGCATTCTACTCTGTAGGAATAGCTAGAGATGCACACTTTCCCTTTTACATGTACTTGAGTGTGTTTACATATCCAGCTCCTCCCTTTACACTGTTTACAGCAAGCCTGGCTGGCAGAGAGGAGGATCTGGCCTGAGAACTTCTAGTTCCAGGAAAAGGAGCAATTAGCTAACTGTCAAAATCCAAAACTTCTTTCAAGAAGAGAAGCAAATCAACAAAAAATGCCTTTTTAGTTTCAAACTGAACAATTTTGATGTGGAAAATATTAAAATGCTAAAAATGGCATGTAACAGTCTTCACAGCACTGAGGTTCCCTTTAAGAGAGAAGCTGAAACAAATAAAATGTTTATGGGCTTACAAAGACCCTATTACTACACAGGAGTACATCATAAATTACAGGCATTATATGCCATAAAGAAAGGAAGAGCACCAGCCCCATTTTACATGGGGAGTACCCAGGAACAAAAGAAAGATTCACTAAAAAAAAAAAAAAAATCTAAACAAAGCTGGGAAATGAACCTACACTTTTATTTCTGAGGTAGTATCTTAGAACACTGCAGCATCCTTTCTTGACTGTCTGAACTTCCCAATATTTTGTTCGCAAAGCAAATCAAGTATTTCATAGCACTTGGTGCCTCTTATAACAGAAAATTTAGATAGATCTGTTGCAGATCCTTTGCATTTCAGAGTTAAACATAGCTCTGAATTCCCCAAAATCATAAGAATTTTTTAATGTACATTGTTTTATTTTCAACTGCTGGTCCTCAGTATGGTGTAAACACACTGCTGTTTTCTTCCTAGAGAAATGTGACTGTACAGTTTCTGAGAACATTCATTTCTGCCTCTTGAATGACCCTGATTCAATGGCTTATGTTTTCAGCATCTGCTCACACCATGCAGTTAGTTAATTTTGGCAAAGGCAGATAGTAATGGGAGTTACAGACAGAACAGAAGGAAATGATTTGGCAGCACAAACTAAATAGAGTATGTGCAAAGTCATGCACTCAAGTAAATCCAGTTCTTATCATACCCCGCATATTTAAGGAGAAGTTAAAGTGTTTAATTGGGTAGTAATTAAATTTTGATTTAAAAAATGGCACATTATCAAGAGGGAGTTGGTGGTAGGATTTGAGGTAAATGCAAATTAAAGGGTCCAACACTTCATTTGGGTTCAAGATGTTCACTGGCAAAGATTTGCTTATCACCTTCTACGTGCAGTATAATTGTATTCAATGCACAACATAAAACTCATTCTTCTACAGCTCACCAGGATGAAATGTCTGTAATATATAATGGTTGGCTGGATGCACTTTCTGTAATTATGTTTGCAGACAGCTGCCATGATAAATCTGGTTTTCACATGCATATAGCTTTAGCTCAAGGTTTTAAGGATAAAACAATCCACCAGTATTGCCAACTCGCATAATTTCAATCACAAGGCTCAAAAGTTCTCATCAGTTTCTTCTATGTTCCACCTCCTGGAGTCATATGAAAACAAAAGACCACTATTTTCATTAAAAAGTAGTTCTAAGTGAGAGTGGGGAACAGAGGTCAGAAAACGTTTATCCATGGCAATGAAACATGTGAAAGTATGAATAAATGTATCTCAGTGGCTCTGAAACTAGAAAGGAAAAAACAAGGAATGTTCCAATGTCTTATTTTTATTTTACAGCATCATTTGGAAGCCTGCACTGAGAACACCATGCAAATACTCCATTAATAGTTAAAGTTTTCTCACTAACTGGAAAAGGGTAATACTTCTATTTTTCTTACCACAAGTGCTTTTATATATTATATATACACACACATAGAGGCTGATCTGCCAGGAAAATCAAATTGAGATCATAAACAGACTATTTATTAAAATATTTAAAATTTATGAGAAAATGTAATCAGAAAACTGAAGACCTTTCACTTCTTTGGATAGCCACAAAACTAAATAAATTTAAAATAATCTTCTGCAAGAATCTGAAATACCACAATTACAATTACAATATTACAAATAGCAGACTTCACAATTGCCTCTTTCAAATACAGATCTGTAAAAACCTTGTGCAGTCTGAACTGTTATTATTCCTTATTTATAGAATTATGGAATTGTTTATGCTGGAAGAGACCCCTAAGATAATGGAGTCCAACCATTAACCCAGCACTGCCAAGTCCACCACTAAGTCATGTCCCAAAGTGCCACACCTACCAGTCTTTTAAATATCTCCAGAGATTGTGACTGCATCACTTTTCTGGACAGGGCTTGACAACCCTTTAAGTGAAGAAATTTTTCCTAATATGCAATCTAAACCTCCCCTGGTGAAACCTGAGGCTGTTTTCTCTTGTCCTGTCGCTTGTTACCTGGGAGACCAACTTCCACCTTGCTAACAAGCTCCTTTCAGGTAGTTGTAGAGAGCAATAAGGTGCCCCCTGAGACTCCTTTTCTCCAGGCTGAGCACCCTCAGCTCCCTCAGTCACTCCTCGTAAGACTTGTGCTCTAGACTTAGAATTTTCAGCTGGACCAGGATATATATTGAGGATGGCATTGAGTGCAGTGACAAGAGGCACAGGGGAGAAATATTTGTTAGGTAGAAAGCAGGAAAGATTTCCTGCCCTGAGCCACTGACAATGGTGAAGTCAGTGGAATTTCTGCCACATGGTGTGTCTGGAATATTTCTCTCTTTAAAACTCTCTTACTACACAAGCACTAACATTTACTATAAAAACTTCATGCCTGCATTCACCATCAAATTTCTGTAATTCTTGTATCTTATTTTAAATGACACACCAGAACTGGAGGCAAAATACTTGCCCTACATTTATTCTTTCTACATGCAAAGTAAGAAGAAGCAAATTAGATTCTTCTGCATACTTTAAAGATTCAAGCCCCAGATAAAAAAGCACTGGCTCTATGGTAAAATCAGAAAGCCAGATGCTTCCCAGTCACCCCTGCCACACAGAAAACAAATAAATTCTGAGTAAAAGTACATTTGTAGGTAGTTCCTTGTGGTTGACCTCTTTGGGACCTGATAGAGAAAAGTTGTCCTGCACTCAAGAAGTTGCAGACCTCTCTCCTGGTGGATACCCCTGGATGAGTTCAGGCTACACTGTTCCTACCATAGGGATGTGATTACAGCATCTCATTTCATCTTGTATTTTCATGAACCTTACAGGAGAAGCTCACACTTTCAGTATGATCAAGTTCAAGGGAGAAAGCTGACAGCGTGACTGCACATTTACTTTATGTAACCAGGCCAGAAATGCATCCAGCCACCCACTCACTCATCCCCCTCTACCCACACATTTTGCAAATATTGGAATTACTAGAAACAGGATGGGCTGTATCCCCTGGCTCTGCCACTTAACTCTGAAAATAGGAATATGATAAAGCGGAAATCTGCACAACAGCAGAGGGAAAAGGGTTTGGCTCCAGATGTAAGCCAGTATTTCTCATTCTTGAAGCACTCCTTTTTCACTGCTGGAAGAGTACTGACTTTCTGTGACTCTGTCATTTTGGCATGACTAAATTCTCATTTTCTGTCTCTAGTGGACCCTTACACACTATATATGTTAGTGCCAATCTCCTCCTCCTTAAGAAAGCAGCAAAATTCTCTTAGTGTTTTGCAGAGGAGAAACACCCCAAGAAGTTTTACCTAGAGGAAAACCTAGGCAGGAAAGGCAGAAATTATTCCCATAATAACCTACACTTTAAGACTCAAAAAGAAAATCCCTTCACCTTCTATACTAGAAAACATTATTCTCAGGCATCCATTAGCCTGAAAAGATTAATCTTTCTGCCTTACTGCCACTTGTCTGAGCAAAGTGAGGGTGAGACTCTGGCAGACTAGCAGCCAGCAAGCCTATCTTTAGTGCCTGTGTATCCCCTTAAAAATGCTTTTCTGACTTACTCAACCAAGACAACCCCTGTATCATTTCTCCTGCATTATTACCATGAAGTCTATTGCCATATATGGCCACTGAATCAGGCAGAGACCAGGGGAAGAAGTGCTGTGTGGCTGGGGAGGGTGGCTGGGGGTACTGCTGCTGCAAGGGCAGAGGCACCCTGTGCAAGGGGAGCTGTATCCCCAGCCTGAGTGGTGCAGAAATGCAGATCTCACTTCAGGCTGTAAATCTGAGTTAGGTATGATTTAAATATTTTTCCATCCAAAGGTGTGAGTAGAAGAGAGGGGGGATGCTGTCTAGTGGTGAAAGCAGGGACCAAGTCTCAGCCCTCCTGGGTTCTGCTCTGACATTTACTACAACTGGTATTTATTATTTTAGCCAGAAAACTCAAAGAAAACTTACCACTGAGAAAACAAGTAAATAGGATGTTTGTGACTCAGTATTCATGGATGGTTTGATTGGTTTGTTACTTTTTTTTTTTAGTTTAGATATACATCTGGGTTTTTTAAGAAATGTATTGTTTTCTGTGGTACCAGTCACACACACACACACACAGGTTCACAGGCAAGCTGGAGTCCTCTGGCTCTGTCAAAGGCCACTGGCAGAGTCCTACAGATGGGTCAGAGCTCCCACATGCAGCTCAGTCTGTCACCTCTACAGGTGAGGTCCTAAATAGCTCTTATGCAAACTCACTGACCTTGCTGTGACTTGAACTGAGGTATTTCAAACCATCTGTTTGAGACAACAGGGGTGTAAGTCCTGGGAGGTTTAATTTAGTTTGCACAGCCATCACTGCTGGTAATGATGTGCAGTGGAGAAAGAACACGGCCCAATTGTCTTGGGACACAGTACTTTCTTTAAGTTACTTATAAACTAACAAACACTGTATGGAAGTCACTGGTACAGAGGACGCATCCCTAAACACATTTTCTAATCAGCTTTAAGGCTTGATCATTCAGCACTTTATTCTACCCAGCTACAAAATGGAGATAATAATCTCTTTGGAGAACATTACATAAGCCAAGAAAGCAATGTCTGAAGTGTTGAGATCTCTAGCTGGAAATTCCCATAGAAAGTAAAATCAGCCACACAATGTTTACAGTTACAAGCTCAATTTTGCACCAATTTAAACTGGCTAAAGAATAGCTCTGCCAGTAGTTTACTCTTCAGTAAAACTCAGCCCACATTAAGACTGGAGGCGAGAAGTTACTTGACTCCCCTCACTAAGCTCAGGGCAGCGTAAAAAACCAGATGTTTTCAAGGTTTTTTATGAAAGACAGCATGCAGTTAATCAGAGACAAAATCTGGGTAGGACAACCAGACAAATAGACCTATGAGGAGTGTTGCAGGGTCTTTGGATGACTGGATACAATCACAACCATGATTTTATTCTCTCTTCAGAGCAAAACATCCCCCTTATTACAAGAAATTCAGAACTGACTGAACATTGTCAAAATGATATATGAAGAAATGTCTCCTTATGCCTGGAAGATTCACTGCTCAATTACAGACCCTCAGCTGAAGAGATTGCAGCACAATGGCTGCACACCACAAAATGAAGAGAAGTTAACAAAGGGTGTCTAATGTTGGGAGAAAATGAAAACCAAGGCCAATACTCGAAAATGATAGATTACCTCTTATGCATGATAAATCAGAAATAAATTTTTGCACAAGGAATGCTAAGAGAAAGAGAAGGCGTTGGCACCAGACACCATGATCATTTCATTCCACCAGTTTTCTACAACAAGCTACTTCAAAACTTAGTTTCTTTGGCATCCATGTATTTTTGAGAGCCGTTTTCTGTGGCCTAGTCTGAAGGTTCTGTACACATAACACATTCATCTGTATGAAGGAAGCCACTAAACAAGCATCTTCTTATAATGTCAAGTTCTTACTAGTCCTTTTATTTTTAAGGCAGCATTTGCCAGGGATGCTGACAAATAAGTGTAGTTTCACCAGTCTGTTGGATATGCTGAGACAAACAAGAAAATTTCAGACCTTACTAGACCACAAAAGCACACACAGATGCACATATAGTCAAGCATGCATGGAAAAAGCTCATTTTTGGGTCAGAGTATGTAACTGCAAACATTTTTTCATGTACATTTTTGTGGGAGCATTTTAGGACTCAAGTCTGGAAAATTCCACCACTTTATGTTGCCCACCATATTACTTAGATGATCTCAGTCTCAGCTCTAGCCTGAATTTATACTAGCTTTGCTCCTTGCTCAGAACTCTTGACAGGCTCTTTGGTGACATCAGCTATCTTTTTTCATCAAGCATTCATTAGCCGGTAAAAACGAAACTCCCTTTGTGGTTTCCAGTCTAGACTTCAATTTGCACTAGGTTTATCAGCTGGGGGGTTTTGGTATCATCTTTACAAAAAAAAAAGGTCTAAAATATTCTCCATCTATTTAGAAATTGTCTTCCAACAGGTACTTAATAAACAAACATATTTTACACCGATTACATTTGAATTGAAAAAAAAATCATTTGGTTTAGCTTGCAAAGGACAATCTGTCCTCTAAAGCCATTTTGAGTTTTTCAGGACCAAAAGTAAGGCTCTAATTTGACACTTAAATATGAATTCATGAGAACCCATTGCTCCTGGGTGGTAACCGGCCTCAACTGGCACATATTGCTACAGTACCTTTACCAAGAAGGCAGTTTATTATTTAAAAATACGGTTGCAGAGTCCTCTCTGTCAGTCTCTGGATCTACCCAATTTATTAACTACAGAAATCACACACAAGGGACAGAGCACTGGGAAGGACCCTGGGCCCTCTGAGTGAGGCAAGGCAGGGAAAGTCAAAACCACATCTCCCAAGTTAAAGCAGGGACCTCTTTCTCAGTATAGGAATGTACTACACAAAGCCATACAAAGCTCATTTTAAATAAGCTTGAATGGCCAACACATAATTATTTAATAATAATAAAAGACCACCTCTTAAATTTTGCTACATTTTTAAAAATACAGAAAGTTGGGTTTTTTTTTCTCTAAAGGCCATACTACTTCTGGAAAACACTGGAGCTGTTGCAAGAGCTGCACAGATCATTCCTGCTTAGCTGTTGGACAGGCAATTTGTACTGCACTAGCTGAGGGCTGAAGAAATGCTGAGGACTTGGAAGCTGAGTGTTCAGTAGCCTGCTATGTACTTGAAAGAGTTTTTATTAATAGACAACTGTGCAGCATGAAGGAGCCAAATAAAGTGCTGTCAGACTGTCTCCAAATGCTTTGCAGATACCATACTGTCCAGCCACTCACTCTCAGCATACATAAGTGTGTGAACATGCAACTGCACAAAATCTTTTTTTTTCTTTTTTTCTTTTTTTTTTTTTTAAGTAGCAGGAATGCATCTGGGATATGGAAAAATGTAATACTGTTCTGTCTGCCTCTGTGTGGATGCTTTATATACAAATAAAAAAAATTTATGAAAGAACATCTGATAAATGCCAATGGATTCAGAATTACTAATCCCGAGTTTAGAACAACACAGGAAATAAGGATGCAGTTACTATGATCCAATTACAGTGGAATTCCCTTGGAAGAGAATATGACTTATGAATTTCCTTTCATTCCAATCAGTGTTTTTGAAACTCTAGCTGGACTAGTGGGACACTTGGATGGTGCTTGACTTTAAAACTTAGAACAAGATAATGATGTTAGAAGAAGCCTAACAAATACATTTCCACTCAAATGACAACAGAGAGTGCATTTTCCAAGCTAAGATACAAAGTCATGGTCAAAACCAAACACACAAAACCCGCAAACCCCCAAAAGGTATATTCAAATATTGCAAAATAGGAAATTACAGATTAATTTTCCATTTAGTACATTAGCCCACAGCAGAACTTATACCTCTTAAGCTCTATTTTATGTCTCCCTTTACTGCAGAAAAACCATCTGCCATCAGGAAATTCCTATGTGTTTAATTCAATTGCATTTGGAAAAATACAATTTATTCTTAGCAAAATACGTACCATATAAGGTTAGATCAGAGCACAGCATGGAGAATGCCTGATGAGTCTTATGCATTCAGACCTTTACAAGTATTTTAAAAGGCTGAATTTCAAGGTCCTAAAACAAGCTACTGCCACTGCAGTGATAGTTTCCCAGACTACATCACTGACGTCCACACTTGAGACTGGCAAAGTTGAACATAAATACTTGTAATCTGGATAGGATGTGCAACTGCAGCCTTTGCCTTGGATTTTCCAGATTTGCAGTCAATGAACAGAAAGGAATGGAAGATGACAAAACACCACTTCTCAGAAGTCCACATTCCCAGGACAAACCATAACAGATGATACACTGCTAAACCAAGAGTAACAAACTTGAAGGGCCTTTAGGAAGCTGAAGGATATGTCTCCATCCAGGGAAATTCAAACTGGTATCTCAGAGATCCTTCTTTTTGAAAAGGTGACACCATGGCAAAAATAATGTGGGTGCCAGCTCCTTCCACCTGAGGAAATTTGAACCTTCTGCTCATTACCAGTGTGCCCTAACCACCAGATCTTCCTGGAAAATGAGCTGGAGCTGAACATGGAAGGGAATTTGTCACATCTCCTTTTGGTGCCAGATTACTGTGCTATTAGAGGTGAAAACCACCCCAGCAGCAGCACTGGTGTAACCCTGAGCTGCTGGATGCCCAAGGAATTGCTTCAAGGTCTGAACATTAATTCTGTATTTCTGTAGTCCCAAATTAGATGGGATTTAAGTCGTCTGGATTTTCCTGAAAGTTGTTGTCTGTGTTTCAGTTTTAAACAGCAACTGAGCAGGAAATGTGAGCACTTTCTGGGTGGAAAAGCTCCTGGTCAGAAGTCTCCCCTTACCTTCAGCCACTGTTCTGCCTGCTCTTTGCTCTGCACTGCCAGAACCAGGGCATCTGCTCCTTGGTGTGAGATTTTCAGCTCATGCTTCTTCTTTTTGCCGTCTTTGGGAATATAGGTGATACTGCAGTCATTCAGGAGCAGCTCCATCTGGGGCTGCTGGTCCTTGGAACTTTTGTAACACTAAATAAATACAAGGAAAGTTCAAAAGTTAGATATTACCTTCCAGAACCTTAGGGGGAAACTTTTATTATATAGAAATGCTATTTTTTAATTTTTAATATTTTTTACACACCCCATTACCACATACCACAGAGTTCACCCAAAGTCAACTTCACATTTCTTCTTCTCATCCACTCTGTAAAGCAAAATTACTTCCAGACTGACAATAATACTCATCTTTTATTGCAGGACAGGTACAACATATGGAGGGTATTAAGTGTCTCTGTGTTATCCTTATGACTCAACCTTGACCTTGGATCAGGTAGAAAGAGGGTGATTTAGGATATCTGTTCACATGTAGCAGCAGAATAAATTTGTACAGTAAACTACTTTAAAGCCCAGATGTTTACCCTGCCCTTCAGCAACAGACCAGCATATGAAGGCAAATCTACATCAGTGCCTACATGCTGCAGTCAGTGGCCTTACTCAGCTGTTCATTTTCTTGAGATAAATAAAAAAAAATTCTCACAGTGTGGAAAGTAGGCAAAGTCACACTTTTTCAGTTAATGCAGTTTAATAGTCCCTGCACAAAACTGCATAAATTTCCACTTTAGCTTGCTTTGTAAGCTCCTGGCTAAAACTGCATAACTTATGTGACATTTTTTCTCTCATTAATAAATGCTGTCAATGAACAGCCAGTTCATGCTGGATCACTGATCATCTGCTCTATGTTTGAATTGGTGATCTGAAGGTGAAGGGCTCCTCTTTATATCACTTGTCCTACAGACCCAATCTCTCTTCCAGCACATCAGTGCAGTTGAGGTTCCCAAAGTTGTTGCAGTGCCAGAAGGTAGAACAATGTTTAACTGTGGATATGAATCCAGTTATATTATATACTTATATAAACTGGGCTTTCACTCATACAAATAAGCACTAAGGCTAAAAAAATATCTGTTAATAAAGAGGTATCTGATCTTCAAGAAGACTAATTAGTTTCTGCATACATAGAATAGCTGAGTATAAATGTGAACAGGGAAAAGTACATGAATTTTTGCACATCTGCAGCAGTATTCATGTCATGATGCAGTAGCTGTTAAAAGTATGTTATAAAACTACAACTTGGGCAGAGCAAATACAGTCACTCTAAGACAGCCTCTGCAGGTCACTGATAATCCCCTCTCCAAAGCCCATTATATCAAAGTTTCTCCAGATCACAGATTTTAAGTTTTCAAGTATGAATACTGAAGCTATACAACATTAATGACTTTAAGAATCAATAAACAGCATATCACTCTTTTAATACTAATCTAAATGTTTTATTTATAATTATACATTGCTAAAACTGAACTATGTGTATATTAAAGGACTTTAAGTGAAAAATGATTCCCTATTAGAAGTTATTTCTAATGCCTAATGCTAATTAAAATATTTTTTGTTTTATGATGACGCTGCATTTATGACACAAGCATTTACTAATCCCTAAGAACATGTATTTGTTTTACTTTTATATCTCATAAATTAAATGTCCAAGTCCTCCTTCAAACAATAAACCAATACTGTGTAACTTGGTTGTTAGACTCCTATTGTGATTTTTATTTTTTTAATCCTCATTATAGGATCACTGAAAGATGATCCCTATAAGGAAAAAATAGCTTTTCAGACCACACATGTGGCTAAAGGAAATGAAAAATATAGAACAAAAAATGTAACTGTAGAGGAAATATTATGCAACTTCAGGGAAAAATCTGTTTTTTTGCCTCTTTATTTCTTTTATTCATGCTGTTATCAGATAGTCCTGAAATCAATATGATACTGAGATATGGTGATGAAAATGTAGACTAAGGATAATGGTATTATAAGAATATAATAAATACTGAATCAGAATGAACATTTTTTCAATATTTAAATAGAGGGGCATACAAAAATTAAATCCTCAGTAAACACAGAAAACTAGGAAATTCGTTCCAACTATATTTTCAGAAATCTCTTACCTCTATTTCATATCCTGTTATTTTCTAAACTGCCATAAGTACAAATGTACTTGGAAAGTGAACACACCTAAGCTACACTGTACCAGCACAGAAAAAAGAGCTTCCACAGAGGATGTTCTATCACTTGTTAATCAGCTTTTAACTTTTAGGATATTGCAGTAATTGTTGGTCATGTACTTAGTTATAACAGTTGGAAGCATCAGATCGGAAGCCAGGGCATGCCTAAGATCTCAACTTACCGACTAATATAAGCACTAGTTCACTCATAATGACATAGTAAGTGTCTCCCTCAATTAGGCTCTCTTTTCAGAAAAGAAGACGACATCTATGAGCACATAATTTTACTGGTGCCTCCAATCAGAAAGAAATATAACAGATTTGCTTAAGGAATAAATACATCCACTTGTTTCTTTTCCATATTGCAGCTGTGCATCATGTGAATACTGCATCTGTAATTACTGCAGAACAGATGGCAAAGGTTTAGTTTAAAGTGTATACATTACCACAGCATAGGCTGCCAAGTGAATTCTCAGTCTAACAAGGGACTTTTCTCTCCAGCAGTCTGATCCAACAGTTCACACACAAAGCTCCCTATGAGATTTTTTGTCCGCAGGGAATGAAAGATTGGATTTACAGTTTTAGCATTTTTTTTTCCAAATTAAATATTTTAGAAGATAATATGCCAGACTTTTTTTCCAATATCAGGGAACTGCCTGGGTTTAAGCTTAAATAAAATAAAAATTGAAGTTCTAAGTGGCTAAGTGCTACACTTAATTTCAGTGCTTCTCTGCTTCTTGGGTAAATCATGACCGAACTCTTTGGTAAAGTTACTGTAGACTTGGCCACTGTTCGTAGAACCTAGTCCAAAGATCAGATTCCTGTAAAAATAAATACATCCTCTAAAAAGTACAAAGAAAATATAGCTAGCTAAAAATAAAAATTACCAGTAGTTTGTTTTCTTTGATAACACACAGTAGTTTGGTCCATTGCCCAAATCGTTTCTTTCTAAGAAGGAAGGCACAGATTTTGGCATCCTTCACCAGATCCATAGAGGCTTCCTCAGAAGGCCACTGATGTCTCATTTTCTTCCCCTTTCCATCCTCCTCCTCTTCATCATAGGATTCATAAGAGCTGCTCATAGCATCTGAGTCATAATCTTTAAGAAAAGTGTAAAAGTGTTAGCTTAAAACAATTAGGCATGAAGTAACTAAAATAACTGAAAACCTCAAGAAGGTTCATTTTAAGTTACGGCTTTTGAAAGGCAGCCATGAACAAATTACTGTTTCACTGCTTAGCAGTGTCCGTACCTTAAGTTAATTGAATAAGAGATGCTGTTCCTTTATGAAACGCTATAGAAGACCCATATGGACACCTTGAGAATTTTAATGGAAAGAATAAGTTGGGAATACATAGCCAGAATTTCAGATAGTGTTTTATTATCTTCAAGATATTATTTAACAGATCAATTTTTTGTAATTCTTTCACAGAGAAACATCTTCAACTTGCCTTAGTATACCACATCAAGAAACAAACACTCCACATCACAAAGGTCAAAAGAGTACATTATGGGGCAATATCTACCTATCATAACACTTCATACAATTCTCAAATACAGCACCTGCATTGATATAATTAATGTTCAATGTTGTCCCCTGAACTGCAGATTCTGTTGGAATTAAAGGCATTGTGCAAAAAATGCTTTGTTCTGTGTCTAGCCTAAGCAGCTTAATTCTGCTCCAAGTCTGGTGATGGAATGGCAAACTTCCGTTTTAATTCAACAATTTCCCTTCAGGCCTTTCATTTTCAACAATGCAGACAGATCCAACAGTACCCTCAACTACTAAACTATTTTGTCATTATTGACCAGAACATTTTTAAGAGCTCAAATTTCATCTAAACATTTCAAGAAGACTTTGACATATTTGTAATCCAGAAGGTGGAAGAAAATCTCTCATTTGCTTTAGCGAGGTAATTAGGACCCAGTTGGTATGTAGGAAGGAAAGACTGGGAAGAGGACAAGAGAGTGGGTTACTGGAAAGCTCATTATGCATCAATTCCTTCCTATGTGCACAGTCAGAATGGGACATACCCAGACCTCATATCTCTGAATCAAGACTAGATATTCTGATCCAATTTGTGTTTTCATAAAAATGTATGAAACAGTCTAGATTCATTCCAAAGTGAAATTAATATAAACCTTGAAACTCTGGAAGCTTCCGGTTTTTGGGGCTTTTTTAGTTGAATTGCTGTCTTCTGGTCAATTCTGCTATGGAGTGTTTGGTTTGGGGCAGCTCCATATGGGCAAGTGGTAAAAGCCTCAGATGATTATCAACGGGAAAACAGTACAATTTTTCACTTGCTTTACAAAAATCAAGAGAAGGATGGAAAAATTTAGGGCAGATGTTTAAACTGAGAGATTTGGGAACATTTATTCAAGAGTATTTATTTTTGCAGATTTGTTTAAAGGAATATGTAACAATTGGTAGAACTTGTGGCTTCATCCATCTCTTTCTCTTTTCTCCTCATGAAGCAGGAAAAAAGCCCAAACAAAAACCCACCAAAACCAGAACCAAAACAAAACATTCCCCCTGCTCCAACTTCTTGCCGAGCAGTTTTCCACAAGTTTTCACATTGAAACATCAGGAAACGCTTGAGAGATCACTGACCGCTTGCAAACACACAGCAGCATGCCAGCTTGTTGGAAGCACAGACAGAATGGTTCATGGAGTTACCAAATACAAATATGTAAGTTCTAGTCATTAAATCAGCACTTCAAGAAGGTCTTCTCCCAAAGTCGTGGGCTGTGGGACAAGCTGCTATAACCTAAAGTTGCCATCTCTTTGGGAACTTTGTCATTTCCTGCCTTTCCCTTTTGAAAAATGTAATATTTAGGTGCCCATAACCGCCTCATTCTTTCCTCATATTCAGTCGTGATCTTTGTTGGAGCTGTGTCACTGTCACAATGTTTAGTCTTGATATTTGGTCTCTCCCTACAATACTCTATTACCTCATTGTGATTTTGTTCTAGTTTTAGCAAAAATACTATTCTGAAACAATGCTTTTTAGACAAGAAGCAGAAGTCACTACTCACATGTTGGGATATGGAAATACTATTCTGGTGGCATTTTTCTCTATAATTACTAACAAGATTTTTCTTCCAAAATGATGAAACTACCTTTTCAATGTAAGAGTATCTAGGTATTAATTTTCATCAGATGAATCTGAAACATGACTGTACAGTGGGGACAATCTTCAAGTATAGTTCTCCCAGGAGAGCACAGCTGAGTTATTTCTCTACACTCTGAATACACACTGAAGAAGAGAAGTTTGCATGGCAAAGACTTTTCTATGAGAGGACTGCATTTTTAAGTGCATCAATCAAAATGATGAAAAAATTGAATCTGTTTTAAAACAACGGTTTTCCTCTCTCTTTAGAACATGATTTAACTTTTTCATATTGCAGAAAAGAATATTTCACCTTGGATAAAATTACAGTTCTTCCCTTTGCCATTTATCAAAATGGTTTTCTTCTGGCCATAAACCCCACGCAATAATCTTGTGTTCTTTCCAGCAAATTTACTGGGTTAAATAATTGCTTTCTACTCACAACACTGAACCCTATGATTTATTTTCTTACAGCAAGTTTTACCAGTTTAAAAAAAAGTCATTGTAGGAAGTGCTGATTTAGACTTGACAGTAGACTTAAATTCTGCATGTTAAATACCCTACAGGTATTTCCTATGTGGCTTGCAAGCATTCCAAGTGCAGATTTCCTGTTAGCCATAAGCTGTATGCTCAGCAGAGGGACTCTGCTGGCACAGCAGTTGCAGGTTCATCCAAATCCCTGTTTACAGGAGGATGAAAGCCAACAGGAACTTCTGAGACACCCATCCTAACACAGTCTAACGGGATCTCTGGAGACCTGTTACCATATCCTGACCATTAACTACTCCTCATGTTTCTCTTCTCCTTGGTTTGTGGGACTCGGCCCAACAAAGAGCTTGTTGCGTGACTCACACCAGGAAGGATGCCCACCTTGGAGTACTCGTATCATCCCTGCTCAAACTTGGCTGCTTTTTACCACATCCTTCTTCTACTACTTGTTTCTCCAAACTTTTCTATCGTACCCAAAAGAATTCTTCCAGGCTCTGAGACACAAACTAACATGTGCAGAAAAAGTGAAAAATGTCTTTCCAATATAAAGTGTGTTTATTTAGTCTACTAAAGCCTCAGAGAGTAAGAATGGATTGACACAACAGGTTCCAATGCTAATCTACCGTATTTTACATCTTTAGCACTTTCTGATTGCTCTGACTTCTTGACGTTGATTTTTTTGTCTTTATGTTCATGAAAATTTTCAGCTGTTAAGGGGTGAAAATCATAGTGGACTTTCACATTACTTGTAATAATGTATTTCTAAGACTTGTCTGTAATCATTCAGGCGCATTGTACAGATTGGTAGCTTTTAATACAGAAAGTTATACAAGTCATAAACACTTTTGTTTTCATCTACATGCATTTGTATACAAACTGATTACAGAGACTTGGGGAAGTTATGGATATTTCGTTTTCATGACGTATATTCCCCAGTTTTCTTCAGTTCCTTTTTTGTCTTTACAGGTAAGACACATGGTATGTAGGTCTCCTTGCTATTAATGACATTACAAAAATATTGAACAGGAATATTTACTTAAGATAATGATATCTATCTCAACAGCTGTTTAACTACTCATTCTTGCACTGCTGATACATATAGCACTGGGTTTTGCCTTCTGCATCTCAAATTGCCTGAACAGCTAAGGTTAAATCTTTTAATATACTG
>JAWWLZ010000139.1:62751007-62801132 GCA_035041345.1 Poliocrania exsul
GATACATATAGCACTGGGTTTTGCCTTCTGCATCTCAAATTGCCTGAACAGCTAAGGTTAAATCTTTTAATATACTGATTTCTTGTCTTATTTTAATTACTATACAAGTCAATTTAGTGGAAGTTTTTCATGAGTAGAGATGTGCTACTCTGAATTTAAAAGTAACTTCATTACCAATGAAGAGGGGAATACTTTTAACACAAATTAAAAGAGATGATAAAGAAGTTCAGAACGTAAGAAAATATAGCAAATTCTCAGCAAGTGAGGTGCTGAGCTACAGTAACAGAGCTTAAATATCTAGATATATATACTTGAATCATGGAATTACTGATGATCTATTAAGGCTGATATCCCAAATATTTTTATGCATTTGGATGGTTAAGTATAATGAGAAATTAGTTTCATATTTTGCCTTATTTTTCTCTAGGTGATCCTTTAGCTATGCTAATATTATTTGCACTATTAATATTTTCCTGCCTGAGCATGGCTTTTTTAATCCCCACACACAAATTGGAAGCTCACTGGATTACAGGGTGCAGTAGGACCACCCCACAGCAATTCAAGGGAAGAAATGAAGAGATGAGCAATTCTGCTGCTATTCTAAGTCTGTATGTTCTTTCATTTGCTTTCTAATGCATGGAACTTTTTCTTATCTTGAATTTCTTAGGTTAATTAAGAGCTGCTAGATAACCTCAGTTTGTGTGATGTACACATGAATAATATTTTAAAGTGACTCCTATGCATGTTTTAAGAACACAGAGATAATTTAATTCATTTGATCTGGTTCAAGTAATTAAAATGCCTATAAAATAGGGGAAGATATGCCTTTAATCTTCGGGCCACAGAAAATAACAATTGGTGATAAACCCTACACAACTAATAAACTGCCCCAGCCAATAAAAAGCAGCAAAAATAGAAATATTCACAATTTTTTGGGGGTACATAATGTGCTGTGATACCCTGTGTATCACTCACAGCAGTGATTTCAGCATTTCATCACTGTGGTCTCAGCACAGCTCCACTAAGTGCATAGGTCTTTGGGTGAAAAAGAGCTTTTGGCTGTGGCAGAAGGTCAGCTGGAGGCAGCCCTCTGCCACATGCACTAAGTAGTCACAAAAGTACTGTCACGTGCATCACACTTGCCTTGCGGGAGCCAGTATGACCAATTTATCTCTTTCCACAATGTGTAATCAGAAATGCTGTAAATCACATCTTTTCAGTAATTCCCTTTTCATTTGCCTATTTTAGCAAGCAATTCAGTGCAAAAGAGGCACAGCAACAGATGTGCAGATCAACACCAGTTTTTGAGACCACTATATTCACAGTATAATCAGTTTAGAGGGGTTTACTCTGGACAATACTAAACTCTGGACTCCTGCTCCAATGCCCCCACCATGTTCATGGTTCAAAGCAGACCTAAAGACTAGTTGCTAATTTGGACCCTCTGTCTCCAATAGCTGCTGAAACCTGTTGTATGTGCATCTAACTTGAGCTCCAAATATAGTTTCCTCTAAAAGGACCCTGGTTTGTGCACAGCAAAACAGTTCTGCAAAGCAAACCAATGCAAGGCAGGTGAAGATAACCAGCATGGGCCCCAAATTGTCAAAGCAACGCTTATGACACATCACCACAGCACTAATAGAGATGTAGTTCCCAAAAACTACAAAAATCAAAGGACACTGGACTTACTGATTGCTCAGAAACTGAGGTAGAAATATCTTACTCACTGGAAGTGATGTACTCCGGAGCCTTCCCAGGACTAAGTGGCACTGCCTCTTCATAATAGCCTTCGGGAAGGGAAGACGTTGGTAGTGGTGGAGGCCCATTATCTGGTGGCTGAATGAACAACAAAAAAAAGTGATTACAGACCAACAAGGTGTTAAATTAAACATCTGCTCATGATTGGTGCCAATGCAACCAGCCTTAAAAACCCTTCTCTTGTGACTACTTTTTATGTTAACTATCTCTGACGGCAAGGCCCTGGAGAGGGGAATCAGATGTCCTCTGAATAATGTGTGTTCTGTAGGGTAGCATCTTTTAGAAGAGAAACAAGCTAAATCACAAGCTTCTTCATATGCTGTTATAATTAAACAGTAAGTCAAGGTTGAGATTTGAAGCAAAAGAGTGACTTGATTATGTTTCATTACATAGACATATGTCTAAATGTATCATCATTGTGAAGAACTTTATGTCTGTTCCTGATAAGGAAGCAGAACTTTCTTGCATGTCCTTCAGCTGAGGAGAGGTTTATATACCTTTTGGTGATATAAACACTGTAGGATCTTATTTGTCATTGCTAAGGATGGCAAAATCAAGACAACAGCTACATTAAAAGATTTTTCTCTACAACAGCACTAAGCAGTAAAGATGCTGAAAAGATATAGTTCTCTATTTAGGAACTGGAGATCTAAAGGGTCTGTGTAGGAATGAGATTTCTGTGCATAGACCATTCTAGAGTGTCAAGGTTTATTTATTAATATTTTACACCTAAAATAATTCATATTACAGTAGCAAACAGCAGTTTGGTTGGACAGTTTAGAAACGTTAAATAGCCTGGGCTGGCAGAGACCAAGAAGAGAAAATTTGATCCATATTTTCATGATCAGGTTTTTTTAAATGGAAAATCAATTCTTAATATACACATTAATTTTTATAATGCTATTTCTACACAGAGAAAACTGAGCTACAAACACTGAAAAGTTTGAAACATCAAGAAACTATAACACAGTAAAATGAATATGTCAAATACCAGGTCAAATTCTAAAATGCTTCTTTTCTAAATATAAACCTGTTTTAAATTTAAAACTGACCGACTGCTGGTTTGTTGATATAGTAACAAAGTAAATTTAGTACTCTCTGACTTCTTCCATATGACTTTACTGTTCCATTTCCTTAACAAGTACCAAAACAACTGTATTTTACAGAACTCATTCATATTTGCCACAGGTTTTTAGTTTCATATTTACACATTAGAGAAAATACTAAAGCCTTTTCCAGCACCAGTGGTTTACTGCATGACTACAGAAATTTAGCTTGCAAGCAGAGTCTCATTTCTGCAGTAACACTTTTTCAATACATCTTTCTCTATTTTCTTTCATATAATGACAGAGATGCAATCGTGTTTGCACTGGACGGATCCAGTGTAAACTAAGGGAACAAATAGAGATACTGAAGGGTGGGCTTTGCGTATGGTCAGATACAGATACCTCTGGACTACAAGTCAGGTTGGCTGACTGGTCTGGCAGAGCCATAGAGCCTTCTTCCATCTCATACAGGTGAAGCCACAGTGACTATACTCCTCTTTTGCTACAGACCTCAAGTTACCTGGGAGGAACCTGAGCTTTAATAACATGTGGCATTAGCTCTAGTGAAATTACTGCTGTGGGCACTTTTAAGGCTGGATTCATCTTTGCTTATTTCAAAGCTAGACATCTGCAAATCTCATTACTGATTACACAGCTATGCCAGACACCTTTCTTAACAACATCAGCAAGGTGATTCCTACCCTTCATGTGCTCTGCAGCTAAATTTGTATGGAGGTTATTCTACCTTGTGCTTGTGCATTCCCAATGTGCAGGAAGGCAAGGAGTGAGTGACTAAACCTGCCCTTCAGCTCACCCAGCTCACCTTTTTGCTCACCAAGCAAAATCAGAAACTTTTTCATGAACAATGAACTGATTCATGACTGAACACAGAAATTCTTGGTCAGATTGAAATTGACACTAATATTACTTTGATATCAAATGATATAGCAAATTTATGTCACAATACATTAGATTACAGATGGTGATTACTGTTATCTACAATGTGAACCAAATTAGTTTTCCTCACAGACTAGCTTTGCGAGAGAAATTATCTGTTAAAGAAGAAAAATAATGAAAAAATGTGACTTAATGTAGTGCCCCTGTAATTTTGCTGAAAAAAAATCAAATTGCCTATCTGCACATCATCACAAAACAAATGAGTCTTTCAAGGTTAGCTGCTGTTCAGCAACAGGCATAAGGGACATTACAAATTATTACACGTTTATTAATGTTGGAAAATTGACAGCAATTATGAATTACTCTACACACATCACCTCTGTGTGGCCTGAACTGCTAGACACAAGTGGGAGACTGCCTCCAAGGAGTTCAGATTTTCTGCTTCCTTGCAGGTGGGTAGAATGAGTTTCTTTTTCTAATGAGTTGGGGTCACAGTTTATTCCTGGGGCAGTGTAGATTCATACACCCCTTTCATTAGACAGATAAGTTAAAATCTTGCTCTAGCCTCAAACCATTTTTCCCATCAGGTGTATATACAATATATGAAATTGCTCTCGTTATTAAATCTCATTCACCCAGGAAATACCTGTCCTGAGTCATTCCAATTTTGACTTGACACAGCACTGCGGTTTCAAAGCTGTATTTTACCCAGGAACAAGTAAGAGGTTCCAATAAAGATCGGGGGGAAAAAAATCCTTGTTTTTAGACAAAATGTTATTCAGAAAGAAAGAAAAAAGGAAATGAAACACAAATGGTGCTTGTCTGATTTCGACCCTGCTGGAGCACAGTTACTTCATACAGCTGGGGCGGGCTGGGCTGTGCAGCCAACGTCAACACAGATGGAACCTATTGCTGAATTAACCAGGCCCTCCTCTCTGAAAAGCATTTTGCAGTGCATACCATAACAAAGTTGAAAACAATTATAAAAAAGATATTTTTTTTTAAAGGGAGAAACAGAAACATCCAGCATTAAATAGTTTCTGATAAAAGCAAGGCTGCTTTAATACTGAAAAAATATATTGATTGAATACAAATTAAAAAATATTCAAATCTATATCATAAACAACTACATCTTTTGGGAGCTATGGAATATATAAGAGTTTGAGCGCCAAGTTATGAAAAAATATATGTGTGCATTCTGGTATTAGTTACTAATATTTATAGTGCTTTAATTTTTTTTACTATTGCTAGTTGTATTGTTTTGTTCTTTCAACTAGCAATTTTTAGTGGAAGAATTTTGATGAAGTTATGAATTATGAACTGAAATAAGTCTTTACTCACTAACTTTCAATAGTTTACTTGAAAAAATAAAAAGGCCATAAACCCCACAAAACTATTTACATATTCTATAAAAAGATTAAATCTCAGAAAACACCATAATATGTAGCTTGAGTAGTATCAGGAGGAAAGACCTGGCAACCTTCAAAGAAAGTATTAGCATAAATTTTACTTTTTTTTTTTTTTTTCTGACAGGCAACAGGAAAGAAAACTAGAGAAAGATGCCTCTAAAGTCAAATCACAAGAATAAGAACTGAGATAGAAAATAAAACTACAATTACTTTTATCTCCTTGGAGGAAAAAGGACAAAGATTAGTGATGCATTGTTGCCCAGAATAATAACAGTAATACTGAAAAAACGCTGATGAAAATGTTTGTCTGGTGCTGGGTTTGAAACCAAATGAGAGATGCTTTAACTGAAACTAAGTAGATGGGGCGATTATGACATTACAGAGTTGAGATCTCTCACGACATCACAGACTGCATTGTGCATGGGATGCCCAGCTCCAGTTTATGGGATGGATTATTGAGAAAAAGAAATAATATATCTCCAAATAATAAGCAATATTTAACTGGGTAGTAAAAGTCATTATCTTACTGTACTCTGAAACAGACTTATGTGGACACATTAATTGAGTGGCATATTATGGTCTTCACCTCCACCTGCCCATCTGTATTCCATAGACCACAAATAAACTCTTTCATTCTTTATTCTAAGAGACAAACTACTGTATTTCCTTCTTCTGTCCAAGGGTACTGAGCAAGAGAGACAGTAACTTTTATTTTAGGGATAGTCTAGGTGATATTGCTGACAGTATGGAAACCAGGCTAAAAAATAGAAAAAATAAATGTCAATGTCTACAGGTTTAAGGATACAAAATCACTTTATACCACAATGAAGATTTGCACTCTGTAGAAAACAGAAACACCTCCCTTTATGACATGATTTAGGATGTGGAGATTTCCAGAGCAAAGTACTGAGTTTAGCTGAACCTGCCAGTACACCCGTGCTGCAGGCAAAGACTGCCAGCAACTAAAGTGCCATTCTCACATGTGTGTTATTAGATCAACCACCAGTTTGGATCCAGCTGGACTGCGGAGCCAGCTGCTACGTAACCCCTCAGTGCTGAAGGCAGCAACATGAGACTGGAAAAGTGGTCATGTATAATAAAGCTGTTCAGGAGCCAGCAGGCAATGTGGGCTGTCAAGAAGAAGCTTTGACACATGCACATGCCATTGGCTCTGGAGGAACCTTAGACCTGACCTCTGTACAACCCCACCACATACTCAGCTTTTTGGAACAGAGTAACCCCGTCAGTCCCACCACGAGGTGCGTAACAGGGCTTTATGATGGGCTCTTGGTGTAGTCCCACCTGACCACCTTGGAGTGTACATGCAACTACAGCACATATCTCTACACCACCAATGCTATCAGGAAAAAAAAAAAAAACAGAAGGAGCTCCCTGAGAAATCAATAACCAAAGTCAGACATGATGGGAGGTCCAGCAACCCCCAGCAACTCTGTGAAGAGCTGAACTGGTCACTCACTAGCTCCCACTGCATTGCTGAAGAGATGAGGGCAAGGGGGAACCACTACTGCAAGTGATTAGCAGGTAGAGGATGAGTATAAGCGTTAAGTGGAGCTTTTCCTTAGGGTGTGATCCCAAACAGTGATTTTAGCAGGTTTAAAGCTAAGAACAGAAGGCACACACTTGGCACGCTGTTCTCCAGGGAGTGGAGGTACATCTGACACAGCCTAAGAGCATGTCTGCTGACTTGGGGATGAATGCCTAATTAAAGGTATTACTGGAAAAGTGCTTAGTATGTAGAGTGTAGTCACTACAAACAGATCATAGCCTAGGAAAGCACAATCTGATTATGGGAAAGGGATCTGAACAAACTTGCTCCCATTAAATAAAGATTCAGGGAGTCCTGTGGCTCCACAGTTTGATCTAAAGATTGTCTGAAGAGCATTTACACAGGAACCTCACCAAGAACTGAGTTATCATTTCACAAAATATAACATGTCTACTCAGATGTCCAAATAACCCCATTTACCTAAGAAAAAGGAAGGTAAAGATAGCAATGAAGAGAACCAAAGGGAAACAGTAAGAAAATAATGTAGTATATCAAGTGAGCAGAGAAGCCAGCTGGTTATGGCATCTTTCTAATGGCACTGTCAGTCTGTACCCAGACATAAATTGTCTCAGTTCTTGCTATTGTATGTAATTACATTTGAGATAATAAATAAAACCAAAAAGACTGGAGCACCACTGAAAGGACAGGTAGCTGGAAGGAGTTACACCCAAACTCTGTGGAAGACTGGAGAGGAAATAAACTCCAAACTCCACAGCAGGAACAGAAGGTCTAACAAAATAATTGAAAGTGAATGAGCCAGAAACAAAAGCAAGGTATTTCTATATCATTCAGAATTATAATAAAAGATTATTACACAGCCAGTTGGAAGCATCACTCAGACCAAACTATAGAGTTGACTCATGTCAAGCAAAGGGTCTGTGTGTACCAAGAAAAGAAACGAACTTTAATTATTGCTAGGAAATACTTTCATACATATTACATGAGAAAGATGAATCTGAATTTTAAGTAGCATGGGGCTCTCAGTCAGAGATGTTTATTGTAACTGTGCTCAAAGAAGTGTCTGTGTTCCCCTGTAAAAACAAAATCACCTTCTTCTTCCAGGAGTCAACAAGCTCATCCATGACAAGACAGTGATGGCAAGACAGGGCAGTACAGTGAGAAAAGTGCAGGCAACACATTTTCCACTGGAACAATATTGTCTAAGGGCCTGAGGACTGCATCAAATAAAAATAAGAGGAGACTTGGTACTTACTGATGTAACTCATTTCCCATGTGCTTGTGCACAGAACATTAATGAGCGTGGTTAGGAAAGCAAATAGTCTGGTCTCCAACTATCAACACAGGGAGGGTGTTCTGTTGACAGGTATAGCATAGAAACGAGAAATGAAAAACCTGAGGCCAGAAGTGTGAGTATAAGAAAAATGGTGAGACAATATCCTATAAAATCTGTGGAATTAGTAATTTGATAGTTTTCTTATATGAAGGTTAAAGATCATCAGTATCTAGTTAAAAAAGAAAAAAGGGTATAGAGCTTCACAATGATCATACAAAGAACTTGGTAAAGCAGTTCAACCCTACTCTAACTCATCCAGTTTAAATGTAAATTCCAATTAAAGGCAGCTGAGAACAACTCATTCCCGCATCTTAGACATGAGGAAAGTTCTGAAGTACAGTGATGTGTATTACTATACAGGTATACTATAAATTAACTGGGAAGGAAATTGCTTTAACTAAAACTTGTCTGTAATACCATTTGCAAATGTGACATAAATCATCAACAATAATGTACTAACCTCACCCACAGAAAATGGGAATGGCAATTACAGCTTATTGCAAGACATGGCTAACACAAAAAAGATATATATATATATTTCTTTTTCCTTATGTAATCATATATGATGGCTGCAATTATACCACAATCACAGTGTGCCCTAGTGGCCAAGAAGGCTAGTGGCATCCTGGCTTGGATCAAAAATAGTCTCAAGTCATGCCAGGGGAGTTTTAGATTAGATATTGGGAGAAATTTTCTTCACCAGAAGGGTTGTCAATCACTGAAACAGGATGTGCAGGGAAGTGGTGAAGTCATAATCCCTGGAAGTATTTAAAGAGACATGGTTTAGTGGTAGCTTAAGGTAAACAGTTGGACTTAATGACCTTACAGGTCTTTTTGAACCTAACTGACTCTTTGTCCAGAGTCTACGTTCCGGTTACTTGTGACTGAAGTACATGATCCTTACAGCAGGTGCACTGCTATCGCTCACTAGAATTAAAAACACAGCTCAAAATGAAATTGATAGAGCCTTTCTTATACACAATGAGGTGAAATGAAACCTGAGAGGAATACAGTTGTGATTACAAAGGATATCTGAAGCACAGGTACCATACTGAGGGAAAAAACCTACTTAAACACAAGGACCAAGACTGGCAGTGAACACACTGGGATGGTGGAACAATGTTTCAAGTTGAAATAGTGGGTTAAAGAAACCTAAATGCTAGTGAATAGATTTTGCTAAGTTTCTGAAAGGGTTAATATTTTATCATTGCCTGCAGTAGGAATGAATGCACTCAATAATCAAAAAGACTTCTTTACCTCTTCCTTCATTATGGAAGAACTTGTTGAGACATGTTTAAATTGAAGTTATAGCCAGCTCGGAATGAAACAAATGCATCTTTGTTAAATTTATTTTTGTGGTTTTTCTTTAAGGAAAGAACTTGAAGACTGATACTGTCTTAAGACCATCTTTAAAGAAGAACAGAGAATAACAGCTGCTTTTCAGTATTAGAAGAAAACAAAGGCTCCTAAGTACCCACCTGGCACATGGACCCCTTGCTTTTGTTATGGCACTTTTCTCACTGCACACTTTGAAAAATTTTCTAATAAATATCTAAGAGTATACCTGACAGGTAGCCAGATAAAGGGAGGCTGTCAAATCACTTCTCCACAATAGGAAATCCATTTATATGAAGCACTCCTGCAGAGTGACTGTGTATTGTGCAAGAATGGGTTGGAGGAAGATGACCCATCCTTTTGATTCATATCTGCAGGGTTCTGGCATTTTGCTGAACACTTGTTGTAGTTAAATAATTATTAAATTGTCAATATTCCAAGAAAAACAAAATACATACTTGATTTTACTGTGAAAATCATGCAAAATAGCTAAGTGTGCTGTTTGTGTTTGATTTTGTTGGACTGCACAGTGCAATGAAATCACCAACTGTCAGATGTAATATGACAGCCAAATGCTTGGAGGCTAGAAGTATTCTGTCCCTGTCATGCTGTGGATAACTTATGCCAGTAATCCTCAGGCACATCTGGGCAGCAGGATATTATCCTACTGCCTCGGTGGAAAATGTACTTCAAGGCAACCTGGTGATCATGCAATGATGGGGTCCCAGGTGTTAAACCCCTAGAAGCACTTTGAACTATGCACTGAGCCTTGGCTCAGTTATTCCTCTAACCCATCATCTAGCACTGCTTCTTGCCTGTCAAGCACGGGAATGCCACAAAAGAAGCTGCTGGCATCGAGATGGACGAAGCAGGCTAAAGATACAAGCCCTCCCACTAAGCAGATTCACAGGGGAGAAGCGACAGGACTTTGTTTCACACACAGTGACCTCTCCTCTGCTGCAGACCCAAAGAAAGCTCGCGAGCCCTGGCACTGTACCTGTGCTAGCAAGCACACAGGAACACACCCAGGCAAGTGGTGTCTGCTCTGCAGCAGAATTCGGCACTGTCCTTCTGCTTCACAGCTTTTATCTACAGTATTTACTTTGCTGGCCACCTAAAAGAGCTGCATGTGCAGACTAAAGCAAGAGAGGATTTGTGCTTTCTCTTCCTAACAGAAAGTCTTCTAGACCAGATGTAGCCAAGGAAATGTATACAAAAGAGAATTAATGAGAGACTGAGAACTTAGTGATTTCCTTCATTCAAGTATGTCTAAGGTCCAACTTTGTCCCTTAATTTTAAGACCTGGTCCAAAGGCCACTGAGTCCAGGAAAACTCTCCAGGTTTTAATATGTTTTAGTAACTGGAAACTTCATTTAAACCACTAACAGCATGTCTCTAAATAAAATTAATTTTATACTCTTTGTTCACGGACTGATGAATAACAAAACTGATACCAGATTTGGCCTGAGAAAATATGCAAGTCTTTTTACAGATTTACAAAGGAAAACTTGCACAGCACCTGCCCACATATAATTCTGACTCTTGGCACTACTTTAAGGAGTATTGAATTCCTTCCCACCCACACATCTTTACACAAGTAGAAGCTTAAACACCAATTCAGACTAAACATTTTTGAATGCAGAAACCCTTGAGTGACAGAAAGGGAAACAGTGGTGTAAATGAAACTTTAATTTTCATGATGCACAATAACTGATGGGTTAAAAACATAGATTTTAAACAGTGTATAGTTTATTTGAAGTTACTGATTCCCACTTTCAGTAAATTCCTATGCTCCAGCAGTACATTGTGTTTTCATTGGAGGCTGAGACCATCACTAGATATTATTTTGCAAACAACAAAAACCTTCTATCCTGAATGGCTGGCAAAAAGATTTGCCATACAGCATGACTTTCAACCTGCCATGTGAAGAAGGGCACCTGGAGCAGGATATCCTAGCCTCTGGTGGGCCCAGGGAATTTCTTACCCTCAACTATGAAATCAAGGTCTATGAAAAGGGGCTAGGAAAGGTGGCTCAGTATTTGTGTCACTGAGCAACACAATTATGTACAGGTTTTATGGAGACTGGCATCAGCTACAAATTTTTAGGACTCCATTGATTCAGGGTGGGTTGAAAGTCACCATGCAGGAGCAGTAATGGAAAGGAAAAATAGATCTTGGCAATTGTCACTTATGCCCTGTATATAAAAAGAAAGAAAATATGCCAGCCTCTGATCATAGCCCATTATAATAATGAGGGTTAGCAAATAAGTATCTACTACAGAAGGGTTTCAAAAAAACAGCTAATGATCAATGCCATTATATCTATGTGACTTCAGGAGAAGAATTCAAAGAGTCAGACTGGGGTTTGAGCTTGCCATAGTGTTCAAAGGACAAAAAGCTGATGGTTTTGTCTTTCCCTTCTGACTCCACCTGGTCTTTTGCCAGACAGCAGCAGCCTGTCATCTTTTTCACAAATTACAATGTGCTACCACCTTAAAATAGCATCACTCATAACCTGTATTTGGATATTTCAAGACAATGAGAGGCTTGGGACATCTCCTGACTCTGGAAAGGGAGGTGAAACCCACCACTGCCTGACGGTAACAGAATTGCAGAAAAACTGGCAAAAATCAGCTTCTGACACTATAGAAAGAACAGCTGAGCTTGATGAATTCACTGAGGTGAAAGCATCCACAGGGTTATGGGCAGTTCAGAAGGAAGGGACAGGTTCAAACTCTAGTCTGCCAGGCTCAACACGGGGAGACCACAGTGCAGTCCAGCCAGCTCTAACTGTGTCAACTTCCACAGTAATTCCCACAGTATCGCAGAGAAATATTTTTGTTACTCAAAAATCCAAACTGAACTACTGCAAAAACCAGTGTTGACCTCCTGGACCTAATTCATACTTCACACCATTTCACTTGTTGCAGCTGTACCAACTTTAAGGGAATTTACACATTAGTATATGAGAAAGGAACAGTAGATCAGTCATCTTTAGAAAAACAACTTGAATCTTCAGAGCCAAATCGAATCTACATAAATATGAGAGAACAAGGCTCTCAACTGGCTTCAGTTTATGAAGGTAGCACCTGAAGTCTACATTTCAAAGGCACATGTATTTTGCATGATTTTCCTGCCTAAACCCTTTCTGTTGTAATTTATGCAATAGGTATCTTGAATTAAAGAAAAAATAATCAGTTTCTGACACTGTTAACCATGAAATGGATTCTACACGTTTCACTGCATATTCATAAGACCACTTTTGCATCCATTAAATACATGCATAATTATTTTAAAGCATCCCTTTTAGTTGAATTTTGCTACAGTATAAATATCAACTCTGGATATCAATGTTTCTAGCATAAACATTCCCTTTCTATATTGATTTCTGCATATCTAGTTACATTATGTAGAATTAAAATTGAGGAAAAAAACAAAAACCAAACTTGTTCAGGTCACAAACCAAAAGCTGGCAGTGCTTAGGGAGAAACTAAGATTAAGGCACTTCACACAATACATGTTTGTGGTGCTTTTTCACTTTGTTCGGCAGTAACACAGCATTTTACAAAAGACTGGTCAGGAGTTCTACCTGACAAATTAGCTCTTGTGTTTGTAAGATCCTACCGACTTACATATCTCTTAGAAGTGGGCATAAATGTGATGATAAATAAAATATTAAAACATTAAAATGAGCCAGAACATCAGCCATCCAGTTGTTCTGGCCCTGTAAGCTGTGTCTGTGCTTCCTGCTTTAGCCAATGAACCTGGATCTCCATGGATTGTCCTCATGACCATGCACAGAATTTTCCACACAAGAATAGAGATGGATCCTTTATCAATATTAGGGCTAAGACCAAGTTCACCATTTAACAGGTTAAACCATGATTTGCTTATGCTTCTCTAAAAAAAATAATGCTGAAAATGTTTTCTTCCTCACACCTACTGCAAGTCAGTAAGACAGAAGCATTAAAACTTGTTTACAGTTTATTCTATAATAAGACAGCTGCTTCGAACTGGAAGATTGAATTACAGATCTCAATCAGTATCTTTGCTATAAACATCTGTAAGAGCATGTGCATCTACTTGTTCTGTGGGGAATTTCCTGTCTAGAAAGGGGGCAGGCACTTAAGACTTCATTAAAAAAAAACAAACAAGTATTCTTCCTTTGTTTTAAAATTCTGCACCTTCATTTTTTAGCTGTGAAGAAGGAGTCTTCTTATGAGGCTTGCTCCAGGAAATGTTATCACTAAAACTGTAAGAAATTGTCTGGGACCTGCGGGCTTGGCCAGGCCGACCTCCAAAATAAGATGGTCAGCCTTTGAAGTTAAGCTTATGTTGCTCAGGCTTTTGTTACTTGAATTTTGAAAATCTCCAATGATTGTGATTCCACAGTCTTTGTAGGTGACCTATTCCAAGGCTTATTTCACCACATGGAATTGTTTTTCCTTCTCTTCTGCAAGATGAACTGAATTCCCTCAATCAAAACAGAGATGAGAAGAGCAATTATTGCCCTGGATCTGCAAGCTCCTTCCCCTTGCAACCATTTAGGTTAATACTTACCACAAATACATTCTCTCTTGTATATATTTACATAATTAAATATAATACTCACCAGCCACTGCTGAGGTATTTCTGGCAGAGGCATTTGAGGAGGTGCTGGCAAACTATTGGCAACTTCTTGTTTCTGTACATGTTCCTTTATTTCTAAACCTGTGGAAGAGCAACAAACGTCACTTAACACCTTGGTGGATGCAAATGGGACATTTTTTCCACATGTGGACTCCATGTCTGACTTGTCACACACTGAAATCTGGCATGCAGTGCTGATCATAGGCTACCTCCCAAGCATGGTTACCAAGGCAGGACTGCAAGAATGCTGGGAATTCAGGAATTTAATCAAGCAGAACAAACACATACTTACTCTATATGATAATGACATATATGCTGTTTGGATCAACAAATACCAGACACAGAAAAAAATTACAGGAAATCATTCTGAACTGCACATCCATCTTAAACTGAAAGACTTGAAAAATATTCAAATCCATTGTCAGGCATCTACTATACAGATAAAACCATTTACTGGGGGAAGATATCACACTCAAAAGCGTCCCAATGGCATCATACAGTGAATAAAACATAGCGAGCCTGTGGGCAGTATGGGACTGGCTGCCTTTCATCAGCAGAGACAAACAGTCATTCCCATGGAATATTTTGGATGGGCAAGCTCATCAGGTAGGAACAAGCCCCAAACCAACATTCATGTCAAATGAGTGGGGAAGAGGATGGAAGGGCCCCCGCCTGCCTGCCTGCCTTCCTGGAAGTGATGGTGACAGCTATTTGGTCAAGCCCACAGTGCTCATGTTCCCTGTACTCCCTGCTGCCACCACCATCTCTGATCTTGGGACCATGGTGGGAGTTTGTCCAAGTCCTAGGAGATGGAGGATGCTGTGACATCCTAGCCTGGAGCAGCACTACACACTGAGCATGTGTTCCCACCTTATCCTTCTTACTTCTTTTTTTTTTAAATAATCTCATAGTTTTCCAGGTGAACTTGCACAGGGAAAAGGAGCTGAATGTAAAAGCTGCTTTGAGGATCCTTTGTATCCCTGTGGCATCTCCCTCGCAGGGGGAAAAAAGCAGTGACCCACTCCTTCTGGGGTTTTGATACAATAACTTAAATCACAGTTGAATTCATTCATAGGAACATGATATTGTTTACTTTTCTGAATATCAAAAGGAGATTAGGGTGCATCTGCTCAATGTTCTGGCAAAAATTCAGTCCATGGATTGTACCCTGCTTAACCCTAGATTGAACTTAGTTCCTACTGTTTAGCTGCATTTTAAAAAACATATTTACCTAAGTCAAATGGATGTATTTCGGTCAAGATCATGTAATTCTCAAAAATGTAATCAATGATGAAATATTTCTTGTCATAATACCCCAGTCCCACTGGTTGTGAAGTCATGGATTGAAAACCAACACTGATAAATTAAACTGGCTCTAAAGACTACAGATTCTGCTGTTTTCCTACAAATCAAGACAGGGATTAGTCTTGGGAAACATTCCTTGTTGGTTTGTTTTTTTCCCCAGTATAACTTTCACTTGTTTCTCTTTACACCGGATGAATCTGTATTACAACTGTCATCCACACCCAAGTCTCCCGTGTCTTCTAAACAACCAGAAGTCACATATGAAGGGATTTTTACTAAAAAAAAAAAAAATCCAAACTACTCCAAGTGAATACTATTGACTCTGTAAAATAATTTCCCCCAAGTTTTAATCCATGTATGTTTAAGCAAGAACTTGGTCTAACATTTAATTTCTTCTACCAACTTACACAGCAAAAGGAGCACTATAGGTTTAGGGCATCAAGTCTCTTTAACGAAAACAGGCAGTGTTGACAGTCATATTAAATGACTATATCCAGCAACAGTTCTTACTCCAAAATAAACTCTTTGTGTCTCTTGCTTTTAGAAGAAAGTCTGAGTTTTAGAAGGAAATGCCAAGTGTTTCCTTCAGACCTGCAATCCATTGGGCATGCCAAGAATCAGAAAGAAAAATGAATTTTATAGTTTTGCCAGCTATTCAGAGTAGTCACTGGTTTGGATACAGGGCAGGTTGAGGCCAGGCAGCTATGACCTGAAGAACAGATCTGCCTGGCCCAGTTCTCTCTGCTTGGTAGATATTACATGAAGAAAACAGTGTGCATTTATGGGAGATGGAACAAAACAAGGCAAAAGATTTCTAAAGAATTCCCCAAGTAAGAACTTACTCAGTCTGAGGTGTTTTACTAAAACCCAACCAGCCCATTACAGTCATTTCCACACTTTTACAAAGAAAAACATAATTGTTCATTTCCAAATGTTCTAAGGAAGCCAGACAGTTCCCAGTTCCCCATTCCCCAGATCCTTCATTACCATTCTTCATTGATCTTACATGGTTTTCTGCAGAAATTGAAAAATCCTGTTGGATTCACCCAGTTGAATTGTGCAAAAGCAACTGAAGAGTCCTCAGGCCTCTTAAACTGTGCCAGCAACCCAAGAGCTCTCGTGGAGTTGTGTGGGTGGAGTAAAACAATATTTTGAAAAACAGACTCCAAATGATAGTTCATCTTAGCTACAGAGTACTTTGGGTTTATGCATTTTTTACGGCTTTTAATTTTAATGAAGAGATGAATAGTTTCAAAGGGATGGGAGTACTGAATGTTATAACTGATAAAAAAAGCAGCCGGGTCAGCTCCAGTAAAGTACATGACTCCCTGGGTAGTTTCACACACTCTTGAAGCCAGGATGTGATGGCAGAGCTCCCAGGGAGGCAATTCCTCCTTCCCTGCTTCGTTCCTCTCCCTGCACCAACCTCTCCTTTGAGCCAGCATAAGCATGTGTGTGGCCTTAGGTTGAACCAGACCAGAGAAGTGACACTGGTTAGGACTAAAGTAGCAAAAAAAAAAAAAAAAAAAAAAAAAAGGGAAAAAAATTTTTGTGCTAGCAACAAGTTAGAACAGAAAGGAAGAAGCAATACAAGAGTAGCCTGGGGAGAGAAATCGGATGCTTTTTTAGAGGCCATACTGTCCTAAATTCTAGTTAAACTGAAATTCCATAAACTAGAGTTTATAGACATATAAAGCATAGTCCTATGATCTCTTGCTTAACTGAACTTCAGGGATTTCCTTAACTCTAGTTTGAACTAGAGTATCTCTTTTAGCAAAATATTCCATCTTGATAAGATGCCAGCAATGGCATGCAGAACTTGCTAAGTTTTTCCATTAGTTCATAGCTTCAATGCTCAAAACATGTGCTTTATTTCCACTTTGAAACAAACATTCAGCCATTGCACTTATCATTGTGTAAGTCTAAGAGCTTGTTTTCAGTCATTCCTTTTCTACATAAAGATTGATTACGACACATCATTTTGGATAATTTGAAGGCATATTTCTGGATCCTTTAATCACTTTTACAGCTTTTCTTTGAAATGTCTATAAATTTTATCTCCTTGAATGTAGGCACTAGAAGTGGGTAAAATGTTCCAGTAACAACTGCACTGAGAGAAGCCCTACATCTTAGTATATGGATGTCATATGGATCTTGTTAATAGATGGATTGTGTAATGGGATGTAATGGACCTTGCTAAAGATCCTGCAATAGGCTTTAAAACCTAGATGGCAGGTGCTGAATAGTGGAAAGCGATGGTCCTCGGATCTTTTTATGCATTGTCACATCTAGAGACATAAACTGAACACACCTAGGGAGGTGCCCTGGTTCAGAGAAATTGGTGTTCCTGCAGTGTAAACCTCTCACCCTCAAGGTGGAAGGTGATGATTTTGATTTTGAACTGTCTGTATGGAGCAGACCTTTGGCATGGGTTTGGCCTGAGCTGACTTGACTTCTGCATTAGTTCCTAGGCATGATGTCAGGAAATCATTCTGAACTGCACATCCAGTCAAATTGGTATCTGCCTCCTTCTCTCAGTCGTAAAGTAAAAATACCAATGGGTCTTTAAGAATGTCAAAACAGAAAGGAGGGCAATCATTACTTTCAAGTTGATCTCCCTGGACTTGAATCCTGTGGTAGAAAGTATTTCTTAACTGAAAGGGGGAAACACTGCATTAAACAAGACTGTATTTTTCCAGCACCAGAGAAGAAACAAATCATGAGAAATACAGCTGCTCACAATGTGGTGTTTTGCTTCAACAAACTCTGGTATTTTTCAAAAATCTAAATGGAGGGTTTACACTGACAATATTTCTGTCAAATGTAGTAGAAACACAGATCTTATAGCCCAGATGTCACTTCACATAGAAAGGTGCTGTAAAAAATATAAGAATACTGTTAGAAAAAATAGTGAGGACTGTACTTCATACAGGCTCTGTGGAAAGGTTCCTATACACAGTGAATCCCTTATATTGCACTCAGCTCCATAATCTTGATGGAGACAAAAGCAATTGTGCAAACAAAGTGGTTTTAGATAGGAAGAAACGAAGAAAGTGAGTCCAATTGCAAAATGCAAACCAAACATGCTGAGAGCCATTTCCTATGTCTGGCTTGGCACTCCTGTATCAGTCATGCACCAGACTCCATCTCAGTATCAAGCCTTTTGATGGATTTGGGTCATTTGACACAGATGAAAAGATGCTGTGGCCAGCACTCCCTGTCACAGGGTAACTTCTCCATCAAAATTCACAATAGCATTACTGTCACAAATAAAATGAAGTAACCACTCTACCAACAGAAGTGAAAACATTCTATCTAGTATGTAATTTTGTGGCTGGATTTACCCATGTGCACCCAAGATACTTCTAGTTTGCCTTTTGCTATATTTTACTGATGAACATGAGGGAAAACATTCAGGAAAGTTACACTTTGGCTTCACCCTGTCTTTCTGTCTTACTTCAATTTAGGGCTTGTCTTTAGCTATTCAAGTTATTTCACTGAGCACAGACTTATTCTGTGCACTCTGCAAGCGAGAAAACACACCCCAGCACTGACCTTTTGATGACTGTATCCTCAGGAGAATGTTAGTTATTACAGCCTTCTTCTCCCTGACAGTGGAAGTTAGATATTCATGGTCCAGAAGTTCAAGAAATAGGCGCAGCTCCACTATTAACTCTTCCATGGCTGAAACACAAAAAAATAGTGTTATGTTTTCAAAAAAGTCCCATTAGAAAAAAAGATAAGAGTTAATTCTCATTTATGCAAATTCATAGTTATTTTCTAGCATTTCTTAAAAATGCGTGGTCCTCCCTTCTGAAAATAGACTTCAACATTATTAGGCATTAGTAGAATCAACAGAATAATCCGTCAGGGAGTGCTACGGACATTTATAGCAGTTATCTAAAACTGATGGGCACATCTTTTCAGACACCACAGGGTGAAGCCAACACTAGACAAGTTAAATGCAGGAATGGTGGCCATCGGCTTTTCTGCCAGTGCCACCCTTGCTCCCCTCCCATTGACAAACTGCAAAATTTCTAACTGCAGGATAAATTTAAGGTTTGGTAAAGCTTCTAGACACCATTGACATTTTCATGAATCTTTCTCTTTCCCTTATTTATTCTGTTTGCTGTGGTAAAAAAGAGCAGGTATTCCTTTATTTACAATTTCTTTTTTATAATCTCCAAAGACAAGCTCCTAATCTTTTGCATATTCTCTTATCACTCCTCACATTCCCAGCAACACACTTCATATTTCATCCTATTTCTATTATTTCAGATCTCAAGGCTTTCTATTTCACTCTAGAAAAATATAACATTCCTTCTCTCTATTCCCAATGCTTCTTAATTTATCAACCAACTTTCAGATTATATTTCTACTTTTTTTACTTTCAGATTATCCCTAAAATTCTAATATTCCAGTGTCCTACTAACTGCAGTAGCTCAGACTATACAAACACCTTTGTTACAGCCTAATCATATAAGATGTCTTTAGAAGGTTTGAGAAATCCATGGTATTGAACCACATGTTCATGCCTCTGTTCTCTCACAATTCTGAGATCCTCTAGTCTGTTCCCTTAAGAGGATGCAATAGAATAGTTCACATTTCCATACTTTTTGTATCCTATGACATTATTCTCATTAAAAGATGAGTAGCATCTACTTCATTTAAGGACCATCCCTAGGATTAATCCCACTCCTATCCACATTCTGAAATGCATCCACTTAAATTTTTCTCTACTTAATCACATCTGTTTTTACAGTCTTTTCAGGGTCTAACAGGGCAACGGCTGCTAAGCGTCTTCAGACCTCTAAAAGGTATATTCTTTGCTGCGTAGTCCCATACTATCTCTTCCCTCCTCCTAAAACCTTTCTGATACAGTTGTTTACACCCAAGAGAACCTGAAATCTTTTTCTATTTCTGAAAATCATCTGGATGTTTAAACAACCCTTGTACAAGATGCATTTGCTTTATCCTCCACTTGCCAACAGCACACTGCAGGAAAGCCTGCAGATGTCAGCTACGGACCTGCAAGGGGCCGTTGGCCTCTTTTTGTCTCCAATGAATACAGATTTTCTCATGTATTTGCAGAATGCACCTCCAAGTGCACTTACTGCTCTGTGAAACCCAACATACTTTGAGCAGGCACAGATGTGCTAGTCAGCAATACCAGGGCATGAAAACATCTTAACAAAGAAATCTCTGAAGAAATACACTTGGGCAAATATTTTCATAGAGTCACTTACGCTGTAAAAGACCCTTAAGATCACTGAGTCCATTGAACCCAGCACTGTCAAGTCCACCAGTAAACCCTGTCCCCAAGCACCATATCCATGTTTTTTTCCAGTGACAGTAACTCCACCACGTCCCTGGGCAGCTGTTTCAATGCTTGACCACCCTTTCAGGCAAGAATTTTTTTCCTAATGTCCAATCTAAATCACTTCTGGCATAACTTGAGGCCATTTCACCTCATTCTGTCGCTTGTTACCTGGGCAAAAAGACTGATGCCCACCTCACTACAACCTCCTTGCAGGTAGTTGTAGACAGAGACAAGGTCCACCCTGAATGTTGTTTTCTCCAGCTAAGATGCTTAGCCTGCTTCTCATGCTTCTTAGCTTAGATGCTCCTCATAACACTTGTGCTCCAGACCCTTCATCCTTAATTTTCTCAATGACACCATTAATTTGCATATGTAATTTCATCCTACCCAAGTTTTTCTTGGTGAATATGTTCTTCTATTCAACTGAGCAGTAGCACTGCTGTTATATAAGCTGTCCACAATTTCAGGAAAAATGTTTCTCAAAGATTTTCACAATACATAGGCAGAAAGAGGGTATTCAAAATTAAAGGAAAACTGCCTATATCAAGCCATGATGTAGCTCATGAAAAACATCCCATGGCTACAGGTAGGGTTTTTTTTGCCATCACACTTGTAGCTGTCTAAGCTGTCTAAAAGTCTGTCAGAAATCTGAAGTATTTCACAACAACCTATCACTTCCAGAGCTGGTTTCATTATGGAACAACAATACATGCACCCACAGCATACAGCTTTCTGAAGCACAAAGATAAAGGTTCAGATTGCAAGGTCGTAAGTGATCACACGACTCCAAGAGGAATACAGAAAGAGGCCCTATGACCTAAAGCAAAATAATAATACCCAAATAATCAGCTTTTACCTTTTCCTTAAAATTTAGAAATAAGATGTGTCTTCCATTATGTGTATAGCAGTCTCTTGCTTTTAAGTATGCTTTTGATATAAGATGTATTAATATTGTTGCTATAACTTCATTTAAAATGTGGAATATATGAATAATTTAATAGTTACATATTTGTTATAATACATGCCTTTCAAAAGCTATCATTACCATAAAATCTAGGCAATCATTGTGAAACTTAATCAGTATACAGTAAAAGAAATGTAATATTTTTCAAGTAGTTCTACAGACATATAAATTACTGTCAGTAATTGCATATATTACTGCACTAAAAGTTCTTTGCAATGCCATGTTTTCTGGTCTCTTTAAGGCCAGGGACTGTAAATAGGTTGAAAGAGAGCTGCCTCTTGTCCTTCTCAGCAAACAATATCCTATGCTACAGTCATGTTGTTTCTTTGCTAAGAACCTTCACTTCTGGGAAGGGAAAAAGCATGAAAGCATCAGATACCATTGATATGCAAAGTGAGCATAACTGTGTTCAGTTATTAAAAATTATCAGATCCTTGTGCTCAGGAGCTTATAATCTAATATAAACAGATGCATTGCAAAATGAGAAATGAAAACAAAGCAAGAAGTTGCGAGGCAAGGAGACAGGGCAGCAAGAGGAGAGGAGATAAGGACCTGCTGCTGGAGAGACTCCTGGGAGCTGGCATCAGCCGCAGTCTCTCCTGAGGCCTCGTACCTTGAACGTGTGCTCTTCCACTGTGTCTTTGTGAACCCTGCCCATTGACCTACAATGGCCATGCCACCTAAGGTACTGGAAACAATTCAACCTCCCCAGCAGAGGATTTTGGAGAAGAGCTTTGTTTAGGAATGATAAGAGGATGGTAAGATGAACTCGATGCCAGTGAGATAATACTTAAAAAATCTCAAACCCACTGCCTTGGAAACACATTCACCATAACTGTATGTACACTTGGCCTGGTGTCCAGCACTGCGGTTCAAAGGTATAGCAATGCATCAGGAAGGAACACAGAGCAAGAAGACTTGCTCTTCTGCCTTTGTAAGCTCACAGGTACATGACACTGACCTCAAACAAGCAGTCATAAAACCTAATGTACAATTTTAGTGTGACAACAGTATAAAATTATTAGCAGCTGTTGAAAAATGCTAGGCATGAGCACAACATTGCTTCTCTTATGCTTTCACCCAGATTAAATTGAGGCTGTATTTTCTTTTGTTGGAGTTAGTAGCATCCTAAATACCAAAGTGAGAAAGAAGACGTTCAGAATCTCACGTTATATACACAATGATGTCAAACATCCAAAAAGAAAGAAGGGCAACACTGTTCCCAGCCAGCAAGAAACACTCCTTCCAAATATCTTAAAATCATACTTTTCTCTTGTAGTACTTTTGATGCTTAAGTAAAGAACAGAAATACTGCCATAGAGAGCATTTAAAGTATTGAAATTAAGTAACTGAAAACTCCTGTTTCCAAGATGGCAACAAATAAACTTGCTTATTCTCAGGAAAAAACAAGTTTTGCCTGTTGTCAATCTTTGGCTGATTTGCTGGATTAAAGAATCTTCTTCTATCCTTCCTAGAAATGTAATGATGTGCTCACAAAAAAGTAATGGAACTGAATAACAGAAAATCTACATAATACATATTTTCAGTAAGCAATCATTACTTCTTAAATGTAGACTCAAAAGAAGAGGGTGATGCAAGTCCCAAAGAAAAACATACTCTTCCAGTGAGAGATTACCCTTGGAAATCTGACATCACCACAAAATAGGAATAATAATCAGAACAAGGCTTTCAAAAAGGAGCCAATTTATTTGACAGTTTTGGCTGTATTTTCATTGCCAAAGGAATTAGTTGTAAGTGGCAGGTGGTGAAAGGCAGGGTGGAGCCCAGGGATGGTAATCACAACAGTAAGCAGATTTTAGTTTGACTGAGGAGCAAAATCACATTCCATATTAAACGATGAGAAGCCCATTCTATGCTCAATAGGAATTATAGGTCCCTAATGGGCTGCTGCAATTGCCATGAACAAATAAAAAAACAATGATACATCCAGAAGGCTTTCCAAGACCAGCTCTCAAGAGTATTAAAGTTTTTCAAATGGCAGCACATAAAATTATATACGCAAGCCAGCAACACCAAGGTAAAAATAATCAGAGGAAGGCAATTACATCACACTGTAGATTTTGTTCCAAACCAGAACTAAAACCAACTGGGACTAAAAATGCATGATGATGCAATTATTCCAAATCTACATTTACGAGTGCTAACCTATAACATTTTTCAAAGAATATAAAGTTTTCACTCCTGGTTGATAAGAAAAAAAAAATCATAGGAGTAGTAACATATCATACACAAGATTTTAAGTTTGCTTAAACCACAAGAAAAGACAAGGATGTGCTCATAAGAAAAACAGTCAGATTGTTTTTTGGTCACTCACAGCAATTAAAGTATTTTTTAACCCTGTTACAGCACAAATGATCTAAAAGTGTCTTCCAATTGACTAACGACCACTGATGAACTTTTAAATAAAAAGAAATGCAAATCCAGGAAGGATAACAGGAAGTATGTTTATCAATTATTGTGTTGTCTGTACAATACAAATAACACACAAAGTAAATGCACTTCCATGCTTGCATGTCTATTATAAATGCATGTATAAAAATACGTTAGTATATAAATCTATCACAAAAATAAGAATAAAAATTGAACTTCAATTGATCAGTTCCCTGAACATTGCTGAATCAAAGTTCTCTGTGTTTAGGTTTTCTGTTCTCTGTTTAGTTTGCCATTTACAGATATTGAAGGCCAGAATAGACCATGTCAATGAGATCCATTACAAGAAATCACCTACTCTGACTTTCTAATACAGACCAGAGACTTAAATATCATTAATCCTCTGTTTCTAGAGAGATGTGCATTTACCTAAAGCACATCCTCCAGGAAAGCCAAAAAACTATGTCAGCATTTTGAGCCCTAGTTTTCATGGGGGAAGGTTCCCATTTAACTTCCCAAAGCAAATTTGATTGGATTTATGGATAATACTGATGTCAATCTTCCCCCTATATATATAAAAACTTCTTGAAACACAGAGACTTTCCCAACCTCCCTTAAAAAAATGATTGGTATTTGGGTACACAAACAAAAATGTAGAAACCAGACATATGACTTTGTTTTAAATAAAAAACAGAATGTGAACTGCATATTTATACCAATTTCTATTGAAATAGTGTCACCATCCTTAGTTTCAGATGTTGTAATTTGAATATTTTATTCAAAAGTTCATACAGACTACTGCTGGGGAAAACATGTCTGTATTTTATAAAGATATAAGCATTAGGGACACTACGATGCATGTAGACAAAGGACAAGGACACAAAAATCTTTGTGAAGAAAAACACAAATGACTCCTAATCACTTCCACTTATTCCTATAATGCAATTACAAATGTTGTTTCCAGTAATTAACAAAAAAGATCCTTTCATGGGTATTTTATCATTATCCGAGAAAATAATTTCACACAGAAATACACAAAATTTAGGAGAAAGTGATAACCTATTTTGCACTAGGAAAAATTTGTACCTTTTTTCAATATGCTACCAGAAGCTAGTTGATGTATTTGAAAATTGTATTGAATTCCTATTCCACCCAGAAATGAAAAGTCATGCTGCTTGAAGAACACCCAATGAGGAGAACAAGACTTCTCACTTGGAGAGTTTTCTCTTGGTTGCACTGGCCCTCTTTGCTGCTCTGATAACCATAGTGCACAAGGTGTGATGAATTCTACCTGGTAAGTATGCTAAATCCTGCTCCAGAAAGTAAAGATGATCATCTTAGGGGTACATGGCATTGGAGGAAAGGGTGGCAATGTATTAAAAAGTGATGAATCCTAGAAAGCAGATGAAGGCCCAAAGATGAAGAACTAGTATGAAGCACGGAAAACAGATACAAGGATTGCCATTAGTGTTTTAACATAAAAATAGTTAAACCTCTCTAAAAACTGGCAACAATCACTTTTTGTTTAAGATTTGGAGCTCCCCAACCTGTCACAAACTCTCCTTCTAGACAGTTTGGGGCAAGGGAGGCAAAATACGTCTACTAAAAACTCCTCCTGTCTCATGCATATTTATGATCAACCTCAATGGGTGTCAAGGGATCACTCAGTCCCAGCCCACATGTATTCCTCTGCCTCAATTTTCAAGGAATAGGCTTTTACAAAACCAGTTTTCCATAAAAGCTATCAGAGCTCCAGATGCTGCTGTTGCAATACTTGGGTGATAAAACAAGAGGTGGGAAATATTAAGGAATGTTTGGACAAGAAACAAGCTGCCAAAAATCCTGCTCAATCAGCTACAGCTACTGCAATGAGTGACAGCAATGCAGGAGTGTAATCCATTAGCATCAGGTAGATGGATAAAGTGTTTATTTTTTAAAGTCCAGACTAGTGTTTAAGCAATGCCACAGACTTTGGAGAGGAATGTCTGCTTTTAAGGAAGTCCACAGACTCAGAGGAAAAAAAGAACAAAAAAATAAAAGACAGAAAGTAAAAGAATGAAAAAAGTAGAAACAAAAACAAGAAAAAGGAAAGAAGATACATAAGAAGAACTAAGAAAGAAGAAAAAAAAAATTAGTGTTGCAGGCATGTATTTTTATTCAAGTACTAAATATCTATATTGAACTCATGATATGTTAGCCAAAAAAAAAGAAAAAAATGCTGATAACTAACTACAGAACTTTACAGTGCACTTTATAAAGTTGCTGAAGGCTTTATCTAAAGGTATACTTTCCACATGAGATTTCTTTTGTTCCTAAAATAAATGCATCATACCCTGTAAAGCAAATGAACATGGATTTCACTCTCATTGCATGCCCAGCAGGCTGGTTAAGTCTCATCCTCCTGCCTCTGCTCACTCTGGGCACTCAGGCTGAGCTTTCATTTTAGATTCTACAGCAGAAAATTGAAATTTCTTGCATTCAACCATCTCCAAATGTATCAGTTAACATCATCCCACCAGGACAAGACTTTCCAGGTCTCGCCTCCTGGCTCTTGCATTAGCTCACCTCCTCCATTACTCCAAACCACAAAAGATAAGCAGCCACTACAGAATTAATGAACGGGCTCTGATTCCACAAAAGAAAAGCAGTTCCCTCATGATGCAAGAAGAAGATAGAAAATCTGTGGTAGGAGGTGAAAGCCTGTGCCTGTCTCCAGAGCTCAGGGGGAAATGGGGCTCAGTTAAGGCTGAGACACACAAAGCAGGTAACCTGTGGCAGTGAAAAGAAAGCAAAAGGCTACAGTGCCCCTTGTGAGTTCTTCACTTAGGTCCTCAGCTGAACACAGATCCCTTTTTAGGGCAGGATTTCTATCAAAGTTATGAATAATTACATATCCAGCAGTACTGTGAGAGCAAATTAAGAAAGTGGATGGAATGCAGAAACAGAATAGCAAAATGGTGACAAAGAAATACAAATATGGCAATGGTAGGACCATCACATTATAATTTGGTATTTTGGTATTCAGCAATACAATTTTATTATACATGCCAAATACTAAACTAAAAAATTGTTCAAGAAGTCCTAAGTCTGATCATGTCAGCCATAAGAGCAGTACAATCAAACAATCATTTGCATTTGTGAATATAGATCTACAGGTTTTCAGTGTGCAGCAGATTTTAAGCCAGAAATGAGATAATATTGTATTTTATAAGAATAGATCCAGAAGTCCTCATATTTGTATGTGAAGATGGAAAAAACAAAATTGGTTTTGCATCCTATCACACTTTTTTATACTACAGTTCTCACTACTAAGTTCATTATGCAATGACTAATTTCTGCCATACATTGATTAATGCCTGATGCTTTCCCCAAGAAGAGAAGCATATTCTGCTTTTTCTCTCCAGCTTTTGAAAATATCCTTAAATAGATGTACATATTGACACAGATTTATGTTAAGAAAATAAACCCAAAGAAACATACTTTACACTGATAGAGAGTAGAACAGTGAGAGTTGAAATCTCTCTTTATATGGAAAATACATCATTACCCACTTTAGATAAAAAGCTTATTAAAAACGTTGGATCTTAATTGAAAAACTTCTCATAGTTTCAGTGATGCTCAACTACTTCACTACAACCTTGGATATGCAGCTTATACTTGTTATGTTAAGGAGATTTAATTTTAATTATAGATGTGGTCTGAATTTCTCATTAAACTGGAAGATGTATGTTTAACAAACAGTAACAAACTGCTGTCAACAACTTTCTCTCAGGCTACCCCAGCCACCCTTCCTCCTCTATCCAATCACCATTGCACCTTTTTGGAATACAGACTGTATTAGACAGACACCCACAAGATCTCAGGGAAAATTTACCTCCATGTTTTGCACTCCCCTTGCATCATTTTCTGTTTTCTGGACATTATCTAAGTTTTTTTACATCTGGTTATGCTGCCCCATATGTTTGGAACAGCCTCCCTTCTCCCTGCCAAGCAACCTCACTGTCTCCCATGAAATCCCTCTTTCTTTCAGCATTCCCTCCAACAATAATCCTCACATTCCCTTCGCCTAACAGTTGCACCACGTCTCGTCATGCAGCTGGGGTTTTTATCTACCTTTAGGTCAGACTTTGCAAACATTTTCCCATGCTAAAAAAAAAAGTCACAAACAATCCTTCTGATCGGTTTCACTAACCACAACACTAGGATGAGTTCAGACAAAAAAGAAAAAAAAAATCCATGTTTTAGTTATTAACATCTAAAAGGCAGTAACTTCATTCCTACACAAAAGGAGCAAAGTGGACAAACACTCAGATGTCTGTTCCTTCTGCAAGCAGAGGAAGGATGCAGCTCTGAGGATGGGAGGGGAGGGCAGCTGTCAGAACACACCCTGCCACCAGCAAGGTGCCCAGCTGGCTGCAATGCCTCCATCCTCCCCCTCACACCGGGCCCTTTCCAAAAGGGAGGTGATATTCTAAAAAAATAAAATTATTATTCCATACAAGAATATTTCAAAGCTCTGAGGATGTATGTCCAAAATGTTACCATTACCAGAGGCTCTCACTCACTCAGAGCATGACTCCATTTCTTCAGGTTGAGGAGCTAACTGACTGTTTGTAAAATGTTCTGCCACTGAACTGAACAGCACAAGTAGCACCAGCTTCTCACTGTTAACAGCATCTAAAAACTTCCTATGTGGCCACAGTATAAAAAAAAAGATGCACTTGACATACATCCTCAGCATGTTCTGCCCATGACTGCCCACTTGTGTCAGCTGATGGATACCATAAAGATAAAAACAGACCACTGGATCCAGAACAAAACCCTATATTCAATTTACACAGCCACCCATGAGCAAACTTCAGCAACATCCTTTGGGCAGGAGGATCACTGCATCTCCATTTGTCCCTGCCAGTCTTCTACCACAGCCGAGGGAATCTCCTAATCAACATGAGCTTCATCAAAGGTTAGGTGTGCCATTGATCTTATGCCTTGTATGGCAGGATAAGGTACTGCATGGCTTATTTAACAGTATTTGCCTAAAGGTGTTTCCCAGTTCTTCCTGTATCCCTCAGTAACAACGAAGATGCACTAAGAAGACGCACGGCCAAATGTCCTCCAACTGAGATCTCAAAGGCAAAACCCCAGCTCATCCCTCAAGAAAAAAATAAAGAAAACCAAGAAAAGGATTACAGCTTATAGCAAGTTTGCATTTTCCCCTGGATTTATGTGCTTTGTTTTTCACAGACTCATAACCTAACTAGGAAACCACAGACTGCTGTATCTGTTGGTCTCAGTTATTATCAAAAATGTGCTGACTTCCTACAAAAGTTATCCCATTGCATCATAGCCCAAACAACCCGTGTCAGGCCTGCAGCCGCACAGCTGAGTCCTGCTCACCCGTCTGCAGCGGGGCTGGGAAGGACCAGCTGGGGTGGCTGGGCAGTGGCTGGGCTCGCCAGCTCAGCCCAGCACCAGCCACAGCTATTGCACAAAGATAAAAGCTATTGACAGCAAACATTTGCATCCTTGCCTCATCTCACCATCTGCTGCTGCTGCTGCTCACTTGAAAATTAATACAGTAGTTGCTTGAACCAGAAGCTCATGCTACATCTGCCCTCCTTAGCAGTACAGATCATTATTAGACTACACATGCAATCCTTTTTGCAACTCAGATGGGGCCTCTAATCTGACAGGATCTGTCCTTCACCAAGAGAGACCAAAAATGCTTCATTTGCAATTGTAGAGCCTGAAACAAATTGCACCAAATCTTCCTCCAGCTCTGCACTACCTTAATTTCCCTTCTTCTTCCTCCATACACTTTCATCAGATTTAAACAGTAAATTAATAAAGTGTAAGTCTCTTTCAAAGAACATAGAAAGGTCTTTCACAAGCAAATATACAGAAAACTCAGGATTGGTCTTGCTTATATAAATTACATCTCCTAGTCCAATTTCTAGGGGCTTTTTGCCAATCATGGCCATTAAGAAAATAATTGAAATCCTACTTTATCATCTTAATCATTTTACTCCTCATAGTTTTCTATTTGTATCTGATTTGCAGTGCATGAAGAGAAGTGGAAATGTGAGAAGAATCAAGTATATATCTTAAGGTTAGCATTCTCATACAAATCTTAATTCTATGGCCTTTAATCCAGAGAAAGTCTCAGAAGTACTCCCCTTACATAGATGATAACATACTGGTTTTAGAGAAGGACTAATTTCACAGGCTTCAGGGGAAAAACTCTGAGATAGAAATCTGTTCTCTTCTTTCCCATGTAAAACACACTGGAAACTCCTTATAGGAACATCATCAAATTAAGCATTTTTAATAGCGTCCTAGTAAAAATTATTTTACCCTACATGTATTTTTCATCAATCAGAATTCATTAGAAATTATTTGCAATCGAAAATGAGCAGTCAAATCTACTTTGGCAGCTTTTAGAGGAATTCTAGTGGAATGTACATTTCTTAAAAAAACCCCAAACCCTTCCCTCCTGTTCAAAGCACTTTGAAAATGAGAAACTTCTAAGATGAAAGTTTGCAACCCTTTTTTTCAAAAGCTATAGTTTAAGCGCAATGGTTATAGCCAATAAAATGCTAAAATAAAAAAAATAAATAACACCCACACACACTCCAACCAACCAACATTAGAAAGGATAAAAAAGCTTCACCATGTCCTAGTCCTTTCTAGAACTGTCCCCATATTTGCAGGGGCCCAGGACATGCATACACATTAGCAATAAAACAATGCAAAACAACCTCTTTCACCTCCTAGCAGCAAGAAAACAACAGACAATTGGAAAAAAAAGCATAAAAGGCCAACAGAAAAATGGAAACTATTCAAGTAAGCTGTTGTTTTGGGCATTTGAGAATGGTAGGAAGGTGCTTCAAAAAGGCAAGGCTATCCTGATGAATAGGAAAGAGCATGAGAAGAAAAACAGGAGAGAGATGGGTCAGTCATAGTTCATGAACCTTAATGGCATTCTTTGAAGAAAAATAAAAAGGTTTATCTGAGCTAAACAACTTGTTTATAAGAAAGATGCAAATGCTGCACTTAGGGTAAAGAATTTTTTCTCTTCTTTGCTTCTTTAATCTGTTTTCTCATGATCACACTTTTTTACCCCCAGTTTCTTTTTTAAGAGACATTCAAGGAAAGGCAAAATCAGCTTGCACTTTCTTTTTATTCCAGATGGCAAAGTGATGAAAACTGACTAATTGCCAAATCAAGAAATGAATTACAATGAAGGCATGGATTCTAAAAAAAGTCTGCAATTTTTCAAGTGAGAGAAGTAGGAGAGCAACGAAGTCCTAACTCTTAGAAAGCAATTTACATTCTCAAGGCACTGGAGCCTACTTAATTTTCCTGCCATCCTTTTGCGTTACAAAACAGCACTCTCTGGTTTACAGATGGGAAACTCAGGCAGACTGAGAACCACAGATTGTCACGGAGCATAACTTCACACTATCACCAAAAGAAGCAGCCACATGGGCTTTTCCCAAATCCAGCCTCATTCCTGTCTCTTCTCTGGGCTGGCATGTGCTTGTGCAGCCACAGGATTGACTGAAGCAGGCAACCGATACAAATTTTAAGAGCAATACCTAGTCATGCTAAAGTAACTTTACGGTGCAACATGACCATAGATCTACCTGTACCTAAATTAATGCTCCATGAAGCTCTTGGGGCTGTAGTCACAAACTCAGGCTGTTTAGAAATCCTTTTTATCCTGAGATCAGGCAACACTGGGGGATCTCAATATGAAAGAATCAGGTGCTCCTCTGTATCCTATTTCCTGACATATCACAATGAGAGACAGGACACCTCAGAGCATAGTGTCCCAACCACAGTGCATGCTGGAACACATCCTGAAACAGGAATACCTGGCATTTCCTTCCTGGGGACACCAGTGAAAGATGGGGGAAATTCATGTTCTGCAGTTCTCTAAATCCACATATTTGGTGTCATTTACTGTAAAACCAAATTAGCCATACAGACCAAATATACACATATTGAATGTGTAACACTGAATGTTTGAGACGAAATCTCGGACCCAAAGAGCATTTGTCTAACTATTCCCATTAATGGTAAAGTTTTCCCAATGTCAGCAGCTGCTGAGATATTCAAACTCTTGGCACAATGGAAAATCCAAATCAAGCTGTGGCCCTCTCAAGATAATGTGACTAATTTTATCCTTTTTTGACAGTGTTGTCTATTTTTGTCTTTGGCTTCTGTAATGAAAATGTGGATCTAAATCATGTGACCTGGATGCAGTGGAAAGTCCTTAATAACTTCTTGAAGAAAATAAATGTCTTATACTTGAACCTTAAAAGAAGCCCCAGATCCTATATAGTAAATTAGATATTTGCCTTAGAGAATTATTTCTTTAAAGTGTTCAAAGTATACAGAATTTATCATGATTCTATTAATAGCTTTCACAATATTTGATTTTATAGCTAAATTTCTACACAATTGTGCAGGTTTCCCTGACATTGCAGGACTGTCACAGTCCTGTGAATGGAAGCAGATCCCACTGGCAGGAGCTGCCACAGCATGCCTTGACCAGATGTGCAGATGTTAATAAATAAAAATAAGAATGATGATGATGATGATGATGATGATGGCAGAACCATGTAAGCATTCATGATTTTCTAGTTTCCAACCTCTCCTCCATCTACAATGCCAAACTTCCTCAGATGGCTGGCAAGAAATCAGGAGCTGACAGCCATCCTGGCAGCTCTCTTGGCTCCTGGGGCCCCTCACCTAATTAGCCTGACATGGAGCCGAAGGATGCTGTGCTGCTGCCAAACGGGCTGGTGCGGGCTCAGAGGGACACCCAATTGCACCATACACACCGAACCCAAGGAGTCTGGCCTAGGTGGACAATCACAGGTCACCTTCCACACTTCTGTCTTACACTAACTAAAGGCAAATAGATTACCTAGGTCCAGTAGTGAGGGAGAGGACTGGATTGCAAGCCAAGTCAGAGATTATTTGCAGCATGGATTAATTAAAACTACTCAGATTTCATTTTTTTAACCTCCTATACTGAGAGAATAAATGCTTCAGAATAAAAATGCTCAACTACGCCAACAAATCACCCCCACCAATGCCCACCAACTGGCGGCTGCACGTGCCAGGGCACAGCCTGACCATATGTGGCCAGTGTCACTCTCTGACATGATGACACTCACAAAACCTGTATCTCAGGCTCCAGTGAAACTGTATCTTATTGTATCAGCTCATCCTACAAGCCTGAAACAAGAAGAACACACAGAAATAGAACAAGAGGTGAAAATTAGGATAATATTCAAGCAAATAGCATGCACAGCTCTGAAATGCTCATAAAATTCCAAGCAATGGCTTCAGTTCTGCAGCACTGAGAGACTGTATGTTGAAATAATGAAAGAGAAAGGGTGGAAGGAGCTTTGAATAAAAGACAACAGGTGTAATTATTATTTGGAAAATTCTTAGGCATTTACTCTTCAGAGCACTGCATGAATATTCATTAAGCCTCACAGCCTAGGAGGATTCAGATTTGAGTGTTGGCATCTTCCCTTTATGGATTAAAAAACCTAGGCATAAACCCTTTATGGATTATAAAATCTAGGCAATCTAGATGTCCAGCTTCAGACATCTAAGCGGAACTTGAGGATTGCGGTTTCTTTCTAGTCTCATCAAGTCTTTTACAAATTATCTTTCTCTAAGGTAAAAAGAGCAACAACTAAGTGACTGTGGAGAAAACCAATTGCCTAAGACCACTACAAAAATAAATGGCAATCCCAGAGATGAATTCAGAGCTCTGAAAACTCAGTCCAGAACGCTGCTCCTTTGGGACCACTGCTTAAGTGTAGCAAGTCATGAGCTAATAACATCAGTCTTTGGAGCTCTGGTAGCAGTTTCCCGAGGCTTGCTCTTGAGGCCACAGCTCAGTGATCCATGTAGCAGATCAATGGAGCAGTGCTGTCAGCAGAGCTTGAAATTAAAAGCTAAAAGAAAAGGGTTCACTGGGCTCTTGACATAAATTTTAGCTTCAGCAACAGTGCCTCAAAAACATTGCTCTTTGGTAATCATCACAGTCAGATGGTATTTTTCACAGTATATTTCAACTTTGGAAAACAACATTTTGTCAGGGAAAGTCTTACAAATGCTGAATGTTCAGATCTGCAGTTGAGGATTACCATGGTAAACACCTCCACATGTGTTAATTAGAGGTGGGCACCTATTTAAGTGTAAGGCAGAGATCTTTCAGCCAAACACCAACCAGGGCAACAGTTTTACCTTGAGAAGCTCCAGTAACATCTCAAAACACTACTCAGAGAAGAAACAATCCTGGCTACAAAGTCTACGGAGAGTCTAGGAAAGCAGTAACATGATATGCTGTACACCTTTCCTCCTGCAAAACAGGAGGACTAAAAGAAAGGTACCACAGGACTCAGTAGACATGCTTCTGGTTCTTCACGGATCCATGAGATGCATTGAAGCAAATGATATCTCCTCTGGGGATTTTTATCTTCTCATCATTGGAGACAAATCCAGTAATTTTTATCCCTGTGTTTTTTAAAACACATATATGAAAGCAACATAAGAATTCTTGCACATGCCATCTAATCCTTTAATGGTTTTGCAACTGTATAAATCTGAAAGCATGACAACAAGAAGTGCTGCAAATGTAGCAAAACAGTGAGGGAAAGGTGCCAAAGGTCTGCCAGCAGGCATCAAACCTATCTATCTTATTCATTCAGTCATTTTTAATTTTCCCTGTATAAGAAGATAAGGAATTGTTATTTATCCTAATTTACAGGATATTCGTTTGAGTAAGGGACATAAGAAGGGTCACTGGTACCCTGGCAGGGTTTAATCTTCTAGGTGGTGTAAGTAACGGCAAAGTTTTACCAAATGAACGAATAAAGTTATTTCCCCTTAAGTCTTTCTTACTTAAACAATATGAAGCTACGTAACACAAGAAGACAATTCAAAGAAAAAGACTGAGGCAATAGAGATGGTAGAACCCTGAAAATCATGAAGTCTGAAAAGGGGAAAATTGGGAAGAAAGTTTAGGGAGGAACTCTGAAGAGCTGCTCTCTACACTGCATTTTCATACAGGGTGCCTCAACTGTGGACTTGCCTGATGCTGCTGGGAAAGGTCACTGCAATCCACCATCCACTCATGAGCTGACAGAAACCAAGAAATGACCATTCCCACCAGCACTGCTGGACTGAGGGTTCCCCTGGCCTTCCCTCCCACTCTTCTCCAGCATGGCCCCCATGGTGGAGTGAGAGCACCATGCAACTTCTTAGTGACACCCGAGAGACTCCTGACGTGCCCTACAAGCATCTCCCCAGTCTCTTTCCGCCCATGACACCTTGTTGCCACACTGTGCCACAGGAGAAAAAGAAAACTTGAGTGAGGACAACTACATGGACCACAACCAGCAACAGAATAGAAAACGTTTAAACAGTTGGACAGAAAGTATACTCATAATGCTACATGCAGGTCACAGAACCCACATGCAGATGATTGAAGTGCTTAAAGGTCAAGCAGACTTGCTTCAGGATAAAAACAAACCCATAATCTATTTGTCCTACGAAAGGAAGAAGTGTAAAGATAATAATGTAAAATGGGACACTGTAATTCTACTTACTTCTCTAGTACTTAAGGAGCAAGATGAGAGGAAAACTGAAAGACAACAAACAGATAAAAGGAAATTTAACAAAACTGTCTTGTGAAAAGTACAAAACATCAGCAAGGATGCAAAGAAAGTATTTTTTGCGTGTAATTCTGGACCACTGAGCAGGACAAAGATCAAACAGGATTATCTATTTCTCAGAAGTTAGGAAGAAACTTTCCAGAAGGTTGGTTATCCCAAGATGACACAAAAGATGGGGTGAGGCATCCTCCTTTTGGGCATTTCTAAGAAAAGGTGGATCTCTGGCAATGGTGCACTCAGGATGGCCCAACAGGAGGGAAGTGTTGCATTTGCTTTGGAAGCATCTTAGCAATACTTAATTCCATCATCACGAATTGTGCCTGTTTTTGCTCCTACACTTGGAGCATGTCCTGGCATCAAGTGAATCAGCAGAGAAGACATGGGGGAAGCTGAGTGCAAGGAATAGTCTGAGTGGCAGTTCATTTGCTTATTATTTTGGATTTCACTTAATTCTACTAAATTCTTTTCTAATTTACACATTTTTTTTCTCCAAGGGCATTGCCTCTTCATGTTTTTCTTTAAGTTCGGTACCTCATAATGAGCCTCTCTGCTGCTTTTTGGCTTAGGACAGGCTGCAGTCTTATCTCTCTTTGCAGAATTTTATTTATTCTCTTTGCAAAACCTTATTTATTGTTGGACACTAGTAGTGAGATCAGCCTTCTCAGAACACAAATGTGGATACAGTCCAAACCCCTGTAGAGTTTACAATCCAAACATTCACTCAGCAGAAAATCCCCATTAGCTCTGTTTCATCCCAGTCTCCTACCCCCTATTTATTTTGGCATTGTAAAAGACTTTTCTCTGTTTCTGAAAACTGAAGTCTCCGATATAGTAGGATTTAGGTATATTAAAGCAGGTAAAGTATAATTTTGATGAACATTTATGTAGTAGTCTGGTGGGAGTGCAGCTGTTCAGCTGTTCTTTAAAAAAAAAAAAATATATATTTGAACTGCATGTGATAGTCACCAGCCTCACTGTAGCAGCAAGAGGGATGGAAGCTCCTTTGCTTCCATCCCAGAAATACAAAGTTCCCCTGTTAATAACATCACATTCCTGTTAACTGAGCAGTTGTGAGACATTCCAAAGAAAGGCAATTTATAAGAACACACAGATCAGATCACTGGCAAGGGTCTTCAGGAAGTTCACACTTATTTGAATTCAGCCTCACATCCCACTCTGATGGAGGTACATCTTGGTGTACTAGAAAGGGGAGGCTGAGAAGGGTTAAATGACTAAATCCTAAGCAAGAATCGCATGCTGTGATGAGCAACCAGTGGTCTTCTGCACCTCCTCAACCATGTTCCTCTCTTCTCCTCAAGATCATGAAAAGTTGAAACACCAATAGGAGGGATTTGCAACACGCCAAGCATGAAAGGCAGGATCACCCATAGCGAGAGGCCCCCTCTGAGAACCAAGGACCTGTTCAGAAGTCTTCCATCAGGACAAACTACAAGTGCTCCATCAAGATTAAGTACTGAGATAGTCAAAAGGTCCTTTCATTTAGAGCCAGTGCTTCAGAGCCACTTCTTAATGCTTTCAAGGCACAAGAACATTTTGTTACACCTCAGAATAACACAGTATTATATGTTAGAAAAAGACGCTCTGGAAACTTCCCATGTAAATTACCAGCAAATATCCGTTTCTTGGCAGCCTTGTGTATGTGGAGAGTGCTTTTATTTAGTTTAAAAAAAAATTACTAAATAAACATGCACACGTTATTGCTCACATCCAGGAGGAAGTGTGACTTTTCAGGAAAAATGAACTTTCTGCTCAGGCAGTTTCCAACAAGATCCCAGAAGAATGAGTGTACTACAAGTCAGATTTATTACAAGTAAATTAAAATCATCTGTCATAGGAAATCTCTTTTTTTTTTCCTCTAAACTTTTTTCTGAAGCAGAAATCAATACTTCAAAACAGAGTAAATAAAAGACTTTGTAACTTGCGCTATCTCCCTAATTGTAGTGTTTATAAATGAACAGGAGTTATTTATTTTTGGAGGGTAAAAAATGGACATTCTCATATTATTTTTGGCTGTTTTGTGCCTTTTTAACAGCTATGCCTTTCATTCTTTTCAAACGCCTGGCATTACAATACTTTTAAGTAATTTAAGAAACAGAAAGATGCTGAAGTCTATTTCTTTACCTCACTATTTTACATACCTTTCTAAATGTGAATCTCATTGATTCATTTTGAAATTTTCCAAAAATTCAACTTTTTCAGCACTTTTGAGAACTGGCCCCTATTATCAGTTAAAATATCATTATATATTAACCTGCTTGGAAACCAGAGCCTCTCCACTTAATCATAAACACTACAGCTAAAATCTGACCCAAGTAATCTGCCAAAAACTGCACAAGAGCTGCTGCCAGTTAGGAAGATAATCTAATTCTCTCTGTTTCCATAGCTGGACTTTATCCAGAGGACAAGTTTTTGGGGGGTTGTATTTTTTCCAGCTAATTTGGGCCATTTTGCCTTTGGCTTGGAATGCTTTCTAAATAAAATAAAAATATTAATTTGGACATAGTATTAGTGCCAATACCATAAAGTACTACTTTTACAAGATTCAATGTGAAAATAAAATCCTGTTACATCAAAGAGACAATGATAATAAAAGATACAGTCCTAAAATGCCTTCACTTTCTTTCAGGCATGTAGAAAATGTCCTCTGAACAGATCTGCAGAACATGTAGCAAGCCCAGAAGTTAACCTGAATCCCTTTTTTAATGGAATATCTGGCTAGAAATGCAATTCCTTGCTCCTATTACAGTGTGATTGTGGGTTGCTGGGAAAGGATGGAACTGCTCTGTCCTCCACTTTCTGCTGTGGGTTTCTGTCTTTTCCCTGTATCAAGGACTTGACTAAGCAGTTGCAAAGTGCCTTGATTCAGTGCAAAAGAAAGGATTCCTTTTCCTTGAGTAAAAGTCATCTCACCCTATAGCTGCAAAACTGTTAGATCTGGTGCATTCATCATGAATCCAACAAGTCCCTGGTAAAGCAATGCAGTCAAGTGCTGTAATCTTCAGGGGTGCTGACTTTAATTTTACAATGACTCTGCAGCTACTCAATTTCCAACTGCTTTTTGATCTTCTTGCTTTGAGGTCACGAATGCAATCTTTTGATAGTTGGGTTTAATCACAAAATCCATTTATATTTAAAAGTGAATTCCTACAATATTTGTTCAGTTGTACTGTCCTAAATTTTGTTGGATAATTTATGACAGAGGACAGTTAAAAATTGTGCCCAAACCAGTTCAACAGGTCACTCTTATTTTAAGAGAATGCTTTGCTAACATTAAGATACAGAAAATTAGGAGCTGTCTTCAAGGAAGTGATTTCTACTTTTTGCTAAATATTTCCTTCTAGCAGTATTATGTTAGGCCACTGTCTGTTGGAAACTAAAGGCCTGTGCTGGTACAGATTGCATTTCCTGGGGCACAAAACAACTCTGCCAGAAGTTCAGCCTTTCTCCTACAGACCCCTCTGAGCACTCCATGCACATGTGTCCACAAACACACCCTTCAGGCTGTGATGCTTCCTTGTTTTTAGTGAAGTTGCTAAGGGAAAAAAGAAAGTTTCTAAAAGTGAAAAACAAAGTTTCAAATTAGAAATACAATTAAACCTGAAATGTTTTGGGGAAGATCTGCTAGAGAATGGATGGCAGCTAGGGAACCTTCATCTTTAGTCTCTGTTAAGGTTTGCTGCTACAAGATGCTAAGCAAAATACACCAGTCACAGGCATAATTATCTGCATTCATGTCACTAGTCACTTGTTTCAGACCATAGATTAGGCCCTTCTTTTGGGTCCTCAGAAGGCCAGTACATGCTCTGGCAGGAAGGCCTTTCAAGTGCAGGAGGACACATCCTGACAGACTCATTCCCAATCTTTCCTATAATCACCCCATTCACCCCAGGACAGCTAATATACACAACAGACAAGCCATCAGATGCTGATGGCATGTAAAAAACTCCCCATCCTTCCCTCCACACCCCAGGATTAAACTTCACTGGGTTACACTGGATCACAATCATAAGGTTGGAAAAGGTCTCCAAGATTGCCAGGTCCAGCCTTTGGCCTAATACCATCATGCCCACTCAACCACATGGACAACTCCTCACTCATGCTCCAGTGCAAAGGGTGAATTTGGGGATCTGAATCCTTTCTCCATTGTCCCACCACTGCTGCTGCTCAGTCAAGGAGGCAGAGCTTGATATTCTGCATAAAGGTTTTTCCCATCCCCTCCAGTCTTGAGAGCTGAAAACTGATGCAAGACTCTTCCACGTGCTTCAGTCACAGAATCACAGAATGGCTGGGCTTGGAAGGCAACTCTGGAGATCATTTAGTCTAATCTCCGTGCTCAAGCAGCTTCACCTAGAGCAGGTTGCACAGGATTGTGTCCAGACAGGTTTTGTGTATCTTCAGACAAGGAGACCACAACCTCTCTGGGCAATGTGTTCCAGTCCCATGTCACCCTCAAAATAAAGATTTTTTTCCTCACATTCAGATGGAACTTCCTGCATTTCAGTTTGTGCCCATAGTCACTATCCTGTCTCTGGGTACCACTGAAGAGAGCCTGGCCCTTTCCTCATTACACCTGCCCTTAAGACACATCTTTAATATACCCTCTCAGTTGCCTGTTCTTGAGGCTGAACACACCCAGCTTTCTCAGCTATTGCTCATGTGGGAGATGCTCCAGGCCCCTGATAATCTTGTCTATCTTGAACTGAGGAGTCCAGGACTGGACACAGTAATCCAGATGCCGTTACTCACTGGGGCAGACTAGAGGGGGAGGATCAACTCTCTCCACCTGCTGGCCTCCCATCCCATGCCACAGACTGTCCTCTGGCTTAATATACTCTCTCCACATCACTGCTGTTAGACTAATCTGTAGGTAAAAACTTCTCTGTAAGTTGAACGAAAGATGCATCCAATGAGTAAATAAATTTTCCCTCTATCATCTATGGCTGTAAAAGATCCCACCCTATTAATTGGTCTAAATTTAAATATACACTGAAATCTATTTTTTTTTTTTTCAACTACAGTGGCAAATGTGTGGGGGGTGGTTTTTAGTTTAATCTGTTTAAGCTCATTTAACTAAATGGGCTGTGAATTAAAAACAGATCTTTTTGCAGAAGGTGCTCATGTCCCCAGAACAAGCCTTTGGGTGACAGCTATAGTATATTGACAATACTTTTACTATTTTCATTATACTAGTACCAAGAAGATTGCAAAACAGTGTGAAATTAACTAAGGTTTAATTATAGATATGAAAACATCACTACTTGCAGGACTAGATGCTCAGGTTGTTTTTTCCACATATAATCTCATCTGCCTCTAGTATTTATCTTAGTGTTAGGAAAGACTCAGTTCTCACATCCTTTCCCTTCTGGATCAAGGCTACGTTCATCTCAAGGCTTCATTCAGACACAGACACTGTAATTGTAGCAAAGGTTATTCTACCATGTCTAAAATACATCTCAGTCTTGAAAATTGAAGTCTTCTTTCTAAAAGCCCAGCAGGTATAGCATGATAATTTAATGGAAAACTCTAGAGGATACTCCACTAACAGACCTCAAGCATGATATAGGGAAACATTTTTCTAGGTAAAATTTTTTTTACATCATAGGAAGTTGCATTATTTGTTATTTATATATTTAATTATGCCCACTTGAAATTTATTTTCTGCACCAGTTGCAGCAAAAGCATCTTACTATAGATGTCTATCAATAATTGGATGAGATTTCCAGTTCATTTCACATTAGCTAAAACAGCCTCAGCCACGTTAATAACTTTGAGGTTGGCTGGAATTCAACTAATAACCTAAAGATGAATAGACCTACATATCCAATTACAGAGTCCCTTCAAATGGACACTAAGTGAATACTTATCTTTGTATTCAGAGAGGAAAAGGGAAAAAAAAATAGCCAGGCTGGCAGAAACCATTGATTTGGCATCTGTCAGAACTCAATAGTAGATTTATAAATGAATAGTCAAAAAATTAGAATTGCCATGAAGTCAAACACTCATAAAACTGTAAACCTTTTCCAAATTTTTACTATAGTCTTTGAAATTGCATGCTTGACTCAATTTTCCAAAAAGTTCTGGACTCAAAAGTCCAGAAAAGGCTTGGTGGCCAATCAGAAAGATATTCAATAAAAGAAAGTTGTAATACAGGATAATAATCCTAACAGTTCCCAGTGGTGACTGTGTGGTCCAACTTTCCTTTCTTTTTCTTTAGCATCTACTGAAAAAGTACACAGACTATCTCACATTCTGTTTTGATACAAGTAAATAATTTGTGAGTAAACAGCTTTAAGAGAAAAACCAGTATTTGGTAAATATGAATTGCAGAATGAAAAATCTGTACAGGTTGTTTATGATTGACTGCTAATTAAAATAACTGCAGATTTGATCACACCAAATAGAGAGAAATCAAACCTAAAAATACATCAAAAAGGGATTATTATCTACTACTACATATTTTAAATAAGAGGTTTTGAAGTAAATACAGCTTCCTTTAAACAGAAAAGATTAATCTAAGACTCTTTGCTCTTCTGTTTTCTCTAACTTAATGTTTCAAATTTATGAATGTCTTGCTATTACCAGACCTACTCCCTTCTCAATGCTCCAGTGAGAACATGCTTCCTATCCTATGTGAAAATACAGAAGAGTACAAAGGGGTGATTAATTAACCATTTATCATCCCTACTGCACTACAGGCATTAACAAATTATGACAAAATGTGAATATGCTGAGCAAACATTGTTTTTCCTTAAAGTTCTGTTAATTCTAAAAAACATAAATGAGAAACCACTCCTTTTTATTAGATAGTTGTGTTCATGCAGATTCATTGCTTATGAAACACAAGTCCCTGGCAGACAGGACACCTGCTCTGCACACTGGAGTGTCACAAGTGTATTTTAATCACAGTAGCGTATGGGGAGGTGTATTAAATCCCAAAGACATCTTATATGTGTCCCAGTGGCACACATATCAGATGGAGACCAGGTAACAAGGAAATCAAAATATTGAGGTTTTTGTTGAGTCCTAAGATCTAAAAGAGCCAAAAAAGAATTGTTTCTCTACTGGTTGCCAAGGAGTTAACCTCAGAATAGGTACATGATACAAACTCAGTGTAACTCCAGCTCTGTAAGCTGATCCAGAGATGGGATAACCCTGCTGAGTTCCTGGTGGTTTTCAAGCTTCATTCCTCTATAAATCAGGAACCAGTGGTTTCAATCATCAGATAGGGTAGGCTGGAAATTTAGGTTGCAACATTTTAGTCTTAGGTTCTTCATGTTCTTCCAGTACAGCCTATGCTGACATTATTTAAGGTCTCTGACAACTCTAACACATTGCCTCGTTCTTTTCTCAAGTGTTGCAACATGCTGAAGTCCTCTGATTAAAGTGACAGAAGTGGTCAGACCGCCAACATGCCCCTGTGAACATGGTCTGAAAGGTCTCAGAAAGGACACCAGAGCCAACCCACTGACAATATAACTTCTGCATACACAAAACTATCCAGCAGCTCCTGTACAAACAGGCCCCCATGTTCCACGTTAGCTGATATGGAGTAAATACACTAACACTTTCAACACACTGATCTTAAGCACAAAATGTTCTGTTAACTTTGATGTATTTACTCTTTATTTTACTCCCATCTACAAGAAGATCCAACTATATTCCTAAAATCCTTAGCACAATACTGTGGCAACAAGAAAGCAGTTCTGTGAGCCTTTGTATTTGTGTGTTCTTTCATTCCTCATCTCTGTGCTTCTGGAAAAGAGCAGCATGAATTACAAGATTCTGTTTGTTGGGAATTATTAAAGCTTACTGACAAAAAACACACACATTTTGCTAGGCAGCAAACTTAACAGAAAAAAACCTCATGTTATTTATGCCAAAATCATGTAGGCCACATTAAACATTTCAACATGGTAGTTCATATTGACATTTAAATATTTAAGGAAGAGTTGTGAAATTTTTTTGATGTTATTACCTTCTCACAATTTCCAAGAAGCACTACATAACTTCTTGATCCTTACATTAAACATAAAAACTATCTACACTGTCTCTCAGTTATTTCCATGGAAAACTAAGCTGGAGATTAGAAAACCAGTATGCACTTATCGTTTTTTGTCATTTTTTAAGCACAGAGATCACAAATTTTTGCAATTATTTCTAAACAAGTTTACCTTAACAAAGCTATTTACAAAACAGTGCAATCCATCTGTTCCATATCAAATCAAACCATCCATCCCCATGTAAATATAGGAAAAAAGTAAGAAGGCTCCCTACGGACTCCCTCCTCCTTGTCGTTCAAAAGGGAAAAACTACAGGAACCTCCTAGAGAGTGAATATCCTCTAACTATTCAATAAATATTAGAAAAAAATTCTACTTTTTGCAACAAAGAAAAAAATTATTACTCTTATCTCCTTATTACTGAGACATTATAATGGCTTTTGCAAAACATTACAGTGGCCTTCCAAACTGTGAAACCTGCCAAATTCTTTGACTCAGTTGCCATAAAACATTTCTAAATTGCTGGAACCAGATCCAAATTTTGTTTTATAAAAGTATAAAAGGGATATGAGTAAAACCATGGGTTGATTCATTGTGAATGTAACATATGTAAAGGGGTTTCCGGGTCCTGTTACTCATTAGGAGAAAATAGCAATCCAGATATGCAGATATATTATGGTGGCTCCATAGATTTAGTCTCATCCTATTGTTTTTGGTAGTTTTCCCTTTCATCTAATCATCTACATCTGGATTTTCCCTAAGTAAATCCATGCCTTCCAAAACCAAGTAAACGAAAGCAGTGCCATCAATAGAAGTGTGTACTTTCCCTAGTAATATTAACCACATGCTTTCCGATTTGTCCACAGAGCAAACAGGACCACAGAGAAAATGAATCTCTAATTCTCAATAATTCAGCTGTATTACTATGAAATTTGGGGTATTTTTATCCTTTGAGAAGACAACAATGTGACTTAAAATTGAATTGTAGAAATAGCTTGAAACAGTTCCGGAGTAATTTTTTTAATCTTACTCAGAATGTTTCTGTGAAGTTTTCTGTGAGTTTTACAGTTTAACAAATCTTTACAGGCTGATCAGTAGTTAGTACCTTCCATAAAATGAACCAGCCAATCACCATGATACTTAACATATCTTTTGCTGCAAGAACTTCTGCTGCAGTGCTCAACAGACTAACCTCAGATCAGGTGTGGGATATCTCTCATGTACCGTAAGGTAACTCCTGTATTTCCAGGTGGGTTTTGCAAGACCTTCTGGCAGCATATCTCCATGGGTTCACTATGTCCTTTCAGACACATGTAAGAAATCCTGGGAATGCAGAGCAATAGTAACAACTCCTCTGTGTCTTGGTCCCATGCTCAGTGGGAAAGGGCAAGAGCAGCCGCCCACAGCAAGGACCCACTCAGCTATTCGCTTATCCTGTACTGAAAGCAGCTCCTCAGTTGGGGAATTGTGTCTGGGAAGTGAGCTAGATAATTTCACACCTGGGCAAGGTAGGAGTGAAACTCACAGAAGAATCAGCAGCTAATTCATGTCCATCAGCCCTTCCTGGAGCCTCAGCAGTCCTGGAGCTTCAGCTTAATGGGAGGCAACACAAGGCTTAATATTTCTGTTTTACGCAGTTATTTTTTGTCTAAACTAAAGGCTGGAATTACAGGCAAGTATAAAACAAGCTGGATTCTTATAACAGTTTGTGATGTTCCACTGGGTTTTCTGAATTTCAGGAAGAATCTTTCAGAGTATTCAAGTTTGGGCAGTGCTGGAGTGATGAGGCTGTTTTGACCTCATTTGTATGGAAAAACATTTCCATGTTTTAGTGTCAGGTTTTTTTTAAAAAGGAGAGGGTGTTGGTTTTTTTTTTCTTTTAGTTAGTATTTTTAACTTTCAAACAAAGCCAAAAGTGATCCATTGCTTTGGAGGATTGTGTGGGAGGGAGGTGTTAACAAACAATCCATGATCCTCTTCAAAGTAAACCCTGCAATCTCTTCTGCCCCATCACTTTACGGGTTTGTTTGTTTTTGCAATCACACTGATTTTTTAGTCTCTTTTTTTTTCCTATTTGACTGTAATGCTGAACAAATATTTACTCTCAAGCAGAATGTAAAGCCAACGCATTCTTTGAATTGTTTTTCTGACTGTGTTCCTTCCACAACATATTTTGGTTTTTAATGCTCACCACCCATATCAAGTTGTTTTTAGGCAGCAGCACAAGGAACTTCAGGATTTCACTTAATACTCAGTACTCGTCTCCCTAAGGAATGGTGGTGTCATATTTCAGCTTTTGCTTTATATTTCTTGTTGTCATGTGTTTTTCAAGACACAATTTAGGCAGAATCTATTCCTGTGGGGTTCAGAGCAGGAAAATGTGCTTTAGCAAATAGAAGATGACAATAGGGAAAGTTGAATGAAAGAACCAAAAAGAGAAAAACACTAGCAAGAAGGGCAAGATTGTCACTCCAAATCCTCATTTTCAATCTAAAACTGTTTATAAAAAGTGGAATCTTAGTAATTATATCTGGGTGTTTTTGTTTTTGTAGCTAAGTGATTATATTTGACACAGCTTGAAGCCAGTTATGTTTATACAAGTGCGTGGGTTTAACATGAAGAACTGGTTTGCCAAAAGCAATTGAACTATAAAAGTCACTTAAAGTTTTCATATTCCACCAGAAGAGGAGAAACACAGATACTGGGGCTGTATTCTAACCAGATAGCTGAAAAAGAAAGCTGGGCATTTGCTGGTCATGTTTTAGTAGAAATGGTATTTCCGCAACACTTCAAAGTGAAGTACTAAAGCCACTTCTAAAGCAGCAGCCATCAGAGGAAGCAGGATGAGACAGCAGAGGCAGAGGGGAGGAAGGACTGACCGCAATGCCAGAAGAAGATGTCTGCTCAGGCAGAGCCTCTCCAACATTCGTTCCCTTAAACACTCATTTGGATGTTTTCCTCCTAAAGAGTTAGGCTTTAATAATCAGACTTCCACGTTACTCTGAACAGACTTACTTTTGCAAGTCGTGTCCCTCAGGGGCTGAATCTTATGAGGCTGAGCGGTGAGCTGATTCAGGACAATGATGTGCTCTCATCAGGGAGCAAAAAGTGCCAGCAACTAAAAACTGAAAGAAAACAGTAAGCACGTCCCAGCCAGACAGCAGATGGTTTCAAATTCTGCCCATTTCAGAGGCAAAGGGGAAGGAGAGAGAGGGAGGGTACTGCTGTCAAGAAGGGCTGACAATGCAACCAATCCTGCAGCTGCTTTCAAGGTGAATAGGTGAAGTACATGCCAGTTTTGCTAAGAATTGCAGAATTCAATTTCAACACAAGAAGAACAAAAAGAACAGAGTAATTCCAAATAGAAAGTTACATGTGAAAACTTTTGAGTGAATATGAAACTGTTATCTGAGAAGACTGAACTAAAAATATGAAAATGAAGCAATGGTATTTAGGAGATGTTAAAACCATTTTTCATTATGTTGTTACTGCATGACAATCATACTTTAAGACAGAGAAACAGAAGCTGTCAGGTCACTGAAGAGAGCAGCCAGGAAATCCAAGTAAGCCTCATGAAAAATGTTCTTTACTGGTTTTAAGTTCACTTTGCTTAGACATCTTTAAGCATTAGCATGAGGAAAGATCAGTCTTTTGTGTGGGAAAGAGTTAGAAAAATATGAGAATGCAGAGAACATACATAGTTCATATGCAAACAGAGGGTATGTCTGAAAGTAACATTGAGGAAGTCATGCTGTTCTTTGTTTTCATCCAAGGTGAGACCAGCTACACCCATCGCATTCCACACACAAATCAGTCCAACCTTTCACCTCCACAGGCAATCAGACCCAACCTTTACACATTGCTAATCTAAGAGAGTATATTAACATGCATGATCAATCTCCTTTGCTGAGTTTTAAGCCCATTTTCTCCAGTTCTGCCCACAGAAGGTATGGGGAACTGCCTTTCTCTTTGTAGCAGCCTTAACACATCCTAAAACTATTATCATGCCTTTCCTCTCACAGGTTGCATCTTCAGAACCTTTGAATATTCCTGTCACTTTCTTCTGAAATCTCTCCAATGGTCCATATTATCCCTCAAGTAGTGTCCCACGTGACACATTGCTCTAGATGAGGCCTTCCCAAGGTTATTTGGTCCAGGGGATTACTTGACATCTCTTCCAGACAACACTCCCAGTGAAGTGTTTGCTTGTTCTCCTGTCAAAGGCTTGCCATCAGTCCTTCAGCACCGGCTTAGAGGTGGTTGCCCCATCTCACACCTTGAGAGTGGATACAGTTGTTTCATTCTTGCTATATGTAATGCAACAAATGAAAGACAACACTTACTTTTACCTTAAATTGTTTCCATTACTTAAAAACAAGGAAGGGAGGGCAGGGATGACATTTTATAATGATATTGGCTCCAGCTTCTGCATAAGCAAAACAAAAAAAAAAACCTGTCAGGGTTTCATTACCAAATTTATCACACCAAGATGAAAAACAAGTGGGGAAAATTCACCCTAATTGTCTAGAATAAGAAAGCTTTCTGTCATCTGGGCATGAGACAAGATGACAAAAGAACTGCAAACATCCCAGCTGGTAGCTGTCTAAGGAAACTGCGCTGCTCCAGGATGAGACCCCTTCCCACATGCCAAGATTTTCAAAGACTTGTTAATTCTTTCTCCATGTTATAAAACTTACTTTCATGAGAAGCAGAAAGATGGAAAGAAGAAGGATTGCAAGTGGATGATACAAATGAGGTGCTTAGGAGTCCAGGAACAACCTTCAGTCTGGACTTTTTACACTTCTGCTCAAGCAGCTTGAATAACAGTGTCAGCACCGGGAGAAAGAACATGACATAATCCACCACCTCCTGATATTACTGTACATCATTTTAATCAGAGAAATAGTCTGTGTCTGCCTGAAGTATTAACAGTAACAATATAGATACAGTCCAGCTGACCATATCCTTTCATTATATGAAAGGTTATGATGAGGAAACAGTGCTCTGCTAATATGACAAATTGGTGAGTTGTAAAGAAGCGGACATATAACAAAGCCTAATTATAGAGTGGAGATAATGGGTTATTGGCTCCCTTCTGTCAGTCCTGAATTGCTACATAAGTTCAGGCAGGAGGAAAAAGGCAGAAGGAGGAGACACTACACAGGCCCTTCAAAATCAGCTCATCTCAAAAAATGATGGATCTCTGAGGGCTTGGACATACTTCAGCACAGTTGCCAAGGATATCAGTCTCCCTCTTCCACACGCATGGAAGTTGCACTGGTCTTATTTCATCCAGTGAGCAATTGTGGCTGAAAGAGTCACATTAATGCAAAAGATCCCTGTTTCTGGTTAGTATTTAAATGCCACAGCAGTTCAGCAGCTGAATCACAAGTAGTTCAGCCATGCATCGGTAGCATTAATTTCAGCTGGCCGCTAAGGGTATGCCAGAGCTCTTAACCAAGCAGAGTTTGAAAGGCTTAGCAGCAAAAAATCTTATGCAGAGCTTCAAGTAAATAATCTTGCCCTAAGACCCTCCTCTTCTTTCTGCTTAGTTTATCACAGGATATCATTTTGACAGGAAATAAGTGTTTCTCAGTAATAATTTAGATTTCATCATGTCAGGTACTGTTTAAGTGGGAAGAAATCGAGTTCTTAAGGAATCTTACTGATGCCTGTCAAGGAGTAGCAGTTACTTAGAGAGTAGCTGTAACGTATCATCCAAATAATAAACCAAGAAAAGTCAGGACAAAAGGCAATTCTGACATTGTCAAGAGTTTAAATTCCAAAGGTATTCATCTACTTCTCTTTAGACTGGCACAAGATAAATCCTATACACTGAGATAGGATGAGATGTACAATTGAACATAAAAAACTGTTGATGCTCTCTCCACCTCTCTCCTTCCCTTCCAAGACGAACACAGGGTGCTTTCAGTTTTATTTCCTAATTACAGAACTTGCAATCCTTCAGCCAGGCTGGATGTTCTCCTTGAAATGAGATACCAAAACTCTAAGAAAACATCAACTGGAGAGTCACTTTCTGAGATAATGAGATCACTTTCTGAGATGATGACTTTCAGTTCAGTCTGTACAAGTAAAAGAAGCATGTAGAAGTGTGCAAATATGTTTGAATTTTGAGTTAGATGGTTATTTCTGCTTTTTTTCATCCCTGCCTTTCCTGCAAGCTGTGGTTTTATAAAAACTTAAAAGTTAACCTGGGCTACTGAGACGGACTGATGTCATCTCTGACCCCTCACTTCTATGCCTTCCCTTGAGCATAGCAATTCTGGGCCATGGGTGAACCAGAGGAAGGCATGAAGACAGCTCACCATGTGCCTGCAAGAGTTTCTGTTGGTGTCCATGCAGGGCAAGAACAAGAAAGGGAGGGTGGGATGTTGGGGATGGGGACTATATGGATATGCAGGAGTGGAGGAGAGCAAGGGATTGCCGGACCGAGTTCGATGTGTGGAAAGTCCAGGAAGACCCTG
>JAWWLZ010000139.1:62801232-62822232 GCA_035041345.1 Poliocrania exsul
TACAGCTCAGCAGACAGGTCTACGAACCCCCGTCGCTGGTCTGGTCCCTTCCCAAAGCGACCAAGGCTGCGACAGTGGGATGCATCATCTCTTGTAGTAGCAGCCTGCATTTAGATTTAAAGCTATTCTGAAACAAGAGTCTCTGGTGTAGATGTCACATAATGGTTAACACTGGAAGGGACTTTCTGCACATGGTCTAGTCCCATACATGTGCACATATATATATTTTTCTTCCCACAAATATACATGTACATACGTGACTATCCTCATGTTGCTGTGGGTGGAAGCATGACAGCTATGGGAAGGAAAGTGGTGGGAGAAAACATCTCTGTTTCCTGGGTCAGGCACTCAGGGCATGGAAGGAAGGCTGCAGCTGACTCTCAGCTCCTCAGAGAAGAGCCCCTACTCCTGTGGGGTTTCCCTTGTTTATCTGAAGGACTCAGTAGCTATGTGGGAGCAAAAGGAAGGCTGTTTTTATTATGCAGTGTACTCAAGCTTCTTGGAGCATGCATGATTTGGACAGAAAAACTTGGGGCTACATAGAACATACTGTAACAAAACACCTGAAGGAATAAATGGTGTTTATTAAACACATATGCAAAATACTCTTGTGTATTATATGTGAAACACACTCAGACACTCCAAACTGCTGAAATTACCAGAGGCAATGTCACCAAGAGCCTAAATGCTATAATTATTTTCAAAGGAAAGCAATAGCTTCAAGTAGGCTCACATATTTAGCTTTCTCCTCCCTGGGGCAGTGCATTCCTAGCAGGGGTGTTATCCTGCATCTCTGTGGAAAGCATTATCTGCTCTTACAACAAAGTAGCACTGTGCTTTTAAAGAATACAAAGTAACCATGCAAAGAGTAGGAAAGTTCATTCTGAATATTTCTGTGAGAATTAAATAGTCCTGCAGTATTTAATGTTTTACATTAGGGACATTGTGTATTTTCCCTTCTGAAATTTGGCTTAAGGTCAATAAATACAATTCAGCAGCGATTACATACTATAATAATGAACCAGTGGGCAATCATAACTACCCTTTACTTTTTATATTTTTAACTTTGTTTTTCTACTTGATAATTAAACAGATGAGACTGCAACTGGATAAACAAATGTTGTGATGAAGGAATGCATGGTTATTCATATCTTACATTTCAAGGGGACTTAATTTTCTGATGTGTTTTAACCCTCAGGAAATTGTTCTGCAGGTGAAATTGGATACAACAGAGTTAACACTACATTCCTCTTTCCTAGAAGTATGATTCAACAATGTTACTCAACCCTTATAGAAGCAGCAGTAATACTAGAAAACACACATACTCTTACACTGTAAGATGAATTTATGAAGATATTTATTGGAAAAATAGTTGACAAGTATTTTGAATTGTGTTGACATGTAACAACCAAGTGGAGTGACCAATTTTAAAAATAACTTCTGGTAAGGTTTTGAAATCCAGGAGAAGCATGGAAAATCAAAGCAGTAAACAAACAAACAAACAAAAGAAACAAACAAAAACACCCCACACCACTAACACCAACACAAAAACACCAATAAACTCCAACACGTAAACAAACAGAAAGAACCTATCCCCTCTAAGGATGGAGTATGGAAAGGCTGAAAGTTTTGATGTTTCCAGAAAATGGAAGGAATCTGAAATTATAGGAAGAAATTTCTCATGAAGGCTTTCAGAATTCCTCTGCAATGGGTTACATATATTGTATTTTTAGTTGCCTATCTATGGATGTCTGTAACACAATATAAATGCATGCAGAGGTATTAACATAAGAGACTACATACACAATATACACGACCGGCTGTTTATAACATGGTTTAAGTAACTGTATCTTTCCGACCCCACAACTAACCCACAGCTAAACCAATTCATTCAACTAGAAGCACTATCTAGCTTTAATTGGTGCTTCTGTTTCTGCAACAAAATCCAATAGCTCCATCACAGCCTCAGGTAAAGTGGGCAAGCTTTTCTAAATTAAGTGGAAAAGAATCAGGTCCACTGCAAAGACCTAGAGGTGTACGTTAGCCAGGATTCTCAGTGCCAGGGATGAGGCAGTGCAGTGGCAGACAGAGATCTCAGTGTCATTTCACAGTATGGCTTCTCTCAGACATCCTCCACTGACCCAAGAAGAACACCTGGAGTATACTTCTATTTTTATACAGATAGATAGATAAATAGATTAGATACATACATGCATATTGTGTAGCTCATCAGAATAGCAAGAGAGAGGGTAGGAAGGATGAGTACCAGCTAGTCATCTATTAAGAAGCTGGGGCTGGTTCTGCCCAGATATATTTGTGGTCAGCAAATGAGGTTGCTTGAAGAAAAAAATGTAAATGTTTCCACCCTTTGGAAACTGAGAGCCTCTCTCAATGCAGGCTGGTCAAACAGTATGTGGTTTTATTGTAATACATTTTACTGGATTACTAGGTCAGATCTCATTACTTCCCAGGGGAGAAGACCAGTTGCTAATTGGTTTTAAATCAAGCAGTCCTATTTAGTATAATATTTACTAATATCCTTATGAAGTGAAGAAGTATAAGCACCTATGTTCTACATGGTTGCAAGTATAAACCAGTTTCTTCCAAATCAAAGTCAATAGCAAAAGGGAGGCATCTCCAGAAGGTTGCCCCTTGCACTTAAAATTATCAATCCCCACCCAATCCTCTGCATTTCGTTGCATCTAAGGTCTTTATACAGAAATACAGTTTTGAGGAAAGCACTAAAATATTTACCAAGGCTTGATGCCCCAATTTAGCTCTGTCTTGCCTTTCTGGTTAATGTAGACTGTTAACATAAACTCCAGTTGCTCAGCATATCAAAAGCCCTTGTAAAGAACACGTATATGCATGCTTGCCTAAATTAAACAGCAACCACGTGGTGGTCTGCACTCGAGTGAATGTGATGTGTTTATGAATACCACTTTCTGAAAAACACTCTACCCTCTCCAGCTTTAATAATATTTAACTTACCTCTTTCTTTCAACAAAAATTATTTAGGTATAACAATACAGGAATAATCATCACGTTTCAAACTTGAATCTTTCTGGGAGGTCACCGACAACAGGTAATACAAGCACGATGCAGCCAGACAGCAATTATTCAGCCTGAAACAGTGATGAAGAACTACATTCCTTATAAAAACAGCTTAAGCTATTTTTAAGTCTTTGAACTATTTTTAAGATTTAAACAGCAACAAGAAGTCAGACAAAGGCTGATACCAGTAAACAAATGTCAACAGCCAAAGAAATAGAGAACACGGGTTATGTACACTGTCTGCCTTAGGGGTGAATGAAGGAGCTTCATGGGGCGTTTGGCATCTTCAGAGGTCTGCAGTTTCACTGAAACTTTTGCCCTGTTAATAAACATATTTAAGCCTCTGAACTTTCCCATTGATTTCAATGCAAACACATACATGTGCAAAGAACTTTGCTTGATTGCATCTCATGGGCAAACCCATGTTTTTATAGGTGTTCATTTCCCACTGGAGTCATTTGAGTGCTGTTGCGGGTTTACAGTTTCCAGCTATCTCTATTTAAATTTCCTCTATATTCTATGGAAAGTATTGCTCCAGTAAACTACCTAAGAATGATAAATATATATAATATATAATGTATTTCATATGTAATATAGTATATAATAAGAACCAAAACAAATGTGAGTTTGATTAAAAAACAATCTTTAAGGAGGCCACCTTACAATGCAATATTTCATATATGGTTTTCTGCTAAAGAAAGGCATATTTCTCAATTATCTTAGCTATTCTTCCTGTCCAAATCTCTAGCATACTTATAAAGAATCAGGTTTTGGTAATAAATCCAAGGCATGGGTCCTCCCTGGACTTCCTGTCAAAGTTCCAAATCCCTGACATTGCTCAGATGTAGGATTCATCTTTAAACGGATCAGTAAACCTATTGGTTAAACCCAGGTACTTCAGCTTCCCAGAAATTACAATCTCTAACGTGCACTTTTTCAAGGACACAAGCAACAAAATTTTCCCAAATTCTAAGTGTAGTGTCCCATGTGATAGCTCCTGAGCCACTACTGAATCAGTTCTTTTTCACTCTTTGTGTCTTGAGAACATGTTTTTCTGTGATTTGATTGCATTTTTTTTGTTTTTAAATTTTAAACAGTGGCAACAAAACTAAATTATTTCTGTTTTATTTAAGATTAAGGACCTCAGTCACCCAAATGCAAGACATCTTAATTAGTTAGGCACTAACAACAGCAGTCTAAATAAAACTCTCACAGCTGAATGAAGTCACATTTGGTATGCAAATCATCTTATATGAGACCAATATGCCAAATTACTCATAAAGCAGAGAACTAAAATTATATAGCAATGCCCAGAAATACACTGCTAAGAATTTTATATCATAAACCTCATTTACTAAGAATCTGTCATCATTCTTGTATTTCCAGTCTCTTTTCAAAGATGTTTCCACTGAGTCCCATGAGCCATCAAAGCCCTGAAGGGGCCATGCAAAGATGTTGTGACAGACATTTTTGTAAGCACCAAGTAAACCCAAATTAGGAGTACACTTATATATGCAAATGCAAAGAATGATCATCTTGTTTTAAGCCTCCTGAATAAATTCCTTTAGTTCGGAAGAATTACTCATTTTATAGGGTTGAAAGCTGAGGCAGGCCATTTGAGTTTTAGCGGTGACATTCCTCTGACTAAATGCCAAGGCTTACAATGCAGTCATCTGTATCTCAGCTAGTTGCCCTAGGCTCAATGCACAGTTTATGGAGAAACGTAGGCTTCCTAAAATAGACATCTAGAACACATCAGATTAATTACATCCTAGAGAAGCCAATTTCTATTCCCTGATTGAAAATGAGGTCTGCAGGGAAGGAGGTCAGCTGTAGACCTGCTCTCCCATATGTGGCTTCAGTAAGACAGGATTTATCCCACTCTAAGTGCCTATCAGCTTTCACATTTCATTTGGAAATCTGATCCCAGTTTACTAAAATGAAAGTGAAAAAGAGCTTCCTTTTTACACTAAGTCATTTAAATACAGTTGGAAGGTTGTTTAGTGATGTTATATTCATAAGTATATTTAATAGTGCAATTATTATTTATCATTTTTGTGTCATTTACCTGTGCTTAACCAGTTTTGCTCAGAGCAGAAGCAAGAGAAACATCTAGACTTACATTTTCTGAAGGACCCATTAACTGTCCCCACTGGGAGCCACAGCAGATAGAGCCTCCTCAGTTTGAGACTCGCTCAGCATTCATTTGAACCTGCTGATGCAAGAGCCAGGGACAGGCAGGACTTACGAACATATGATGGCACTTAGCTTCATATTCCCATTTTTTCAACAGATGGTCCAAGTGAGTGTTTTTCTTAGTGCCTTCCAAGTACCAATAGTTGAGTCTTAATTTAGATGTGACTAGATTAAAACATTTATTCTCAGTTAGGAAGCACATTTCCAAATGCTAATCTCCAAGACTAGTAAATGTAACATTACTTCATAAAAATACATTCTCATTTAACTTTGGCTTCTTCCTGTCACAGACTCACCACATTTTTTTTCTCCCAGCCTCAAACTGTAGTGTGAAAAACATAACAGATTTGATGCATAAATGAAATATTTCATCCTACTGTCCTAATAAAAGGGAGGAAGGAAAGAAAGCCCTTTTGGTTTGTAGCTGCTGTCCATCTATCAAGAACAGCAAACACAACAAGTCACCACAAACATAATGAAAATGGTTTTAACAAACAGCATGCCTATTCCCTCAAGTCCCATAGATGGGCAGGGTTTGCACTGCACTCAGTACCTTCACTATTCCTAACCTACCAACACCAGTCATGGCAGTTTAGTTCCACCCGCACAGTACACTAAATAATGCAGTTATATATATCCCATTACTACCTCTCTGTATCCCACTACTGCTCTTCTACACCCAATACAGATAAGCATCAACACATTTATTTTACAAATCTTATTGGTATTTGCAATCATTCTCCTCTTTAATCAATGTCCAAGTTGGTTGCCCTCTGCTTCACTTTGCCTTTGGTTGCACATGTCAAGTTGCATTCTATTTTTGAAGGAAAGGGATTGACAGTGATCTGAAATGAAATGCTCTACATAATTTCTAGCCATAGTCTTTTAATAAAAAAGCAGACCCCAAAAAATTCCCATTGGCAAGACTGTATTAAGGCACTGAAAATCTCCATGATGGAGCATCTCTGTCTCATTTCTTACAATGGGGAAACCTGCTCACCATTTGTCTTCTAAAGCAATTTGTTGGGATATTGAGCCTATCGTAAGTTCATCACACATGAAAATTAACAACAGATGCAGGTATTCAATCAAATACAGAGTAAGGCAAGGCAAGGCAACACCAAAAAAAGAAAAAAAAAGATAGCAAACAATCATACATAGAGGATATGGTACCATTCAGACATGAATGTAAACCAAATCCAAAAGATCTCCCGTGCAGGGCAGGCTTTTGCTTAAGAACAATCATAAGCATAAATAATAATTCATATGATTGTTCTGGAGTAGGATATTTACAACTCATGTGTACAGAAAAACTCCAGCATTTATATTCTCATCTTTGGACTATGCAGCTAAGAGTGAGGCCATCCTATGTTGCTATGACTAGATGCTGATAGATGATCATTTGGAAAAGCAGCTATCAGTCTCAATCAATATACTCTAAATTTTCCCTTCAGAAGTTACTATTTTTAATATGGAAACTGACAGCAATCTGACCTGGAAAGTGTCTTAGTAAAAATCCTACAATAACTACAGAGCAAAAAGACTGGTGAAACATTATTTATCCAGAATTCACAGTTCTTGCTTTGAAAGAATCTGAACATGGGTGCATGTATTAAGAAGCTAGGGCAATAGAAAACTACCCAAATGAATCCATTTGATAATGTTAATATACACTTCTCAGTTGTTTCACTGGCATAGTAATGCCATTTCTTAGCCCTCACACTTGGAGCAGATGGGATGTAGTCCTCTAATCCTCAAATTAAAAAACATACAACTTGCTGCTGACAGAGCTTTTAATCATCCAGGACACACAGTGTACCACTGTCAGAATTTGAATTCAGTGACATAATTCCATGGTGCGATCAGATAAAGAAAGGAAAATAATGGAATTCTCAAAAGCCCAGATTCTAGTAATCTTCACTACTAGGCAGAAGCCAGCAGACAAGCCAAATGTAAAACAAGATAATGGCAGCAGACAATGAAAATTCTTACTCAAAGGGCTCTCTGCTGGCATTCAGTGATCTCCCAGTAGTCCTATTATTAGGGTCCCAAGACCTTGATCTCTCTGTTATTAGTCAATGACAAAAATTCACTTTCCTACAGGCAAAGAAAGAGTTATTGTAGGTATGGATGCTATTTCTTAAGCACAGGAAGAAAGAGGCATCATCTGGTTATAATGCAATACTAAAAAATGAATACAATTATTTAAAGCTCTATTTGGTTTACTACAGTATAAATAGTAATTCTGTAGAAAAGTGCACTTTACATGTGAAATCAGCAACCACTGTACATTTATTTTTCCAGGTGGCTTTTATAATTCTGTTCTTAACAGTTTGAAATTACATTTTTCCCTTCTGCTTTGGACAACTTCCACTGGTAAATGTGGAGTTTCCTCCTTACAAAAATATCACCAGGAAGAAATTCTCACTTTAATAAAGAAACGGTGGCAAGAGGAGTGCAGTATTTTCCTAGGTAAGCTTACATCAGATGTTGTCCAACAACTACAGTTTTGAAGAATGATACCACTTACAACGATTTCTCCAGTCCAAGGAAAACCCTTCTTGTCATGCCCCTTCTCTGTTTCCATGTAGTTACAGCCTGGCAGACTCTCACCACAAGGTACAGTTGCTCAATATTACGTTGTACTTTTCTGAACTATGCAAAAATGCTCTTTAGTATTAACCGTAACAAAACAACCTGTGAAGTGCTGAGGTACACACAGAAACCTGTGAAGTGCTGTGGTACACACAGAGTCACACTTCATTCCACCCCTCCTAGACCTGGTAAGAGTCTTCTGAAATTATACACATACTTTTTGTTGCTTCATTGCACTGGGTGCAGTTGAACTGAATAGGGGAAGAATTATTTTGGCAGACTACTGTAATTAAGTGAACTGATCCAGGATGGCCATGACCCTCTTATAGCTGACCCTAGTGAATGCAATCAAAGAAAAGTGACATATGTGTGGAGCATCTCAGCATGTCCCACGGCAGGGAGAGAGAAAACTTGCACAGCTTTTCTGCACTGGCTCACTGGGAGAAGGGCATATTCTGTAATTTTAACAACAAATAGTACAGCACTGAGTGACACCACTCATGTAAGGAGTACAGGGTTGAGAGGTTTACTCCACAGCCTGCTTGACAGAAGGGGCAGGTGAGCTAATCCCTGCAAACTGCAGTTCAGATGTGGTGTGACAAGTGGTTTATGGATGTAACAACCAACATTATGTCAAAATTTTTTTCCAGGTAAAATAGATAAAAGCTTGTTTATCCCAGAACTTAGGAGTGTTCCCAAACTCACTAAGGTTGCAGGAGTTAAGATGAAAGCTTATAAAGCAGGAGTGACAATAGCAATAAATGGAAAAGATGCTACAGGATTCTTACATGCTTCTCTCCCTCCTACGTACTTCACTAAAGTGAAGATTATGATTTTGTACTGAAACCTTGGGAGTGCTGAGGTACTAGCAGGGCTGATGAGAGAGGTGACTAGTGTACCAAAATCCTTACAACTTTATTTTGCATTTATTTCAAGTGTTCAGGAAGCCTGTCAGTTCTCTCCTTCCCTTTGCACCCTGACTGTCTGCCAGTTCCAGTTCTTACTCCCCATCCCATATCATGAAGTCATTAATTTTTTATGAGTTATTAACAAGTAAAGAGCTGCTCTGAGGTACCAAGTGCTCTGCAGGTCACTGATGATGACCTGCTAAAAGAGCACAAGCATCTTTAGCTCTCTCTATATAACTCAAACTTTAGCTTGAGCGTGGGCAAGTTGCAGCTTTGTTGTCTCTGGGCAGCTCTGGTCCTGGCTCAGCTGGTTGACTAGATAATCCAGGTGATGCCTCCCAGCCAAGAACAACTCCACAATCACACCTTGGAAAGCTGCATATCTTCCAAGCTATTTACATTTAGGTCTTGCTCTGGGTTGTTCAGATCCTATCTTACCACGGGAAGCACTTAGACCTGAGTAGGAAGCAGCCCTTTCCTACAGCAATGTGCAGGGAAAGGGCTGGACTCAATCATAAATACTGCTTCCAAGTTAGCTCCCTGAAGAGAAAGAAGAACTTAACTTGTGTCAATGCAAAGACTGAGACTACTTAAAGCACACTCAAACCAAGCTAAGGTTTGATCCCTATTTGGCAGAGTACTTTTTCTTTGTTTGGTTGTTTTTCTATAAAGCTGGCAGAAAACCCCAGAACAGCTGGGTTTTGTTGTAAATGCTGGTATGTCAGGAAACTTAGCCCAAATGACCCCAAGTCTTAAAGACAGATTTCACCCTTTGCTCTCATAAAGTACAATAAACTTCAGGGCAATCTGAGTTTGTACCCTATATCTTTGAGCCTGCAGATGTGCTGACCATAAACTAGAAAGGAATCCCCAAGTGTAAGTACAGCAGAACTAGTCCCATAATGATCAGAAAGATGTTACTGTGGTAGGAAGAAAAAAGTTGAAGGATTTGAAAAGGGTTGAAGAAGTCCAAAAATCCCTAAACATCATACTTCTTCAAGACAAGTTTTGCTTTCCTTGTAATTTAATTAATATTTTAGCTGTTTCTTTGGGGAAGACAGTCATACAGTCCTTCTACATGTACCTCTAATTGCCCTTGGGTTGTAGAGAGAGCTACTGTTTACAGAAAGATTTCACTACAGCTTATTTTTTTTACACTCAAATCACTTTTAAAAATTACATAATTGGACTATAAGCAAGAGGACAGAAAAATGAGAGCTCTGGAGAAGATGAGGTCAAAGAAGGGACAGCTCTCAGCAAGATTTTCCACATATGCAAAATCTAGACTCAATGTTTTGTAAACAACAATAAAAGAGAAGATCCAAAGGGATATGAAGGAAATTGCAGTATTGAGAGACTGTGAGGCTCAGTCATTGCAGACAGACAGATGGGAACAGCAGTGACCAGGAGAGTAATTGGAACTTGAGATACATTAAAATTAACTGCTGCATTTTTTGGGTTTGTTGGATACAGATCAGCTCTGGAATAACACTCAAGATGTGTTTGTCACAAGGGCAAGGTGTCTTGATGGCTCCCAGCTGCAGCCATGGGAAGGTGAGTGGGTGGGATGCTTTTGGGGTAGAAGGGTTGATACAGGGTCAGTACACATCTTCTGTCCATGGGGACTCACAGTCAGCAGACAAGCATAAAAGTGTGTCCAACCCCAAGCATTAATCTCACTGATGTCAAATAAGATCATTCATAGAATGGTTTAGGTTGGAAGGGACCTTAAAGACCATCTTGTTCCAACACCCCTGGTAAGGACAGGGACACTTTCCACTAGACCAGGTTGCTCAGGGCCCCATACAGGCTGGTCTTGAACACCTCCAGAGATGAGGCATCCAAACCCCTCTGGGCAACTTCTGCCAGGGCTCACCACCCTCACAGTACAAAACTTCTTCCTAATAGCTAATCTAAACATACCTTCTTTAAGATTAAAGCCATTGACCCTTCTCCTATCACTTCATATCCTTGTAAAAAGTCCCTCTGCAGCTGTCTTGTAGGCCCCATTGTATATTGGAAGGCTGCTATTAACCATGCTTAACTTCATGAAATTCACACAGGCCCACATCTCCAGACTGTCTGGGTCCCTCTGGGAGGCATCTCTTCCCTCCAGCCTATCAACCACACTACCACAGCTTGATGTCACCATCAAACTTGCTGAGGGTGCACTCAATCCACTGTCCATATCACTGACAAAGACTGGTCCCACTACCAGCCCCAAGGTACAGCACTCGTCACTCATTTACTTAAAGCCTACTGCTCACATAAACACTTTTCTGAGATCTAGAAAAGAAGACAAAAAAGCTGAAAAAGGCAAACCAAGGACAGCAAGTCCCAGAGAAGATGAAAAGTTTACAAGACACAGGAACAGACAAACTTTCCCAGCGAGGGAACAACTCTTCCTTTCCCCAGAGGACACTTGCTTTGTTTATCTGAGGTTTTTGGTGTGTGCTTTCAGCTGTCTGCTTGTTTGGGGGGTTGTTTTCATTAATTTCTGAAGTGAGAGACTTTTAGGTTTTTTGAGTTGGGTTTGGTTTTTTTAAGGTTTTCAACTGGTTTTTTTTTTCTTTTAAATGAAACCTTACTTGTTAAATATCTCTTTTCACAGAAGAAATAACTAGCCTTGGAAATAAGATTGTTTTTGTAACCAGGTGGGGTCCCACCCACCTGCACTCAGCATTATTCATACTGGCCCACATTCAGAATTTTCCCCAAGACTCTTCAGGGTGGATTTCATTCCTGTTAAGCTCAAAACAAAATGCTGTGGCCTGACCTAGCCTCTTGTCTCCTTTCAGCTCTAATGGTTCTTCCTGAAGGACCCACAATGCACCCATCACCCCCAATCTAAGGAGACTCACAGCTTTTCATGGTCCTAATAGAACACATGGTGCAGACAGAGGCAGGTGAGGAGAAGAGTTCTGTATATTCACAGAAGTTGCTTGGCTTGCATACTTTTGCCCCCTCCAAGAAGAACATATTTTCCTTTTCCAAAGGGTATTTCTTTTGATAATGCTGTATGTTAACAGAGCTGAAAATCACTGAGCTTCTAACATTTTCAGGTATTTATTTTCTTCGGCCTTTATCTCTTACAGCCAGTGACAACATCCAGTAAGTATTTCACTCTATTCCCCACCACAGACTGGCTTACAAGAATAAATCCCACTCTGCACAAGGGCAATTTCTTTCTGTTTGGTCTGTGCTAAGATGTAGCAGCAGAACAGCATCAGAGAGTGGCCCCTCTGCAGCTCAGCTTCAACCACTGCTGCCCTGGTGACACCTCAGCAGCCCTGCTCCTGAAGCCATCACTTTTACATTATCTCTCCCATTTTCAGCTCCTGCCATTCTATTATTTCCTCCCTGTGGCCCACCTTGCTTGCAGGGCTGAAACAATGGCTTCATCTTTGGTCTGCCCCGCAGCAGGCAGCCAGCTCCTGAAGCAGGAGCCCCCAAACAGTGACACAGGACTCGGCTCCTCAGACCAGTTCCTGCTGGCAGGTTTCCCTCTCTTCTTCATCCTGTTGCTAGAACAGGACCACTTATGGCTTTGGCCTCTTAAAACCCTCTACCAAGTGTTTGTGCAACCGTGGTGCCCGGCTGCTGGAACTCATGGTCCAGAGTTTCAGCCTCTCCTGGCACCATCCATCCCCTGCTCAGGCATTGGTGCTGAGCAGGGACCAGAGTTCTGGTGCCAGCTCACCAGTGAGGATAAGCACCACTGCCACACAGCACCTGAAAGCACCATCTAAAACCACACAAGGATGTCTATCTGTCAAGCCATTTCCCTTGGCTGCCAAAATCCTCAGGGACAGGCCTAGCCTTTGAAGACAGACAATAGGCAGCATAGTTTTTGCAGGCTCCTTCTCCCTCGGGGGTGCCGGTCTCTGGGGCAGGGACTGAGCACCACAGCCAGTGCCAGTTCAGCAGCTGGGGCTATAAAACCTGTCAAACTGACACAGCACACCCAAAGGAAAACCACAAAAGTCATTATTTCCACAAGCACCTAGCCAGTTCACGTGTTTCTTTTTCCCCTGACAGAGTAGATAACCTTTTGCTAAATGTATTTTACATTTTATGAGCATTTTCCTTGCACCTGCTATTGCTCATTTCATATGGCATTCCAAACTTCCCCGCCAAAATGTGGTACAAAGACAGCTTCCACCAAGAGCTGGCTGGTCAAAAAACCCCACAAAAATTACAGATCATACCCTGCTGTTGGCCATCAACATTACCAGTGTGAAGCTCAGGGCCTTAATCTTTCACTTGAAAGTATAACAGTAAATATATTTATTTATTAGCAATTAGCCATTTTTCTCAGAAAACCTGTGTGACAAAGGCAGCTCTAACATGTATCACCTACATGTATACACACTCTATAGACATTTACACTTATATTGGTATATATCATATATATATATAAATATATGCCCAAGAAGGCAGATTGAATTACACACTAGCAATTCTGCCTGTCCCCATTGCTTCTTGCTCTCCTATCTACCTGTCAGCAAGGACTTAGCCTGCAAGGAAGTCAGGCACAAAGTGACAACTTGTCAACCTGCCACAGTACTGAGCCCTGGAAAGAAGGGAAGTTTTACCTATTGCAGCTGGCAAGGAAAGGAGAGCAAAGGAATTGGAAAATGGAAGTGAACTTGGTGTAACAATGAAAAAAACCCAAGAACACAAAATGTTTTAAATTTTAGTTAAACTCCAAAACCAGATCAAGGTCAGTAGGGATCAACCAACCAACCAAACAGAAAACAAACAAACCACATACAAAGTGTTAATAATGTTCTGTATGCTGAAAAATGAGATGCTGCAGCTGAGCAGCTGACCTTGGCCACTACGTTATGAACTTGCCTCTGGAAGAGACCTAGAGTAGCCTCCAAAGGCACACATGTTCCCACAAAAAAAGAGCAAACCACTTAATCTGAGCAAGCTGTGTTATTTCACATAAGCATCAGAGACATCTGAAAACACTTATTTATTCCCTAACATTTACATGTGCAGAAAACACCTAAATTAATCTCACTGCTTAATAAAAATAAGGCTGAGGATTAGAATGAGACCGAAGAGCATTGCCTGAGAAAGGCTGAAGCTGCAATAGTCTGTGAATGGTTTGTCAATGCCACTGAGTTGCAGTGGAAGTCTCTTCCACTGCTTTATAATCATCATATTTTATTAATCAGCCCAACAGCAGACGGTGAAAATAGAAATCTGCCTACAAAGTTGGCACATATGGGGAAAGCTCACTCCTGCTTGTTTTATTTTAAACAAACTCTACAGTAGCTCCCATTGTTTGTTTGTTTTCCCCCCCCCAGACTGGACAGCATGTGGCTTATGAGCCACACTGATAGATGTGATAAAGCTCCTGCCAGTTCTGATTGATGACAGCACTAAAAAGTGCTGTGAAGGTCACAGTGTAATTCTTTCTTTGCAGCTGCTCTTGGTAAAAAATTGTACAGGAAAATAAAATCTGGATTGACTAATTGCTAATAACAGGGAGATTCCCTCCTTACCCTTGCCTCATCCTCTATTCCAATTTCGAACAGGAATACCATAAGCATGTGTAACTGATGAGAGAGCAGATAAGTTTCAAAGAGATACTTAAACCTACTGTAATGGAGAAAAAAAAAATCCATCCACAGCAACTGGCCAAATATTGAGCCTTTATAGTTTGAAGACAGTGCAGAGTAGTTTAACATGAAAGCAGCATAGGAAAGAGCTTTTACTATCTGCTTTTCTGCAAAACAGAGATAACATACCACTACATATTCCCTATGAAGGAGTGCTATCCCTGATACTGCAAATACATTTAAGCATCTTTCCCAAAGTCCATCCATTTTAAATTAACCAGGCAAGCATGTTTATTCAAAGTGGCTACCAGCAAGCCAGAGCACCAGTCAGTCAAGCAGGACACCAAAATCCTTTTATCCATAAATGTTCAGATGTGATGAGGACAGTGATAAGAGACTTTGGGGAATTCACAAACATGATATAATGACAGTCTCCTAATGAATAATATATATTCAGTGCAACTCATAGCAATTACCTCACATACACAACGTGTTGTATTTCTTGGGGGTAAAATGTTGTTATCTTGGAGACATCAGCTACATTACAGACTAAATTTGAAACACCTTGTGTACTGTTTTCTGGCACTCACCATTAATGGATGGAAATATTTTTATTCAGCATTTTGTACTGATAAAGATTTTGGCACAGTAAGGCCATTAACAACTTCTGTCTAAGAGAAAGATGGCCTTTATCACTCAGCTCAAAAATACATGATGGCAGAGAGATGCTGGCAGCAGAAGTCCCCATGACAGTCAAAAAATCCCACAACCATGTCACCATGAAAGGAATAATACACTGATTTTATAGGGTTTTTTTAATTTATGAAAGAGATTGAGAGAAGACAGTCCTATACAGTTTGGTTATTTCACTGCCAAATATGCACCATCAATTTTTAAAATACTACCACATGTAAAGAGCAGTAACTATACAAAATCAAACTGAGCAGATAAAATTCTCTTAGGAGTTTCTTTCCTGATGAACATTGGTAAAATATACAACAGATACTGATTCATCCTTTTCACAGCCTAGTATATTCTCCAGTGGATACCTCAAGAGAAGTAATCACCATCAGCTCATTTGGACATTGTTGTGTTAAGGGGGCTCAGCACCTTTACCAGTCAAACTTTACTATGCACCCCATGTCAGGACTGACTTTCTGCTAAAGTGGCAGAGGGGTAATTGTTTTTCTGCCATTCAGGATTTAATTTCTTGCCATATCTTTGGAAAATAGGGATTATGTCCCAAAAGACTTAGTTCTTATCTGCCAGGAGATATCTGCCACTGCACAAACCCAAATTAAGCTCCTACAATGCTATTCATTACCATTACTCACATCAGCATATCTTTCAAGACCTGGAGAAACAAGAGTTAACTTTTAATCAGAGAGCATCGTAGAATCATAAAATGGTTTGGGTTGGAAGGGACCTTAAAGATCATCTAGTACAGTAAGAGCAATTTAATCTATAAGTATTTTTCAGCATAAATATATATATATATATGTACACACACAGTATTGTACAGCGCTGATGCAAATGCAATACAATTGCAAGACCTTCACATATATGTAGATGGGGAGGTGCAGTGAGACACCTGTGCTGGTGTAACCCCTGCTTACCACACTCAGGGTCACCCCCATGCAATTGAAGCTACGTGTTTTCCTACCTGCTCACACTGTGTTGACAGACTGTTCTTGGTATTGCTTTAAACAGCCACTCCCCAAAAAAGACACCTGATATAGTACTAAAAACTTAAATTGACCTAAGGTCATCTTAGGCTACTTCATAGTAGGAAAATAACTCCTTCTAGATTACCTTTACAGATGTAGGAGTATATTCAAGACTTGGTTTTTTCAGTCCTTCACTGAAAGTGAGGAGCTCACAGTAACTGCAGTCCTTTGGCTGACTTACATCTTTCTATAATTTTTGTTGGGTTTGACTATTAGAGTTCAACTGTGAGCCTAAGAACATTTTACATTAGGAGTATATTAACCTGGAATAATATCTACTGAGTGTATAACACACTCACCTGCCCAGCCCAGACAGACAGTTCCTGTGCCAGATGAAACACTATATGAGTCAGGGAAGTCAGAATCATACCAGTAGCTAGGTGTCATTCACATCTAAAACCAGCTGAACTGCATAACTGGAAGGGATGCATAATTTTTTTGAAAAATTGCCACAGTAGGATTTACTGTAACTAAATCCATAATAAAGTGAACTAAACTGTACAGGAGTTTGGAACCACAAGCCCTTGCATCCCACCCTCCTGTTTCAGCAAGAGATCCCTTGCAAATGAATAAAAAGTACATCCCTTCCTCCTCCTCCCCCTCCTCCTCCTCCCCCCCTCCTCACAAAACAAAGAGCACAGCTTTGAACAAAGCAGGCAGGCTCCTGGATACCACACTCCCATTGAATGACCGTTCAGACATAAAACTTTTGAAAATGGACAGAAATTAAATTGGTCGACTCCAGACTGCATTAACCAGCCCTGAATTGCTGTTTCTTTGTCCTCAGGCAATGCCTCAAGGAAATCACCAGCAAGCAGCAGGGCAAGACAATTCCTGATCTAAGCTTATAGCAGGTTGTCTTTGCATCACTGAAAGGAACAGCACAATTAGTCATATGTATACCAAATACAGCCTGTCCCCACTGAGACTTCAATATTTGATTTTAGTTTTTGTGTCCCTGTCAGTATTCCTTCAACTCTTGAGAGCTTCAGGAGATGAAACTGAAAACTTCCATTACGATTGTAAGATCTTAAAAGAGTGTGAGTGCTGAGCTATTGAAGTGTTATACTTTACCCCCTCCTTGTTACTACTGCTTCAATACTGCAGTTTCAACCCCACAGATCTTCCAAATCCCTTCATTTCAAAATCTAGCTGAGACCCAGGAACAACACTGACTTTGGCAGACCAAGTTCATGGGAAACGGCAAATAGCACCAAAGAAAGTGAGCATCTGCTCATTGTTCTGTTTGCAGGCTTGTCACTACAATCACTGGCTATCCCGACACACAAAGAAAACCACAGATCCCTCTTTTCCAAATCCATTTCAAATTCTTCCTAAAACCAGCTGGTGCCTTATAGCCACATAAGACAGGATGCTCTCCCTCTGGCTCTAAGGCAGGGTTCGCTCTTCTTCCACCTCAAATCCAAAAGGAAAAATTGTTAGTACAAAAGGACAATATAATTGTTCAATTCTTCCCATGGAAACCACCAGGAGGCATAAGGGATGACTGAAGGGCACCAAGTGCCCATATCGGAGAGCACTGATGGATGGATCCATCTGGCTGCCAAGCTGTTCCCTTGTGCCCCCTGCACCGACCCTTCTCAGAGAGGCAGATAAAAAAGCTACATAATACTGTTATTTTCAGGAAATAAGAAAGTGGTCCTGCAACACTCAGAGCAAACAGCAGCAAGCACCTGCAAGGGCAGGATCCTAGCTATGGAATAACCATTACTTGTTATGGATACCTCTGAGAACTGAACCAAGACGGGCCATGACATTTTTTTCCCCATGGAACAAAACAAAGAACTGCACAAAGAACAGCAGAATTGCTCATCTTAGGAAGTCCTGGACTGCAGTACATTGTTTAACTGGATCTTTCTGGCTTTGAGGTTTATCAATTTACATAGTTGGATCTCAGCTGCAAAGTTCAGTCATATGATAAACAGATCAGGCACCAAGTGTTTGCATCAAACCGATCATACAGGATACAGAGGGGAGATGAGTTAAATACTTCCCTGCTCCTGACATCTGCCTTGTCTTGCCTTGCCTTTCAGAGTGTGTATTCTCTCAGCCGCACTGCCCTTCAGGGCAGGTGAATGCCCCAGTTTCCGCGGGATGTCCGACTGAATCCACTCACCTCCTGCCACTCAAGAGCTTACAGGTTATAAAGCTACGCCTGCTTCTGGCCGTTTATCTTCCTCTTTTGCCGCCTGTTATTTTCCTGCCGCCTAAATCTTTGGCAAGTTTCCTCTAACCCACACACACAAGACACAACCCGCGTAGAACCGACAAAGTTAGGTTTCCAAAAACCTCTCAGTGGAAGAAACCGAACCACGTCGCTGTGACCTGTCCCCCGCAGCCGCCAATGGCAGGCAGCTCCTCAGCTCGAACCTCCGTTCAACAGGAAATCAAGAACGGGCTCGGCTCGGGAAGCCCATGGGATGGATCTGGAAGGATGGTTCTGTTCGCCTTTGCCCTGACTGACTCCAGGACTGTAACATGATGCAATCACTCGGCTATGATGAAACGAGATCAAATGGCCAAGCCTGTAGTCAGACCACCTCTGCCCACCCCAAAAAGCGGAAAATAAAAAGCTCGCAGCGGTACAAAGCAGCAGCGCGGCTGCCTGGCCGGTGCCTTTCCCGGGAAGGGATGCGAGTTTCGGGATGGCGGACAGAGGGCTTCGTTCCGGAGGATCTCGGCCGGATTTTCGCCCTTTCAGAGCCGGGGCAGGGGCCGCCCCGCGCGCGCTGCCGGAGGGAGCCGCCGCCGCCCGATGCCCGGGCTCCCTCCCAGCTTTTTCCATGTGCTGTTCCCGGCCAACAAACGAGCGGGACTCTTTTTTTTTAAGTCTTTTTTTTCCCACTAAGCCCACAGCTTTCCTAGCACGGGGCTGCCTTGAGCAGCAGCGGAGCTGAGGCTGGAAAAACCCCATTTCTGCATGCAGCCCTTCCCCTCCCTCTTTTTTCTCCCCCTCTGTTCCCTCCCCGCTCGCGGAGCTCGGCAGGGATGCTGCTCGGAGCGGGAGGGGAGCGAGCGGAGCCGGAGCCCTCCTACCTTTCCGGCCGTCCTGCCGCGGGTGGCGGCACAAAGCGGCTCCGGCAGCTCCAGCCCGCGGAGCGTAGCCAGCGCCGAGCCGCGCCGGGAGGGGCCGCGCTCGGGCGGGGCGGGAGGAGCCGCCGGCCCGCCCGGTCCCACCGCCCCCGGCCCGCCGGGTCCCCGCCCCGCGGGGCGGAGCGAGCGGAACAAAGGCCGGGGGGGGACCCGCAGCATCCCCCGGGAGGGGTCGCGGTGCGGCAGCCCCAGGGTGTGGGGCAGGATGGGGCAGGTGTGCGCAGCAGCTCCCAGGCAGTATGGGGGAGTCTGGGGATGCAGGTTCCCCGCCCCTCCGGCAGGGGCAGGTGAGCCGAAGTGCTCCCTGCGAGGCAAATCAAACCTGAGCCTCCTGCGTAAAGCCTTCTTGGAGGACAGAGACTTGCTTCCCGAGTAAATGCTGGAATACTTCGATACTATGGCTGGAGCCTCAGTGCAGCCGATGCCCTTCCCCGTCATGCCTAGATGTTGTTCTTCTGCCACTGAGCGGTGGAGGGAAAACCCAAAGTGTGGATATGGAGTATACCAAGCATGTTGGCATTTATCTAAATTTTAAGCCCTTTGGTTAAAATGGTGTAAAATCATGTGTAGACCCAACATGGATTTAACATCAGGTTCTGTCATCTTTGTATAGCTTAATACAAGTCAATGCAAAGTGAGACTACAGTCTATATCGATTAAAAGTGCCCTCTAAGAGCTTAAAGCAGGCTTCAGTTTGTAACAAAATTGCCAGTTGAACCAGGGAAAGCATATGGGTAACCTTGGTAAACATGTTCAAATTTTGACAACTTCATGTATTTATTCTCCTTTCTGTCCACAGAGAAATTGGAAAACTGAGGTAACAGAAGAATGTAACTAAGAGAACATTAGTTAAGGCAACAATATTTCTTTGTCTTTAGTCCAGTTGGGTGTCAGAGCATCTTTTCTTTTGCTTTCTCTTTAAACAGTTGGATGCACAAATGTTCTCTTGTGAGAAATATTTAGGGAACATTCTACATGGAAGTTCCTTATTCTGAGAAGTTCCTCATTCATAGAAACTTGTAGCTTATGTTGTTGTATATCTTAGAGTATGCAACTCGCTCAGCATCTTTAATTCTGGTGAATAAATTTGGGGTTTTCTGGCAAGGTTTAATATGCTCTTCTGTCCTGTTTCATCACCCTCAGTCATTCCAACAGGGTGATACCAAAGTAACAGGTTCAACCAGGGAAAATTCTGTTAGTCAGCATTTACACTGTGTGGCCACTTAGGATATGCATGATATCCCTGTAGCCTAAAACAGTAGAGCTGAATTCACAGCCCAACCTTTTCAGCAGAAATTATTTAGCCTAAAATCTCACTTTCAGCTGTTCTCTTTCTTGTATGCCTTTGGGTATGGGCAGGGAAGGACTTGCCTACTGGATGAGCTCTTCATACAGCAGCAGCCTGCTCCTACCTGCCTTTTTCATTCTGCTTGTTGGGAGCTGGCAGGAGAGGGTTTTAGATGCAGTGATTTTTCAGGCAATATTCAAGGGCTTAGTCAGCCTTGAAAAAATTAAACCATAGCTCCTTTTCTCCATAGTTCAATTGCTTGCAGCTATTGCTATATTTGAGCTACTTAATTTGTATCATGACCTGTAAAATATGATCACTAGGGATAACAATCCAAAACTTTGCTGTAAAAGCACAGCCCTTGGCTGCTGTGGCACAAGCAGTGTAATCCATGCACAGTACCACTGATTAGTATGCTTGCAGTGAGCACTTCCAGGATGTGCTAGCAGGCTTTACTGCCTCTTTTTCTTTCTTTTCTTTTTTTTCTTTTCTTTTCTTTTCTTTTCTTTTCTTTTCTTTTCTTTTCTTTTCTTTTCTTTTCTTTT